>JARHVA010002462.1:637500-1080000 GCA_037957365.1 Torreya grandis | reverse complement strand
AGGTTCAATCTCACTACAGGATACCCACACTCTGAGGTTGTCCCAACGCTTGTAGCTAGGAGTGAGAGAGCCTGAGAAACTCTCTCACAAAGGGTGCAATTCTAGACTACAACAATTACAGGTATGAAGAAGTTTCAGCTGAAAAAAGAATATGCACACTTGGGAAACATTGGGTGGCAAAAGGAAGAAAAAATAAAAAAGATAAATGTTTCAAATGAGCCCGAGTTAGGCGCTGATTGGGTTTATGCATATGATGATGCAATAAACAATGTTTTCTTTTTCATACCGGCTTTCAAAGAAGTTCCTATTCGAGAGGTGGTTGATGATAAGAAAAGAGTTCAGTTTTTGAAAAATTTCTATGGAGTTGTGCAAGTGAAAAAGAAAGAAATTTGCCCATGCCAAAATTCAGCTCAAGCGGAAGAATGCACAGAAAATAAAAATTCAGCCCACTTTCAAGAGCATGAGGTAAGTCACGAAGGTGGTAGGCTTCATATTGATGAAGAGGAGGTGTGTGTTGATGTTGAACATGAGCCCATAACAAGTTTTGAAGAGCAAACAACAATCAATGTGCAAGAAATTTCGAGCCATTTAGAGTGCCAAGAGGTTTTAGTCCCAAGCTTACATGTGGAGGCACCTATGGGCGATTCGGTTTAGCTATTCATGGTTGAAGAATCTCAAGGGCAGCCAAGAGGTGAAGATTGTTGAAGTATGTCTCATGTTGTTCGTGTTTCAAGTTTCAAATCCAAGCAAACCTCTTACATTCATGAACAAAATACAAATAATTTGCACCCTCCGGTTGTGTTAGGTCATGTCTTTCCCATGGAAACAATAAAAAATATGTTGTTCTTACTTTTGTCTTTGTGTGTTATGTTCTCATATTGCTAAATTTTAGCCCACAAAGGTTCATACTTTGTCCAACCGGTAAATGGCTTTGTTTAACCTTGTTATGTTTTTCATCCCTTTGTAAATAGTTTTCCTTTCCGCAAAATTTTGGTTTGTGTTCTTTTCCTTTCCATTTTTTCCGTTTTGTGTGTTGGTATTCAATAATTCCTAGCTTGTTCGTTGTGGTCTTTTCCCCTTCTCCCTGTGTTGGTTTCTTTAGCCCGCAAGGTGTGTTTGTAGTTTTGCTCTTTTCTAGAAGATCATGTTGCTTTGGTAAATTTGTGGCAAGAATTCGGCATACATTTTGCTTTGAAGCTGTTCATTTGATGTGCATATGTTCTATACAATTCACAGTTGGTGGCATGATGTTGGCTTGCTGCGTTCTTGACCAGAAAGCTGTTTATTTTAAATATATTGAGTTTTGGGAGGGAGATGATTATTCTCAGGTGTAGTTTGAAGCCTTGTCAAGTTTGCAACATGCTGTGACTATTGGATGTCAACCAATTGGCGATTACACAATCTATATGAGCAATGAAGTTGCATCAAGACATCATTTGTTGAGAAGTTAATCTTTTGGAGATGTATTTTTCATTCCTTGTATGAGGTGGATATTGCAGCTTTTGGCCTTTCATTGTTCATTAACTTCGTAGAAATCACTGTCAATGACAAAGGAAGCTTTGATATTGCCTTTGAGGGCTGTTAAGGGGTTATCCATGTTGTCACTACTACGGAGAAAATTCAGTGCAGTGTAGCTAAAAAATATATGGAACAATAACAAAGTGGTCTACAATGGGCAGATGTTGGTCCTCTGGCTGGGAACTTGATGGTAAATCAGCCTCACAGTACTTGGCTTTCTCAATTCTTGGAGCTACCATTTTTCGGGATAGGTTTCAGGCCCTCGGGGGGTTGTGAAAGATAAAACAAAACAAGCAAGGCTTCTCCTTGAATCAGAAATCCAGCCTTCAAGTGGACTATCAACCTTGGGATTAAAGGAAAAGTACACACCAGATATTGCGAAAGCATCTGTTGGCAGGATTAAGAGTAAGATTTTGAAGGTTCTTGCATCTAAGCCACCTGAATGGGTCAAGCAGAAATTGAAACCTTCAATTGCTATGGATATTCTTGATAAAAGTGGATTTGTACCAGTGAAGGAAGTTGTTTCCTCAGTACTGGCACAATATCTAGGTGAAGAATCAAGTTGCAAGCGTCTAGTGAAGGAGACATTCTATAAAAATCTGGGTAATGGTTATGAAACAGGAAATTCAGATGAAGGAAAAGTTGAAATTGGGTCCAGATGGAAGAACTGTCATCAGAAAACATTTCCATCTTCTGATGCTATCACCAAGCAATGTCAAAATGTGCTCTAGGACATTACCTCAGCAAAAAAGTTTGCACAACTTTGTGACTTGATTCATGGTAGTTTTTCTGGATCCAGAACACATGAGGTGTTTGGATTCTGACTTATAGAGCTGAGAATGAATGTTGGAACTTTTGGCATGTCTCTTCTTATAAAAATCAGGTGTCTACTTTACTCGACAAAGAACCTGATGTCAACAGTGATGCACATCATACAAATGCATCTGTGAGGGTGTTTATCAATGGAGTAGAAGTTTACAAAGATATTCTAGATGATCAGGCTCAAGAAACCATTGGCCATTGCCACAACAGTAAACATAATAGTAAAATAACAGAAATTACGAGAGTTGAGGTTGATGATTATAGCAGGAAAGTAGTTGGTGGTGTTGCAAATTCAAAACATTTATTCAGGTTTGGATTGGGATTCACGTGAAATCGTGATTATCTGAATATTGTATATTGTAGGTGAGCCAGGATTGAAGAATCTGATGTGGTAGATGATATGATATTTCCCATGCACTTCATTCACTTCTAGGTTATCAATGTTTTGGCATGACTGAAAAAGCAGGGCGATGCATTTTAAAAAAAAAAATTCATTAGTGAATGGTTTGCATTCAAATTCATTGTGCAAGCATTTCACAGCTGACAGTCAAAATGAGACAAAATTTAGCTCTAGCAATATGACACAAGGTGAAGAAAATGGACAATCATTCAGTTTTCATTGAGACATTTTGGCAAATGGTTCACATGTCTTCTTCTAACATGCTGTGGCCACATTGAAGGTGAAAAATGCAATCGATAGGTGTAAAGTCAATTCTGGAATCATGGTAAATTTCCTCCCAGCCAGATGGATAGAAATTTGAGGCACACTTTTGGCAAGATGAGATGGGGAATGAAAATGAGCCACCACCACATGTGCAGATCAGACGCAATGTATTCCTAATCAAGAAGAAGCGTGATGATACAGATTATGGTGTTGGGTGCTCATGTGGGAAGGATGCAATTATATGTGGTGAAAATTATGAATGCATAGTGCAGTCAATGAGTTGTTCAAAGGCATGCCAGTGTTCAGAATTGTGCACATACAAGTCGTTCTGTAAAGAGAAGAGGATCAAAACTATTAAGACTGACTCTTGTGGATGGGCAGCATATTGAACCTGGAGGTGGCATAGGGAATTTTGTAGCTCCATCGGATTATATTTCAGTCAGAGATGATGATGCTGAACATCAAAATAAGCCGCAGATTGAACCTGGGGGTGGCATAGGGAATTTTGTAGCTCCATCGGATCATATTGAAGTCAAAGATTACACTGCCGAGTGTCAAAATAAGCCAGAGATTGAACTTGAGTGTGGAGAGAGAAAAATGGCTGAATCAATTCAAATTTGTGCACTGAAAATAAGGTACACATTGAACTTAGCGAAATTATGGTTAATATTTTAGTTCTGTCTGACCTTATTGCAGTGAGAGGCGATGCTGTCGAGTGTAAGCATCAAGAAAGAACAGTTTACGAGATGTCAAAAGGCTCAATTTTTGGTATGAAAATCAGTGCAATCGACAGGCACAAAGCAAAATAGAGGTCGACGGCCAAGGGGAAAATTCCAAATTTCTAAGAGACATCAAACGGTTCACGTGTCACCTGTAGGTCCAAAGCAAATGCATTGAGCAGGTGTAAGTCCGCAATCTTGCCAGCATTCTTCCAACATCTTCGTTGTGCCAAGTGGAAGGCCGACGACCAAGCAAATCAAATTTTGATTGAAGCATTTTGTCAAATGGTTCATGGGACTCCAGATGACAGCGGGTAGTCCTAGACGTGAAGGTTTTAATTGAGACACTTTGTTAAACGGCTGATGCGCCCCTGCAAACAATTTGATTTGGGCAAATAGCAGAAGTATTGGAGGTAATCAAGAAAGGTGAGAGTGGTATCGATTTAACTCCCGAGCTAGAAAAAAGGATCTGTGAGCGTTCTATAGAAGCGTAGGATTATAAAAGGTGCATGAGATTCTCTAGCAAATGAAATAGATCAATCAAAGAAACAATTGCAAGAACTTATGGCACAATTGAATCTCTCAAGGAGAAGCAAAGGCAGTATAAATTTGTATAATTTCGGAGCCACAGGTTTAGCCCATAGCTAAATGGAACCAATATTTGTCAATCCATTCATTGTGCATGAGTGAAATGAACAGTTCAATTTCCATTGACAATGAGATATTTTGTGAAGGCAAGGTTTGGGTTATAATGGCTGTGTTCCCAAGTTTTTCATTGAATAGAAACATAGGTACAACCAGGTGTGGTATATTTTCAGATTTTCGGAACTCCAAGCAAATATGCACAAGAAAAATGAATGGTTCAATTTCTATTGACAATGAACCATTTGGAGAGCATTACACAAATGTGTACACAACTCAAATTCAGAATTAGAGCATTGCCTTGAAAATGATTGCAAGATGTTTATCAATAAGCAAAACACACACACACACAAAAATTCAGTGAGCATGTCAAGATCTGTGCACATTCAGAGAAATTGTCTTGAAAATTGGGTGTTTTAGCATGCAAATAGGCAGATTTTTGCATATGGACATGGGATGAGAGCAGTGTCATATTTTTAGGGAGTTTGAGCAGGTATGATCTGACCTAACAACTCATGTTCATTCTCATATGATTGGGATAGGTGAATCGGTTGTCAGTTGGTCGAATCGAAATTTTTGAGTGCACTTGCAGGTTGGACGAGGCACAGATCACCAATGTCTTCTGGAGGTCTCCTGCATTCCGCCAAGGAATGCAGTCCCTTAGTGGGAGCTAGCTGTTGTTGTGAAATTTGGCTGCCCAAATTTCACTACCTCATTTTCATCATTTTCTGTCATTTTTGCCTCGTCTTATTTTTCGTATTATTTTACGAGACTCCATACCCAATAGACAAGGCATCGTGGTCGACTAGCCCACAAATTGTAAATTGTACATTTGATATAGTGGGTTCGATGGGAAATTTGTTGGCTTAATTACGCTATTAATTATATTATAATTAATTATCGTTACTTAAAAGTCATTAAATGACTATATTCTTTTTAGTCATTAGGACATTAATTCTTTTTAGAATTAATATTTGTGTGCAAATGTAAATTGAAAAGCTCATTTAATATTGTGAATTTACTCGAATAAAAAGAAAATAAAAAATGGGCAAATAAATGACTTTTCAACTTCCAAAGGGTAGAGGGTACAAAAGCAATAAATCCAGATTTTGTTCAGGTTCTTTCTTTTCTCAAGCTCTTGGAGAGAGCAATCTGTAACTTTGTGTGGAGTATGCTATTTCCTGATTAGAGCAATGAAATGCAAGCAAGTGGGTGAGACTCTTTTGGGGTTTTGTAGATTTTAATTCTCTTTGTTTATGAATTTAGATTTCCTATTTGCGAGCAAAGACTCAATTAAATTTATGCATTTATTTGGTTATGTGCAACAATGGTGTTTCCCAAACTTTGTGTTGAGAGCCTCCATGGATGAGCTTCCTTGATGTCCATGAGTTTTTGCATGTTTGATCTTAATGGAACTTTGTACCAAGTGTGTGTAATTGGGCTTGTGGGGAGACTTTGTGCTTCCAAGCATGTCTTGTGTTCCCAAAACCCTTGCTACTCCTATGTTCATTCTTGTGTGAGAGGAAGGAGTTCTATTTCTGTTGCTTATTCTTGAGTTGTCTCGGTGGTTCTCTACTTTATCCTGTTGTGGGTTTCTCTCATTTTCTCCTTTTATTTTTTGTTTTGTTTCCTTTTGTGCTTTCGGGTAAAAAGTACACAAAAACCCTCAAATCATTCATACCATACAAGGGAACTGCATCTCTCAAAAGTAGAGGAGATTCACCATTCCTACGGTGATTTTTCCAACTGTTGGTGAATTGGTATCACTTCACATTGGATGAGTCACAAATCAAGAAATACCAAAAGTGCCCCTTTTTCCACCAACACCACTCTTATAGGTTTTTAGATTTAACTGTTTTGGTTTTTGGTAGAGTGTTTTTGCCTTAAAAACTGACCTAAAAACTTGTATTAAATCCATAACTTTTTAATCGGAAGGCAATTTTTGACGAGAGTTTACCATGTAAAATTGTACTTTAATCATTGTGGCAAAAGGATTTTACTCAAGTCCTTGTATCTTTTGAGATATAACTATTTTTACTGAAAAATGTATTAAAAGACATTTGTCAGAGCCTTTAACTTAATTTTGTTGTATAAGTGTGCATTGTCGGTAGTACCCAACACCGTTACAATTTTTTTTGTTTTAGGGTGGAGAGGGGGAGGAAATTCTATTTTCATGAACAAGACAAGTACTATGGAAAACAATGTCGGAACCATTGGAGTACATCATGCAACAATTTGTGGTCCATAGGGCCATCCGGATCGGCCTAGCTAATTAAGCCAAGTTTTAGAGGAGGTTGGATAACCACATGAGAATGGAGGGTAACTACTGGTCTTGAGCTCGGTGCTAGCTTGGATACTGGTTTATTGTTTTACTAACAATCTAGAGCCAGAATGGCTACAAAGCCAAAGATGGTGATCATCAGTGGTATGATGACAAAGACCATATTCCGATTGCACATGAGACAATCAGTGAGGTCAACTCCTATTGAGAACTTGTAGTGAGGACCTAGCCCCACTATAGTTGTTTTTTAATTATTCTGTGAGGTACAATCCAACTAGAGGAGCAGTTGAGGTGAGGCCCAATCCCACCTAAGGATGAGTGCAGTGAGCACAACTCCCACTACTGTAGAGTTGTTTGTTGTTGTAAATGATCACATGTGTCTTTGTTTATGTAGGTGTGTATTAACTATTGTGTGTGACCTAGTTCATGCGGATTTGATGTTTCTCAATGAACGATGGATTTGTCCATGGTCATTAATTGTTAATTGATGTAGTGAGGCCATCCCCACTATAGTTTGTAAATGTGATGAATTGCGAGTGTTTTATAGTTCACATATGATGTTTGATTCTCTTCTTGTGTTTGAACTATATGTAATAAGGGGATTGTTGGGAATTATTACATAGTAGGATAGTATATAGGTTTAATCTATCAAACCTATTAGTTATTAGAGGTTTTTAAGGACTAATCTATAATAGGAGTGCATATTTGTTATGTAGAAGAAATAAGAATGGTTGAGGGAATATCGGGATTAGATGAGATCTTGTTCTAAGTTATAGGACACTAGCTTTTGTATAAATATCCCTTCAAACTACGAATAAGATAATTATGTTGTGTGTCGGAGATCCAAGTGTGTTTTAAAATACCTATGTATTACTTGATTCAATCTTTGTCCAAAATAATCTCTCTCATGTCTCTTAAAAGAATTGCGTCCCCTGCTTTAAAATTATTATTATTTTTTATTTTTTAAAATTAAAAGTTAAAACTTAAAGGTAAAGTTGAGTAATAAATATTAAAAAGAAAATAAAAAGTAAAATTTTAAAGTTAAAAATAAAAACTTAAAATTAAAAGCGTAGTAACCGGGAGACGTGTCTCTTGGCACTTGCAACACATCTTGTGTACAAAGACACCTCCTGAGTCTTGGAAACTTTATTATTATTATTATTATTATTATTATTATTATTATTATTATTATTATTATTATATCCTACCTTGAAATTATTATATATATATATAATAATTTTAAGGTAGGATATATATATATATTGAAATTTCTTAAAAGTTGAATGATAAATATTAAAAACTTAATAAAAAAATAAAATTTTAAACTAAAAGTTAAAATTTTTCAATGTTTATGAAATCACTTTCAGAAATTTAAATATATAAATATTATTATTTTATATCTTTTCCGTCTCCAAGTATTCCATACCCAATGTTTGAAAATTAGCGTCCCCATCCCTGAGACCCATCCTCGTTTCCGTCTCTTAGTGACTATGGTTAAAAGTTTTAAATGTTTATGAAATCAAAATTGATGTATTTTAATTTTTTCTTTTTCAGATATATATATATATATATATCATTATTTTATTTCTTTTTTCGTCTCCAAGCACTACCTAATGTTTGAAAATTAGAGTCCTCATCTCCAATATATATATATATATATATAATTGTTTTATTTCTTTTTCCGTCTCCAAGCACTACCTAATGTCTGAAAATTAGAGTCCCCATCTCCAAGACCCCGTCCCTATCTCCGTCTTCTGGTGACTATGTTTCCGACATGTTGCAATTTCAAAATTTGAGCAACAGTCAAGGAGATATGATCCCAATAAATGGCACTACCAAAATAACCCCATAGCAACATCATCACCTAAAATCAAGCTATTTGTCCTTATCTAATAGTCCATTTCCACTTCCAAAGAGGATACATGTCATCCTTGTCTGGGGTGACCATTTGGTTCTCAAGGAGAACTTTTCATTTACTGTTTTTAGCAAAATTTCAGTTTTTGCATGGTATAGCTATAAAATAGATAGCTTTGAATGAAGAATGCAAAGTTCTAAGGCATACATCCATCCCATAGGGATTGTCCTCTTTGTAAATTTATCTCATTTTGCATTAATTTTTTTTGTGTTTTCAATTCAGTTTTTTTTTTTTTCTCATTTTGCATTTTTTTTCGTTTTATCAATTTCAATTCTGTTCTTATAACACATTAATCTCCATAATAGCGTGTTTCCATTGAAGTGTACTTGTAATTTGGATCATTGATGGGGATACTAACTTATTTAGGACTGAAATCAGTTGACTGCTGTAATAAGTGCTATGCTTATGAAATGAGCAAATACATAAAGATGTTTACACATTCCATTGATTGGAAATTGAAATAGCAAGATTGGGAATGGAAAAAATATGGAAAAGAGAAACTACAGCAAGCATGCATCACAATGTAATGTCCCCATTTTTTCCCTCTTAATTAAACAGGTATGAGGACCTTTAGTCTATCTCCCCATAGACTAAAGGAGCTCTTATTGGGGAAAGTTATTTTATTAATTATTTATTAATTGTCGAAATAGTGATTTTTATCACAAGGCAATTATTAAATTAATTAATAAAATATTTTAAAAGTGGTCTTTATCACTAAAGTGTTTAAGTGAAATAAATATTAATATATTGGCCTTAAAGTAATTTTTATTACTCTTTTTAATTAAGGCTAATAATTATTATATTTCAAAAAAATAGATTTTTAGTATGGAGCTAAAGTGAAGATAAGGAAAGATGTTTATCTTTTCAAAAGGGGTTCAAACCCTTTGGAAAGTTATAAAAGCAAAGCGAAGGCTTCAAGGAGGATATGCTGATTTTGATATTCTTGTTCTTCCTGCGTGAAGAAGGTTGTTGGGATGCATGCCCAATTGATTTGCTCTACTTGGTGATCGATCAATCTTACAAAGGTGTCTATTGACACCATCTTTTGCAACGGAAAGCTTGTTTTATGTCTTAGAGGTGGAGCAAACTACCTAGGAGGGTTTGATGATTGCTTTGAGGGTTTGGTTGTGTTTTTTCGCATTTCTTGCTTGCTAAAATTATTCTATCAATTTTGCAAGTGGAGCAAACCACTTGGGAGAGTGGATGCTAGGGTTTGAAGGCATTTTTGTGGACAAAATATTCTCAAATTATTATCTGCAATTATTCCGTATTTTTCTAATCATTTTTGAGGTATTTTGGACCTATTGTGAAGGATATTGAAGACGGAAAATTAATAGATAATTTTCAAAAAATATTATTATTTTTTCTAATGATTTTTAGAATAGTTTTTTGCTTGAGGAATGCTGCAATAGCCATCCTATTTTTCTGCTATTTTTCCAGGGCTCCCAAGAGTGTGGCGATTGACCTAGAGATGTCAACTTGGCGATTTAGAGGCCAAAATTCAGCGCTGGAATTTTCTATTATTTTTCTGAGGTGAGCAACAAATTTTGCAAGGGTTTCAAAGGTATTTTAATCTCCGAACAGAAGTAGGAAATTTGTGGATTAAGACTGATTTTTTCTTCATATTTTGTGGCATCTGAAGGAAAGATAAAGGTATTTATCTGAGGGGTTTAAATCTGAAATTAATTATTTTATTTTCAGATTACTTTATTGGCAGAAATTACCCTACAAAACCCTCATTCTTGGCATCTAGGGTTTCTTGCATTAAATAAGGATTTGTGGATTTTATTTGCGACTAGGATTTACAAATTTTTGGATCAGATTTAAGGGGAATTTGGGGGAAACCCCTTATTTTCTAATTCGTCCCATTTGGGGACATTACACAACCCCCTGAACCTGATTTACCCTGGAGAAACCCAATATGGGTAAATATTCTAGCAAAAGAGGATGGTTGTGCCCATCTCCCACAATCAAAAATGCAAATCTCAAGAGTGGCTCAACTATGGAGCTCAATGAGACCACTTTGGACAACAAACATTCTTCCTACAACAACCTCCTCTTCCCTGCTTTGAATACTCAGAGCAAAATTCTGCTATACACCTCCTCCAATCGTTGACTGCAAGTCTTGATGATTTTTACAAGTACATGCAATTTGCAATTTAATAACAAATTGCATAACAACCTATTTGATGTATAAGGTAATGAGGGCGCCAAGTTAATGGCTGCCTTATTCTCTGGACTAACACACATAGACGCAAGAACTCAGACTTGAAATCAAGTACACTCTTAAATTGAAAGAGAATGTTACAGAGATATAATTACACATTCTCTCTCACACGCTTGACTTATTGGGTTATTGAAACAATACGTTAAGAAGATACACCCATATACAAATACACTACATAAAGAAGATACACCCACACACAGTCTCTCGTGGACTGGGTCACTCTCCCACATTCACTTCTCTCCTTGGAGAACTAACTCTCAAGTTTTCTCTCCCGTCTCCCTTGAATGTTTTGGATATTTCTCTGACTTCCTCCAACTCTTGGAGTGCATCTTCGAACTCCCAAGCATCTTGAAAATGCTCAGCATTGAGAAATCTTGAGCATTGGGCCATTACTCCCTTTTTGCTTATCTCGCGGGCAAAACCGCCACTTAATGCAGAGCCGTGGTTAGGAAAATGCCCCTTATTATAGACTGGCAGTAATGAAACCACCCCAATGGTTATGTAACCGCTGCCTAACCCTTGTACAATTGCCTCGACAGTTTCGTCACTGTGCAAAACCTGTCGACTTCCAGAGGCCATATATTTTGCATATGAACTCGAAATGAGATGTCATTTTTTAGGAAGTGCATAATTTTTTGAGGAAAATTCAAATATGTAGTCACATTTTGGTTTGGAGGTGTTCTCCATGCCCTTTTTTCCTTTGCCACAAAATCTATCACTTTTAGGCCTTCAACAAACATAGCCACTTCCCGAATTCTATCGATGGTTGAGAAACTCAACAAACTCACTTGGAACCATGTTTTTGTGTGAAACTTATCCTCTTTGATATCTATGTACTTGATGCCCTTGAAGTGTTAAGAGTGTTGATGCTTCCCTTGGATCAACCTCTACCATGCCAAAATGACGAATGGACCTATTAGTCCACATGAACATAACCCCTTCTATTTTTGATTGATTAAATATTTCTTGTACTCCTTGGATGCACTTGCATCAAATAACTGAGGTAGATTTTTTTTGAGCTTGGGCTCACAAAAATAGGGTGAATGGTAGAACCATTCTTCTGGCAAATTGACTGGACCACAGTGTTTCCTTCTACCTTGTTAGGTACTTGTGAACTTTATCATTCGGCTTGTTCTTTTTCTAGCCACCTGCTATACCATAGACTGTCCTCCTCCTAGCTCTAATCACCGTTCTTTCCCTTACCCATTGCTTGGGTATAGTCCGTCCACCTCCACCAAGTGTCGTCAACACTATTGTCACATACTCCTTTCAAAGAGTACACCTCATCCACCACTTCTTCATTCATAGCTTTCTTGTTAAAGAACTCAACATACCTTTGGGCATCAAAATGATTACCCATATCCTGTAATGCTATCTCTAAGATAGTCTTCATGTCATCCTCTCATGCTGCCTTAATTTCCATGTCAAGCAATGTCTATACTTCTGCTACAACAACATCATTTTCGGCTATTTATATCTTCAAGATGTCCTTAAAAATATCATCCGTCTCCTTTGGAATGCTGTCCCAACTAGTCCTCCGATCCTCTCTTCATCTTCTTCATCACTACTTGTGATTTTATAATGTTCTTCCAATGAAATCTTTGTTGCAATCTCATCCTCCTCTACACATGCTTGCATTGATAACAACATCAACTTCTCCATTATACTCTTCTTATATTCTCATCCTTTTTACATCAGCTCTTGGCTGATTACAACCTCCTCCCTTATAACAACATCGACTTCTCCATTATACTCTTCTTATATTCTCATCCTTTTTACATCAGCTCTTGGCTGATTACAACCTCCTCCCTTCACCTTCCTTGACATCACATGTATGACATGCACAAAGAACCTCGCACTCTCTTTAACCATTTTGAAAACAGTGCAATCCTTGACCCATGAGAGTCTTTTCTTCAATTCCCATGTGGGTGACACCTTGTGCATCATTCATTCCTTGTGGTAGAAACATATCCACAATCTCTATTCCATTCCTTTCCTCTATGCCACAGGCAACATTTTTTATCTCTCCAATATCTTTCAGTTTCCCTTGTGTGAGTCTTTTCTTCCACCCTTAACTGCTGCTTCAAATGAATTCCCACCTGTATGTCTTCTTGGAGACATCCTTTGAATCCTTTGAATGAAACCATCTGTTGTCCACTCTACTTTGCCTTCATGTTAACTTGAAGACAATCCTCAACTGCTGTAATTTCCTTATCAAGTAATTCTCCAGCTGCTGCTGTTATAGTTTCTTCTTGTTCCACCTCTTCCTGTGCTTGCTCACATCTTTCTTTCTCCTCGCTGTTTTTCAAAATAGCATTGAGTTGTTTACATGGCAACATCACTCTCTCATTGCCTTTTAAGGCAATCCTCTTCTCTTTACTCACTACAACTTTCTGGTCTTCTATCATCTCTCTTTCTTCATGTATTATCAATGCTTTTACAATCTCTCTTGTCTCTTCATCCACAAACTTATATGCATCATGACATGCAATTTCCCATTCCCTTTCCACCTTTGCTAGAGCTTCTTTTTTGTATTCAACAAGACCAAATGACTTTAGTGCTTCTTGACTCCACTCTCTTATTTCAATGGAAGTAGCTTTCTCCTCTTTCAATTCTTCTCAACCGAAACTATGTTGTTCCTTTCATCATATTTAGCCTTATTATCAAGCTGCCATGGTCTCTCTAACACAATATGGCATGCATCCATAGGAAAAACATCACCTATTTTCACATCCACTTCACATTGTTCCCATACTATAATATCATGCCCTTCCAACAACCAAGACACCCTCTATGGCTCGAGATGTGGCATACACTTCAATTTCAGCTAATCCATGATTTCAAAGGATACTAGATTATCTGTCCTCACATGATCAACTATAACATTACAGCACATACCTCATGTTTTTCACCTAGTTCTGAAAATACGCCTTCTTTGCCATTGCTCCTCTTGCTTCCTTGGTGTCATCAAGCTCTTTCTCTTCACCATGAAGTTCATTCCTTGATTCTTGGCTGTAACTGAACCTTCCGAAGTATCTCAATCATCCTCTTACCACTCATCTATTGCTGATTGGTAACATGAATGACCTGCTATCCCTTGGCTTCCACCTGCATAACTGGTTTCAGTAATCTTTGAGGACACTCAAATGCTCTATGCTCATACACTTTGCATTCATAGCAATCTGCATGAAATGTCCACTTATCCTCTTGAGCTCCAAAAAATTTACTTTCCCATGAGGTACCACACTCCTCATCTTCTGCTTCATTTTACCCATATAGAGAACTATCTTCTCCTCGCATTTCTCTATCCTCCATCAAACTACTTCTATCCTTTGTTGTTCTTAGCTGTCTTCTTGACAACCTCTCTTCTACCTTCAATGCACATTGATAGGCTTCCTCTACGGACTGCAACTTATCCATCTGAAACTTACATTGTATGCTCAACCTCAAGCCATTTACATACCTTACTATCTTCCCTTGATCATCTTCAACACGACCTGCCCAAATGTAAGTTTGTAGACCTCCTTCGTGTACTCTACTATGGTCATATCCCTTTGCCTTAAATTCTGCAAGTTTGTACAAGATTTTAGATCTTTAGGACACAAACTCCCTGAATAGCTAGGAGTCTCCAACCTTGGCTTGCCTCCCATCTTGGCAATGGCCTTCATGAATCTTTCTTCTGGTTCATCAACCAACTCTTTAAAATGACATGTGCAACAACTCCTCTCTATCGTGCATTCTGCATAACATCCAGCCTAGCTTGGATGGCTCTCAACATCTCTGCTAAAACTGCAACTTTTGGTGCTTTTCTTCCTCTTCCAAGAGTTACTCCTCTTTTAGGAGGTACTCCTTTGCGTGCCATTTTCTACTCCTCACAAACTTCTTTCCCTTGCCCTCTACTCATTTTTCTCACAGTGGAGGACATTCTGCTGCAACACCACCTACCCAACACTCCTCGGTGGAAGATGTCTTTCCATTTTCCACACACTTGTAGGATATTCCTTCTATGATACCAATTGATGCAAATGGGAATGAGGAAGCCAAATTAATGGCTGCCTTACCCCCAGCCTAGACTAAATCTCTCCAAAAATGGACATGCACTCCACACAACACTCAGATTTAGATAACCACATTCCCTCTTTACTTCATTCAAATGGGAGCATGACATAAATTTATAAAGACACCACACATGACTTGTTTATTGCAATACCAACATGAAAATGAACCCCATACAACAGTCTTGAAATGGACTTGAGCAGTTCTTGCTATTCCCTGTGCTTACATTCACTTCCACAGTTGAGAGTTCCCTCCATCCTTCTCTAACTCTTCTACTTTCGCAACTCATTTCTCATTTGTCCTTTTCTATCTTGTGAAGCGACTCTTCGGAATCCCTTGGATCTTGAAAATTCTGCAATTGAACACTCAAATGTTTCTGGCTTGTTCCCGACTTGTGCAAATGCTGCAGGTGAAACCACGACTTAATGCAGAGCAGTAGTTTTTGTATTAAGTGGGATTTTTGTCATGAGACAGAGCTCTTTGTCTTAATGACCGAAACTGTCCCTTCTCTATTCCAAGAGCTTGTTGAAGTGCCATTGACCTCCATGGGTCCTTGAAGGCCATCTTCACACTGCCAATTGGGCACAATTGCATGTGAATACACGAGGATTTCTTTTTGGGTGATACAAGATTTCTTGTGCATTTGGATGCTTCTGCATCACAAAACCTTTTTGTTCGCTTTATTGCCAAAATAGGCGCACACAACGGTTTGGATGGAGAAATTAGTAAACCAATTAGGAATTTCAAAAGAAGTTAGAAAAAACTAAAGTTTCCTTGGAATAATTAGTAGATTAAATAATCATTTCAAAAGAAGTTAGCTTCAGCCTTTTGGTAAGATGATTGACTAGAAGGATAGTCTTCTGTCAGTAATGTGAAAGCATAGCCAAAATAAAAATGGTTGGGAATGTAATATATCAGGATTTTCTTGAATGTTGTACATTTTCCATGATGTTTGAATAGTTTAAAAATGTTTCTCTATTATAATATAAAAACCCAACATAACTTCATTTTGAAAATCCAGTTACCTTATGTAGTTGTTAATACTTGTCAGCGGCACTCCTTGTTTGCCTTCTTGTGCTTGCACATTTGACATCCTTTTGAAATGTTATGGAGAGTCCTTATCTTTAGTACAAGCATTATCTGGTTACTTGTATACTTGGGATGCATATTGCTTTTCATTTTCTCCAATTATTCATATGCGCCTTATTACAAGTCAAAAAGTGCCGTGTTAGATGGTGAAGGTGAGGTTTGAATTCCCTTTAAAATGATTGATTGCACCCCCAATGGGACATTGCGAAGGTAAGCTTTGGTTATACACTATTTGTTTCACAAATTTGATTCTTTTGGATTGCATGGCATCCATTTGACTTATGAAAGACATTGACTCCTACGTAGTCTTGTAATGGACTTGGCTAAGGCCTTGTAAAGAGTATGCAAAGGATATTTTTGAATCATTAGGACAAACATTCAATAAAAGTGGACTTTTCTACTATGTTAGCTGAAAATGGTATTCATTGGAAGAGCTCAAGCGAACATCATCTAGATTATGGAATTTTTACTTGTGATGTTTATATAGTGATTTCGAACCCTAAGACATGCCTTTCCTTAAGTCCACTTTTGATGCAAAACCGTCGCTTTATTAGGGCTTAATGCTTAATCTGTATGTAATCAATATTTAATTTTTGAAGCGTGTTCTGATTAATTTTAGGTAAAATTATTTTATTTCATTAGGATACTGATATTATATGTTTTGATGTATTTCTGTACAACTTTGTCAATTTTTGGGCTGAATCCTGAATTGTTTCATAATGTAGGATGTCAACTCCCTAGAGATCACAAATGACCTTTGTTAGGGTTGAAAAGGGATTATCTAAACTATTAGTGTATACCTTCGTTATGTATTTCAGGTAGAGGTTCTCTCTTGTTCTCTCTATCACAATGAAAAGCATCCTTTGAAAGGCACCTGTAAGAAAACACCATCCTCTTGTAGGAAAGTTATTCAATTTATTATTTATTTTTAAAATACTTCTTGAACATGTGATTATATTTCTTCATGGATGTATGCTTATGCAAGGGTTTGCTACTGAAGTTGATTGCAATCTATATGCATTTCATTAAGTTATGGTTTGACCTTAAATAGCATAGATACCAGATCCGTCTGGATCCGGATTTTTGGGCTAGCCTAAATAAATTTGGTTTAGGTTGGCCCTGCTTTTTTTCAAAATTTTCAATTGTTTTTTTTTTTTTAAAAATTTTCTGCATAAAAAATGCCCAACAACAATAAATATTATATAATATTAATATTGTATATTATGTTATTAATGTTTTTCATTGTATTTGTCAATTTTGCATATTTATTAAGACTATGCTCACATGTATATATGTATATATTCCGGACTGGATTTTCCAAACTTTTTCAAGAATTACAGATTTTTAGATTTTTTTTGCCTCCTGAATGGATCTGGAAATCCAGACTTGGTAACTATGCTTAATAGCCATAGATGCACTTATTACCACTTTATTACAGTCTTGTTATAATGTGTTTCAAATTCTTCAAGCATAGCTTGATACAAAAATATTCTAGAAGCTATAATTTTACTTTAGAAATGTTTTCACAATTTTCATGTATTTTGTTTGTATCATCCAGGGACCAGAATGCACTCAAAAGGGGTTTGAACTTTGAACATAAAAGAATATTCCTCGCTGAGATCTGACCATGCAATAAAGTTATGGATTTTAGTCATATCATATGGATTTTTAATACTACATTTTTTGTATAAGGACCCAACACATTATAAATTTACACCCTTAACAAGAAATAAACAGGCAATTTGTGCATTATGGATCATCTATATAGACCCAATGCTTTATAAAATCACATCCTTACAAAGAGTTCAGGTACTTGGCTCTATAGGCGCATTTGATTTCAATGAAGCTAGTTTTTGAAAAGTTCAACATAAAATTGTTGATGTGATTGAAGACTATGTTTAGCACAATGCAATTTGCATCTTGAATATCCCATGGGAAATATTTCACATGATAATCACTAGTTTCTATGCGTGTGTGATTAGAGTAAGAGTCTGGCTCTTGTATTTCAGTAATGAACTCCCAAGCTTTTCCATATAGTTATATATTAACCATGATAAAAAAATGTTTAACTGGAGCAAGTTTGATATGCATGAAATGACTCAGATATGCTTCATCTTGATTTTTTTTAGGAGGTATACTTGGTTTGATTGTTCTATTCTCATGTTTAGGTTTCTATTCTTAGGTTTCTCACATAAATATTAGCTACTTAAATTTCTTTTCTATCATATGTAATGATGTGAGTATGGGTATCACATGGATTTCAGTATTGTATTTGTGCATGAAGACAATACGACATTGACATGAAGCCCTTGCCATAGATATTGAAATTCCAAGCTTGATCTCTAAGGATTGACCTGTATGAGATTAAACCTAGATTTAATACTCATAGCTTTGAATTTAATGTCATTACATGTTCCTATGGTTTTATTGTAAGGATTTACATCTTGGATTGATTACATTTTTTGGTGGGTATGTGATTATATGGTTTGATATGCTGTTATTAATGGGTGTCTTGAGAAAAAGTTTCAACTGAGTTAATGCTTGGTAATTTTCTTTACAATTTATTCACGCATAATATCCCAACAAGATGCCATAAGTTCTCTAGAAATGATTGGTATAAATGGTAATAAAATGGATTCAAAGATTTTGTTTAACTAATATTTGCAACACATGTAATTACATCAGGAATCAATCAGAGTACAATCTGGACATGACAACTGGAAACTTAGCAGCAACATTGGTTCCTCTCCCAATACAGGCTAAGACAATTAACATGTCTGCTTTGGTTCCAACATATACCTATTTGACATCCAGCTGTGCAGCAAAGTAAATTCTTCTTAAAGGCCTCAAACTATCCCAGCCTTGAATGATCTCTATAGAAGGTTGCTCTAGATCTATGCTTCCAAAGGAGGCACAAACACATTTGATAGTATTTTACTTAATTTTCATGTTGTTGAATTGTCTATTACAGACTGATTTAACAGAGTAAAGATCATTGCATGCATGATTACATCAAAGTTGTGCATATTTTATGCATTCTTATTACCAAAAACATAGCATATCAATATTGGTAGGCTTGTCAACACCTTCGAAGCAAGCTTTGTGAAATGGATCCAATTAAGCTGAACTTCGATATGGAAAAATAGGTTGCTTGGAACTTTTCTTTCGTAAGTCCAAGTGTGGCAAGGTGTTGGAGATGAAGCAAAATTTTCATGAAAACAATAATAAGATCTTCAGAAATAAATCATTAAATTCACAATTGTATATACTTGTTTTAAGGGGCACTCCTTAACATATATTAAAGATATTAGAAAGGGGAAGAGTCTGGGTTGAAAACAAACAATGTTATTGACTACTTCCTATTTTCAATCATGTACATAAGCTACTAGGCAAGCTCTATATTGGAAGCATTGGATGTGTGCATTCCATCTAGAATCTGGTAAAGTAAAACTTGGACCATTGGGCCACGAGATTATTTCCTAATATGTATTAGTTAAGTGGGTATGTTGCACATTGAGCACGTGTGAATTTCCTATTGTTTATAAAAGAGGATTAAGTGTCAAGACTAACATTGTCTATTTGTCATCGTTGCATTTGTGATCTTAACTTTTAATTATCTAGGAAAGTTAATTTCTATATACTATTTTTAGCTGAAGTTGTCTTTAAGATAGAATGTAAAGAAAAAGAGAAATTATAATAAATGCCCACGAAAAACCAAACAGGCCCATGGGACTTAGAGAGTACAATCAATTATCAAAGAGAGGTACTAGGGTAAAAAGACCCTAGGTTATGAAAGTAAATAAATGTTGGGAAATGTTTCAACTTTGCATACATCTGCGTAATGATGCACAAGCTAGTTGTTGTGCAAGGTGTAGTACTTGGTTGCATAAGATGTTGTGTAGTTTGATTGTGCAAGTTGGTATGGTTGTCCAATTGTGCGTGGAGACTGCCTTTGGCAGTTGTGCAAGGTTGTTAGCATGTGAGAATGTTGGTAGAACCATGTGGGATATTTTGTTCAGTTTTAGTGCACTCTGGGAGATTGTGAAGTGGTGCTCAGTTGTTGAGTTGCAATAAGGTGCTTCAAGGAGCTATGCAATATGCAAAGCAATGAAAGGTTATCTAAAGGCGTTTGAAACACTTGTCTAAGCATCTGTCAGACTAAATAAGTGTTAGCAACCTCTTGGTGATGCTATGACACAAACCTATTAAGGAGTGTTACACGTTCGTTTCGCACAGTAGTTGGTGGATGTAGATTCTTCTGCAGTGCAGATGTTGCAAATGAAGTGTCTGTTATAAGACAGTGTTCTTTTGAGGAAGATGTAGATCAAAATTACAAAGAATATTGGTTGTTGAATGGTCAATAGGCACAGCCAAGTGTGTGCATTGTAATATATAGTAAAGTGTTGTATGAAGGTTACAGAACCTTGTGACTTGATCATAGCATTGTAAGACATCCAATTTGTGTTATAATTCAAGAAACTTGTTGTGCTGGGTTTTTTAATCCAAAAGGGTTTTCCCAAGTGAAATTCTTTGTGTTCATGTGTGCTTGTCATAATCTGTGTCTGTGTTAGATTCACATTGGCAGAACTCTCCTCTGTGTTTGTATATCATGAATGAGTCTATTCCCAACACTAAACACAAGGTACATAATTTCAGGAATTTCAGTTTACGATTGCTTGTATAGTTGTAGTAGCTTAAAAGGATTGTTTTTTATGTTGAATCAATACTCTTCTTGTAAGGTTCTAGTACATAGATGATATTTTTTAGGTAACTCTTTCTAGCCACAATAATTTAGACATGGCAATATTATTTAATACTTGTTGACGCAGTGGATTGCCCCCGGGGCAGGATGCCTAGCTCCCGCCCTTTCACACGCAACAATGGAAACTCCCCTCTCGCTTGTGGGATCGGCGAAGCTGGAGGGGAGAGTCTCTAGATAAGGGCTAGCTCCCTCTGATGTATCTTTTAGGCCTTGGTTTCTCCTACTACTAACAAATAAATGTAAAAGGGGGGGGATGAAAAGGGAGAGAGATGCTGAAACAAAACCTAAACCTAAAAATAAAAAAAAGGGTGATACATCAAAAAAGTTTGATCCACTGAGGCTCGAACATACACTTTTCACCAAGAAGAAACGCCCATACACTTCATCTGACGTGGGAAACTCTTCTGTTTCAGTGAGTTAGGGGTCCGTAGAGATACAGGGAGGAAGGAACTACCAAAGGTGCTCTGAGACACACTTTGGCAGCCTATTCACATGTGCCTATATTCCTGCTGTAGACACTTCTGGCAGACCTGCAGAAAAGAGACTTCATAATGCACTAGACATGCTGTAATCGATCTGTGAAAAGCATGAAAGGCAATGACTTAACACAAAAGAAGAACACAGACATATGCTTTAAAGTGCAAGTCTAGATAGAGGTAAAAATGCTAAGTCTTGATTCAAGGTAAAATCTGGCAGAGCTCCGCCTTACAAGCCCGAGAGATTTTTGGGCAGAGTTTTGCCTTAAGGCTGAGAGATGGCGATTCTTCTCAAATGAGAATTTTTACAATATATAGAAGAGAGAAAGGGAACCTGGCGCTTTCGGGACAAGACTTTTGGCGCTCTTTTTGCAAGCTGGCCCATGTGCGCTCTGAGCCTTGGGAAGAGGAAGCCATTTGATTGTCGGCTCCTGCTTTGACTTTGGCGTTCCACATTAATGTGAAAACATGGCCGCGCCTTTTTTCTGCAAACAGGCTGCGGTTTGTCCCCTCATAAATGCCAAATGGAGAAAGCAGGCCGCGCCGCTCACTGTTTGCGCCGTTTGGTGACCACTTGACAAGCGCTGCTCTAACTGCAGGTATAAATCCCTGAGTTGACACCTCTTGCCACTTGGACTGCTTGTCCGCTTTTGTACTTTGTCTTCTTCCTTGATTTGTCTCTTTTTGGCTCCTTCAGCCCCTCGGGACTATCTTTTGGCGGGTCGCTACGTTCCTTGGGCTCCTCCTGCTTGCCTTGGCTACTTTTCGCCGATTTCAAATAAGTGACATGTGGCGCGTTCCGCTGTGAAACGGGCAGGACACGTGTCAACATCTGCTTGACTCATAGAAGCTTTAGGCACCCCTTGAAGGTCCTGCGGAAGAGGACACGTGGCACGTTCCGCTGCTCCTAGAAAAGCATGTCAAAGCCTTCCGCGGTTGCCACTTGGCGCCTTCCGCGCTCTGGCTTTTCCTGGTGTAAAATTGACATTCGCAGGCCCGTCACTGCGTTTGAATTTCCAACGGCTAGTTCGCCATGCTTGACTTTGACATCCTCAGGCCCATCACCCCTTGGACTTCTTCGGCTTTCTTGCTTCAGCCTTTTCTACGGACTACTTTTGTCAATCCTTCCTGAAGGGGAAGTGACCCTTCGGCTTCTTGAGAAAAGTCCTTTTCCTCGGCGAGAGCCCTCCGCAAGGACACATACCCTTCGGGTGGGTTTCTTGCTTCGGGCTGGTTGCTCCTTCAGGCTGGACAAAAAGTCTGCAAGAAATGTTTCTGCCGCTTTGCTTTCCTTCGAAATTTTATCGGCTTTTCTTTCCATGGTGTTCTTCCTAATTTCTTCGGACTTTTTGTCCGAAGGAATTCCTTCGGACAAAAAGTCCGAAAGGATCCGTTCAATGCCTTAGTCTTTTCTTCGGGATTTTCTGCTTGCAGCCTTTCCGAATTCCTTCGGACTTTTTGTCCGAAGGAATTATGCCTTTGCCTTTCGACTACCTTAAACAAAATTCTGAAAGAACTTACCTTTTGTGGCTTTCTTGAAATCGACCCTTCCGAAGGGTGCGTTTGCATTGAACCGCTCCTTTGAACCAAGCATTGAACCAAGCCGATGAACCCTTTGATTGAAGCAAAAGCCGTTGAACCGTTTGATGAACTGACTGAGTGAACTGAAGCATAGAACCAACTGAATTGAACCAAGCCTTTGAACCGAGCCGATGAACTTTGTCGTTTGAACTTTGCAGTTGAACCAAGCCGTTGAACCGACTGAGTGAACCGAGTGATTGAACCATCTGATGAACTCAGCCGATTGAACTTTGCTGTTGAACCAAAGCGATGAACCAAAGCATTGAACCAAAGCGTTGAACTTGTTCAATGGTTCAACGGTTCAAAGATGCTAACTCTTGGAAAGATTATGTCGTTGAACCACTCTTCCAACCTTAAGAAAAAGTGTCTTTGAACCATTTTAGCTCTCTTTCCTTATGAATTTCTTCAGACAAGAGCCCGAAGAAGCTTTGTAAAACCTTGCACTCTCTGAACTGGTTCTTTAACTGCCGAAAGACTACACCTGTAGAGTTCGTAGAAGTCCCTGTGAAGTCCGTAGAAAACTTGCAGAGTCCGTAGAAATCCAAACTCTGCAGAGTCCGTAGAAAACTTGCAGAGTCCGTAGAAATTTGCAAGACTCGTGCAAAATCAAAAGTATTGGCTCAGAACAACAGGAAAAGAAGGGGGACCGATTTTTGCCCTGTTGGGCCAAAAATGGTCAACAATACTATTAGATGCGATAGATTTGATTGGTGGAAACCATAAATAGCCAACCAATGCGAGGATTCCATTAGAGTAGTTTTGAATTTCTTAGGCATGTTAGAAATGTTCTTCATTTGGTTCAAATGGTTATTTGGAAAGTTCCATGGATGGTGGCATTGCTTCCTTTCTTGTCTGCTCTTGTTAAAGAGGAAAGTTATAATAACATTGAAAATTTACTTCATATCTTTTGAATGAGACAAAATCAATAAGGTCTCACAAGATGGAAAGCAAGGATCCTCCTAGAGCATGGACCTACATAGATCAAAGATATTTAATGAGGGACAACCTAAAGAACATAAAAGCAATGTGTGTTTTCTCAATAAAACCCAGACAAATGAACATGCCGATACTCAGAGAAGGAATGAAGGCTCAGATTCTTGATGGTTCTATTGATTTGGGATTGGGTCCCCCATTAATGTAAAATATATTGGCTTATAGATTTAACATTTTCCTGAACTTTTCAAACATCTCATTTAACACAGATTTGGTGAAGATGTCTGCTGTTTGCTCATTCGTTGACAATACACGAGCTCATTCTCTTTATTTTGTATTCAATTTTAGATGAAGTGATGGTGGACTTCAATATGCCTTATACATGCATGGAAGATTGGAATATTCAAAATATTTGATATTCCTTGATTGCCATAAAATAATTATGGTTGGATTCTATTCAAGCTCCCTGTCATCAAGAATCCTCCTGAGCCAAATGGATTCAGTTGTTTCACCTGTAGTTTCATTGAATTCTGCCTTAGTAGAGGATAGTCCAACTGTAGTTTGCTTCTTATTTGCCCATGATACAACTCCTGATCCAAGATCAAAAGGTTAAAAAGTGTAGGATCATGTAGGTTTTCACGATGACAATGGTTGGATATATTGGTTTTTGGATCCTGATTATCTGTAAAGGATTGAGTTTCTAGAATATTTTTTAAGTTTTTGAAGAATGATTAGTGTTGGAAACTATTAAGGTTTATTGCCAACTGTCTAGGTTCAGGAAACAACTGCTGTCAGAGGGTGATGCCAAAACCCATCCTCAATGCCAGAAATGTTGGGTTGGCATCAGAGAGAGAAATCTCTTTATGTTGAAGCTCAGCTTATTGCCACTGAAAAGTTAGCAATGGAAGACTGGTTGACTTCTAGGATCATGTCGAGTTTAGCTTTGAGTCATGAAAAACTGCATTGAGAAAATTGCACTTTGGTGGCCAGTTCACAAAGTCAGTGAAGGCCAAATGTCAAAAGGAGGTGGCTAAGTGCCAATTTTTTTTTGGGAAACATTGTGAAGTTTTGGCACAGGACTGAGTGGAAACAAGAATTGAGACTGCTAGTCCACAATTCGATGGTGGAAATTCTTATTGTTGGAAAAGGTTAGATCTGGACCATTACAAGATTGATCTATATAAATGAAAAAAATTGACTTCAAAGAATGCATCTTTCAAATTTTCTTCCATTTCATGCTTTTGCCTGCCTTGATTGTTGTAGTCAAGTGAGTGATCAAGACCTGAAATTTTCATAGCTATAGTCGGACATTTCCTAGATTGATGAATCTGGAGTTTTTGTTCCCCAAGAGTGGTTTCTCCACATAAATCCTTGTTGTTCTCATTTATGATGCACTTTCACTTCTTTGCCTGTCTGTCTTTTTGTGAAAGCATGAATCTGTTTTGAGTTTTTTTAGATCACATTTAGAGATATATAGCATGGAGTAGTTGGCAGTTTGATACCTACCAATTAATATGGCTCCCTAATTTGATTGAGAAAATTAATGCCGATCTCTAGATCTACCACCAAAGTTTTGCTATACTGTAATTGCGACAACTAATGCTATAGCTTAGTAGAGGAGTTGTTGCAAACTGAATAAAGGAAATCAATGCTACCATGCAAAGAAAAAGGTCTCCAATTGCAATTTAACTTCTTAAGTCAATAAGATGATGGAAATGATTCCAAGTTGCAATACCCTCACCTAGATAGATGCAAATGGGTTTCGAATCCTGAGAATAAAGAGAAGAGGGGTCACACTTAAATTGAAAGCAAATGAATGGAATTGAACTAGGCACAAAGAAAGAAAATAAAGGGATTTCCTATGTAACCCCAAATGCAATTACAAGGAGATGGAAGTAATGGTTCCAATATCCTATATAATGCAGTATAAAATTTAAACCCGGGCAACAAGGAACAAGTTGATTGTTCTTCCTATTGCTTATAAATCTAAAAAGGAGAAAAAACTACCAAAGTGCAATTAAAAAACTACCTAAAGTGCAATGTAGGAAAATAAAAATGAGTTTAGCCTAATTGGAGGACCAATAAAAGGTGTGTGGAGCAAAGACTAGAAAGCATAGTCCCCTTAAATTTGGCTTAATGAAATGTGCTAAAGGAAAATGGATTCACTACAGCACAAATCTGACTATGAAATTCAAATCAAATCGTGAAGTAATTCAAGTAAAAACTGACACCAACTCTCAACTAGGATTGAATATTTGTCTCATGCTTCCAGATCTATTGCTTGAAAAAGAATTCCTCTACTTGTAGTACTTCACTAGCTCCTCTAGCTCTCCAAGAAACCTAGATCCATTTCCAAGAAGGGCAGGATACAAAAAAACATGAAACTACTGAGGTAGAAGTCCTAGATGGTATTGTGGAACCAAAGAGGAATTATAATGATAAATTAGGAAGGTGTTGCAAATGAGGGGAATATGAATCTTACAGTGTACAAATGTGACTTGTGTAGGGAATAATATCCAAAATGAGACAAAATTGGTTTTTAAAGGTGAATTATATGCTTCTTAATTATTGTGCTATGCATTCATGATGCTTATTTTGTACTTTTACTCCGGGAAGTGTGCAATGCCTCTTGTACCATGGGTTTGCATGATACTCTACATAGTTATACGGTTCACTACGTAACAAGCCTACAAACCAGCAAGACAGTCCGTATTCTGCAGCACACTCTTGGGAAGGGTGATAGTGGCCTAAAATTACTAAACTTACGGATAAAATGATGTTTAAGGGAAAATGAGTAGCTCTTTGAACTAAGAGACCTCTGCAAGGAACCTAGAAATGTTGTCCATAAGATTAAGAGCTACAAGGGTGGAATCCGCTAGGCATTGACAGTGTAAGTGAATGGGAGGGGGCATGCGAAATCCACCACTTGGTACAAGGTTCCATGTGATCTCCAGTCAATCACATTTGGGTGCAGAAAAACATTATTTGTATGCTACAAAATGTATGGATGAAATTTGATTGTGTCAAGTTTAGAGTTGAGTGTTCAAAAACCCCTATGACGGGGCTATGGATAAATAATACTTGTAGGGTAGCCAAGTGGTCTTTTAGGGGGATCTTGTGGCATGGCAATTGGTATAGTTCCAAATCCCATGAAGTCAATGAATATATTGATTAGGATGAAGCTTGAAGAAGTCCATGAAAGTTTTGGTGAGTACTATATAGGTTAAGAAAGTATTATAAAGTGGGTGTATTTTTGGTATGTCTTTGTTTAGCAAAGATGCAGTATGTCTAACACAGATATTCTGCATCAGTGTAAACAAATACTTTTCTAATGTTTTTAGTTGTGCTTGACGAAAGGTATGAGATAGGAGGTACAGTAATGTAGATTATTTAAAGTTTCTCCCACTGACATTTGCATGGAACCCTTCAACATATGAGGCTTAAAATTATTAGCTTCGATTATTATGCGGATGCCAATTCATTCATGGACATTAATTTGGCTTTTCTTGTACTCTTAGTTTTATCTTTGATAGGAAGGCTTTCATTTCTTATTGCCTCGCATGTCTAGTCTGATCTATATATGACACTTGTAGAACACTTGGTTTACCTAGAGTGCAACAATCAGTAGAAAGTTATCACAGATGCCTGCCTTCATGAGGTCCAGCTGGGTGACACTCTTATAATCAAATTCAGTATGACCATCACCTGACAGTACATTTATCAATGGCTTGGTGTGCACGTCATACTCAAATTTGGTATGTATAATGAACTGAGACATCAGGAGATTTATTAATGGCTGGTGTGCAGTTTTATATGTCAAGTAGAAGCTGTCAGTTTACCTACCAAAGTATGCTCTTAACCATAATCGAGATCCTCCCAAGAAAAGAACAATGAAAAATATCTTATCACCACAATCCTGAGAATTTGGAAGTGAAAAAATAAATAATGACCTTTTGTGTTCTAGTGCCACAATCTGTCAATAATATTCTCTCATCATGCTGAAACATGTTTTGTTCCTAATTTCAGCCCAACAATGATAATGAAGATCAGCCATTTGGCCTTTGCCCTTCTTATAGAATCCTGACTGCACCATAGAAATGTTGTTAAACGATAGTTCTAGGCTTTGAGGCAGAACGAGGCTTTTATCATAAAAGTTAAAACAGAGCAGAAGAAATCATCACCTCTTTTTTGTGATGTTGACTCAATAGTTTGTCTAGGCATTGATTTATTTTACAAATGAGAAAACCCTATTTATGTAGTGAATATATATTGAATATGGTTTCTAAGTTAACAGAATCTGGCATTTGTTCATAGTTTTTATTTGAAATTGGTAATTGAATACTGTTATATCTGATTATGATTGAACCATAGGCTTATTTGCCTCTTTTCATCGTAGTATATTTATGGGAAGCTGATTTGAAATTATTCTGGTTATGTATGCAGCTTGAGGCACATTTGTACGAACTACAATTGGAATTGGAAGGCCTGGTTGGGGTAAATAAGGACTTGGAGCGAAGGTTGGAGGTGGCTGTTAAAAACTACAGAAGAACAGAAAATCTGCTGGCTGAAGCTGAAGAGGAACAAGATAGAGCACTTGAAAAGATCCAACTTCTGGAGACCAGGGTAATTTTTTTTCTCTCTGTTTTGGAGTACATTTTTGAACTTGTAGGATATGCCAGTTCCACTATTCTTATCATTTTAAGTTGGCATCAAATGTTGCATCTTCAGACTTGCCTGTGATTACTATGGTGTTTGGAAGGTCGTCTTTAGTCTATTGGAAACAAACAACTGAGCATGAAAAAGAAACAGCCACATCCAGCAACAAAATGTGTCTATAATGCAAAGCACGGTTACCATGTTCGAAAATTTGGGTTGCTCGGAAGGGGAAAAAAGTTCGGAAGTTTGGGATTTGGTTAGGTAAGTTTGGTTAGGTTTGGATAAGTTTATAAATTTAGAAAATTATAAAAAATAAATATATCATACATATTAAATCTAATATTTTAAACTAAGTTCCCTGTTCGTTTTTGGTTCTGGAGTAGGGTCCAAAACCCGGTTTGCTGGAACTGCAATTTTTTTCCTTGGGTTCTTTTTGGGTTCGTTCGTACAAAAAATATATAAACTTTTAAAAATATAGAAATTATACCTTGATACATAGGAATTAGTGACATTGTCATCTACTTTACCGGATACGCCCCCCGGGCCCTAGGAGTGCGGGGGATACGCCCTAGGATACAGGAGCGTGGGGGCGTAGGGGATACGCCCAGGGAGTGTCCCTGGGTTGCGGGGGACATGCCCCAGGATATGAGAGCGCAGGGGGGGGCGCAGGTGATACGCCCAAGGACGCTCCCTGGGTTGTGGATATGTTATCCCCCGCGTTCCCAGATGTCAAAAACGTTTTTTTTTTTTTTTTTGTCTCAATTCTGCCCAATGAAAAGTCAAACATGGACTTCATAATACAATTGAAAACAAACTAAAGGGGATTCCCAACCCTAAAAGCAGCATTCACACTCATTTTATCAAACACTGTGAAATTCTTTTCAGGGGCTCCACCCCCGAATCCCTGGGCAAACAGCGCCCCATGCAACCCCCCTCATGCTGGATGGCTTGTTGTACCACAAATGATATTGCCAAGGGGATTACAAGACGTCACACCATTACAGTTGTTGGAGGTCTAGATATTCACTTCACCTCCCAACACGTTGCACATTGGTTCACTCTTGTTCACTCGTGGACTTCAGAATACAGCGATGCACATCATATTGAAGTTTTTATTTAACTTATTTTGTTTCCTCTATGCATATTATGTGGTCAATTTTGCTTATATGGCTATATTTTTAATTTTATATATATATTTTTGTATGGCCGTATCCAAACGTATCCAAACCCCCCCAAAAAAAATTCCCGTATTCCCGTATCCGATTCTTGTACCCGTATCTATATCAGTAACGTAATTATCATTAACCACAATATGCATCTTAATAAGTTGATAACCACTAAACATAAATGATAAATATTAAAATATCAAATATCAAAATTACCCTGTCACTGTAATTAATTACATCAAATTTTAAAAGTTAATTTTTCATGGCCATATTGCTCTTCATCTAGAGCATTAACATCAACATCATGTTGTGATTCATTAGAACCACATGGACTATCACCACCGCCACTCCCACTAGCTAAGTTATGTGTCATCGAAGCCGAAGGACTGCCAATGTAACACAAGTATGCAATGAGAAAATCAGAAAAATAGAAGGCAAGTGGTTTTCCTTTTGTCACTTTGTGTTGTTTTTAGCTTTTGCATTTGTTTATACTTGGGTTTTGGGGTTCAGGTATATGCTTTTAATTATTTCCTTGTATTGGTTGAGGAAAAAATGAAAAAATAAATTAAAAAAAACTCATTATTGACTCATGTTGACCGCTGCGGGCAGCGGGTCCCTTGTCCCAACGCCCAGGGTTCATCTCTGGGCCCTGGGTACATGGGGGTTCTTCTAGCAGAAGAACCACCTGTACCCAAGTGCACAGGGATGACCCTGGGCATTGGGACGGCGAACTGCTCCCGAACCAGAACCCAATTCGAACCCTGGCCCCAATGCTAGCAGAATATGAAAAAACAGTAACATTGTTTTTGAATAATATTATATAATATAATTATAAATATATAATACTATATTAATATTTTATAAATTATAATATATAACTATAAATATATTATATAATATTATATTAATATTTTAAATTTATAAAATAATAAAATATGACTATTCTCATATCGAATGGGCATGCTGGTAAAATCTTAAAAAATCTCAAAATATTAATGCCCGCATTATTGAACAAAAATCCGCTAAACCTAATAAAATATTATATTATCCTCTGTAATAAATCGTGCATCATATTATTATTTTATGTCTTAATTAGTGATTCCGATGGTATGGCTGCTCCTATTTCTTCCTACCGCTGTGCGTCTCCTTCAAATTGCTCCTATTGCTTTATATCTGAATTTAACGCGGAAGACACTAGAAAATTTACCGGCAGGCACTGATTCGTGTGGCGGACAGGGGCACAACTGCGGATCCAAGGACAACTTTTTGGATCACAGACAAGTTTAGAACTTACAGCATTGTTCGCCCTGACGCCGCCCTGACGCAACTTCAACCAACCAGCAGGTGTCGTTTTAGGGTTTTTTTTTCCATTTTTTATGTTTTCTTTCATGGAGAACAAGATTTCAACCTGTATAAAAAAAACAGCCAAAAAATGCACAAAGGCCCCGAACCGAACCGGATATGTTTGGCAGGTCCGTAAAGTTCGGTCTAAACCGAACCTAGTCCAGGATTGGCTAAACCTGGTAACTATGATGCAAAGTCAAAGAGATTCATTTGCACTTAAACATGAGTTGTAAGTCAATCTTGTCTCTGAGATGTTCGCTTATGGTGTCACCATCGCGCAATTGGTTTGACTGGAAAGTAGATCATTTTTAGGAATCATATTTGTTTGTGATGTGCAATTTGTAATGGTGAGTAAAACGCTAATAATAATAATAATAATTTTAACGTCCACGAGACTAAAAATAGTCTATGGGACAGCAAGACAACTCAAGCAGATTTAAGTAGCACTGTTCGCTTCTTGTGTAGGCTGATGATGAGCCCCCCTAATTGCTCAATGTGCTCTTCGTTGAATAGGTTATGCCAAGAACTGTCACATATAGTATCCGCAAATTTATCTCTGCTATCTTTGTAGGCCTCACATTCTAGAATAAAGTGCTGTTCAGTTTCCACTTTCCCAGAATTGCAAAATCTGCAAATTCTCTCTTCCCAAGCCTCCTTTGGCCTCTTCCAACGCCCGGTCTCACAACGAAGTTGGTGAGAGTTGGTTCTCAGCTGAGCAATAAGAATTTTAGCCCTCCAAGAAATGTTGGCTCCTATGTACGCTTTTTGGAGTTGATCACAAGTGGGGTTGAACTCATTTATATAATATAGTTTCTTCCTCCCGATCTCGCTTCCCCAATTTCTCTTGTAAAATTTCTCCATAACAAAGACTTTTATTTCTTTATTATTTGTGGGGCACATATTGAATTGAATATTCCATTTACTCATCCATGTGATATTTTGTTGCATCCATGTCCTTTTTCGCTTACATAGTGTATCACTAAAAAAAACTTTAGGCCATCTATCCTCTTCCATTTTTTCGATTCTTTTTAAATAGCTTAAAAGGCGAACCATAGCAAGTGCCTCGATAGGAACAGCTCCCATTTCACTTAGCATGATGTCATATGGGACCGTGCTTTTGATTTTAATCTTGCTTGTAATCAAGCGCTTTTGGATTCCTTCAATTTGTTTCCATTGTGTTATAGTAGTGTTGCTGGCCCATAATTCACACCCGTAAAGAACAACTGGCAGCACAAGAAGACCGAACAAGGTTTGAATAGTTTTCCAATCCCACAACTCCGCTTCACGGCACTTATTCTGAAGAGCATAGAAAGCCTTCCACCCACCTAGTGTCCTTTTATACCTGCAGCTAGACCAGCTTAGCTTTTTGTTGAAATCGATGCCAAGGTATTTATAATCCGCAACTTCTTCGAGAAGACTTCCATTGTAATAAAATTCATGTTGATGTTGTTTTTTATTATTAGAGAAAATCATAACCTTAGTCTTGCTGATATTGACCTGCATCCCCACCATTCTGCAAAAGCGCTCAAGAGAAGATAGATGGTCTTGCAAACCACAGGCAGATTTGGTAATTAAAATGAGATCGTCCGCATATAAGAGCAACTTTATAACAAATTCACCTAGCTGAATGCCTTCGCCCTTTTGTATGTTTAACCACTCTTCCATTTTATCAATATATAAACCAAATAAAGTAGGAGACAAAGGGCAACCCTGTTTGACCCCAATATCGCTCCTGAAACATTCTGAAATGCCATCTGAAGTTCTGATTTTCACTTTCACCTCTTCATACATCCTATGAACAGCAGCTCTGAGATGCCTAGGAATCCCCAATTCTTCCATCCTAAACCAAAGCTTGTCTCTCGGAACGGTATCAAAAGCCTTTTTGAAGTCAACAAAGCAACAAAAAACCTCTTCCTTTTTCTCCCACTCTTTTTCAATAATGTGTCTCAGAGTGACACAGTGATCCACTGTCGAGTGCTTTGGCCTAAAACCAGCTTGCCCTTTAGCACGTTTATGGTTTTCTTCTGCCCATTTGCTGATCCTAGTTTCTATCATGCTGCCAAAAAGTTTAGCAAAGAGGGGATTGATCATTATAGTCCTGTAGTTGGAGGGATTGTTAACATCACCACTCTTAAAAAGTGGTATTGCAAGGCTGATTGTCCAATCTTTCGGAAACCCTTCTTGGCAGATTTTGTTGAAGATTTCAGTGATGTACGGTGCAAGAGTTTTCATGCCCCACTTCAAATATTCGGCTTGAAGTGCAACAAGATCTTTTGCTTTACTTCCACCCAACTTCTTAATCCCTGTCTCTACCTCTTGCACAGTGAAAATGTTTGTAGTATCGTTGACCAAAGGTGGGTGTCCCACTCCACCCTCTTGTTCATAAAGTTTCTTAGCATATTCAAACCATTGGGTGGCAGTAATATTATTTTCATTTTGCTTTCTCCTTGGTTGGAGTTCTTTCCAGAAACGTTTGGGGTTATTTCTGCCCAAAAAAATTAGCTCCTCTCTCCTTGTGAACATAAAATCAGTTTTTTTCTTCTTTAGGATCTGTTTGTAGGCCTTAATGTCGAGTTTAGTTTTATTCGACTCCCTTAGGTTCCTCCTGGCCCTCTTACATTCCTTGTCAAACCATGCATTGGTTGGAAAACAATTAGTTTCAGATTTTCTATTTTTGCTCTCTTGCATTTTGAAAGAGCCTCGTGAATCAGATTTGATAAGTCATGACTGTTAACACCATGCTTATACATAGGGTGTCTCATACAAAGTTCCTCAAGAGTAGCTCTAAAAGTGTTACTGTTTTCTGAAGTTAACAAAATTTTGCCCTGAGAAGGTGGGTGTTGAGGGCCTTGGATTTTTGCCCCAAGCCGCCTATCCTTTGCCCAATACAAATTTATGTACAGCGGTCTATGATCTGATTTTAGATCCCAAACGTGCTCTCCAATTTCAACTTCTTTAATATTTTTATACAAATTCTGCGAACAAATTACATAATCTACCACACTTGCCCCGTTGTATGTGTTGCAAGTGAAATTGCCCGACTTAGCCCATCTAGCCAAACCATTACAGATTATTAGATCAAATGTGCCACATAAAGTGATCAATTCTTCCCCAAAATGATTGTAGCCTTTAGCATCTTCGGATATTCTTTCCCATTGCTGATTTCTCTCTTCTGTGAGCCAAATAGGGTTATCATTTACTTCAGAGCTGAAAATACTTGCTTGCCAATTCGCTGTCCTAGCATTGAAATCTCCAACAAGAAGAACATCCCCACGCTGCGAAAAAACAGCAACATCTTTCTTTAACGCAGCATAGGGGTCATTGTGATCTAAGCCACATTTTTTATAAGTTTTAGATACTTGTGGAGCAAAGTAACAGGCTGCGATCCTGAGAAGAGTGTTATTTTCCACGATTTTGAACCATATGAATTGTTTATTAGAATCAATCTTTTCCAACTGAATGGCACGACCTTCTCTTTCTTTTACTAGAACCATTATACCTCCATGACCTTTACCATTTGCCGCTGCCTCATTCCATACTGCCATCTTCCAGTAGCCTTCAAATAATACTGTTGGGTCTAGTGATCCAAAATCATTTTGTTAGTTTGTACTGGGTATGCTTCTCCTTATGAGACATCCCCATATAGTTAATACTTTATCAAATGTTTTAAGTTAGTAATAGCAATGGTAATTTTATTTTAGTTAGTTGGGTAAGTAAGTTACTTGGGTGGTTAAATAGTTTGGGTAGTTGGGTCCCGTTCATGAGAAAAACTTGTTTAAGCTTGAGAAAGTTCCAATAATGTGTGTGAGTGTGCGCATTTTATAATGTAATGGTTTGCTTTAAATATTAATAAAATAAAAATGATATGGCATTATGCCATTTCTATACTTTGCGTGGCTGAACAGTGGTATCAGAGCGTGTCAAATACTAGGTCTGTGAAATGGAAATGGAAGGTAGTTGAAGAAGATGTGTTTTTTTGCCTCAGAGAAGATGGAGATTTCTGCAAATTCTTTCTTTGTAAGAGGATATTATGCCTTATAATTATCTGATTTATTTATTTATTTTGTTATTAAGGCATGAAAATAGTCGTACTGATGCATATGTTGAATAAGAAGATTTGAAAATAAATTAGTGAGAAGAAAGTACAGTTTCTAAAGAGAATGGTGCGAGAATAAGCATCTGGACGTGATTTTGTGATTATTGTTGTTTCCCTAGATGTTGGATGTGTTTTACTTTGGAAATTGGCATGAGAAATATCCAAAAGCGTTTCAGGTATAGAAAATGGTCATACAGAGGCGTGAGAATAAGGACCATTTTCAGAATTAATATTTGCCTGCTGTTTATGCTTTTTGGTAGGTTTTATAGCATGTGTGGACAAGAGTTGAAAACTAGTAGGAAGGGGTAAGCAAATCAAAAGTTGAGGAGTATCTGGGCATGAGGAAGAATTGAAATGCATTCTAAAGGTTTATATTTTTTTAATTTGTTGGTGCCATACATTAGGGAATTCATGGAGGCATTTGATTTTTGAAGAGAAGGAAAAATAAAAAATAAAAATTTAATGCTGCTGTAGTTTACAAAGGAGATGTGAATGTTTTATAAGGTAAATATATTTGTTAGGGGCATGTACGGATTTCTGACTTGGAGGAAATACAGTGTATGGTAGAGGGGACAAAAGGCGCATAAACAGAAATAATTTTGGCAATGCATAAACATAAAAAAATATGGTTGTGTGGAGCCCACTTACTTTGTATTTTGTTGAAAATGAGCCCAGTAAAATAACATTGCTGCACATATTATTATGGCCTGGTAATTTCACTTCCGTGGACAAAATTAAATCCTTTTTAATTTTGATTTTTGGATCATGCTAAAGAAGTGTTTTTTTGGATAGGTAAATGCTTTATTCCAAGCTACACATTGCTGTTTAGAGAGAAAGTTCGAGCAACTTATGATTGTTACAGCGATTTTACAGTCCACATACAATCTGATCCATGCTTTTTGCCAAGAGGTACAGCTTGGAATGTCAAGGTAAGAATCTTTGGAACACAAGGTAAGAATTATGACAGCAATCTAGAAGCGATAAACATAATTTTGAGCATGCCATGATCACAGTTCAAGGAAAAAGAGGTAGTACCCCGAGGTATCACTAACGTAGTTTCAACATCAATCACAACAAACAAAATGGAGGGTGTCACATTTCATAGTATTCTCTTTAGATCACAGCTGGTTCATGATTCAACTATCATGGATTCACTCATGGAGATTGTTGGAGAAACATCATGGGGTATAGGGCTCTCAATTCTCCATTATATCAGACAAGTGCAACAATAGCTAACTACCACACAAGAACTAGAAGATATAGAAAAATTGGTTTGGGATCTTGGAATTTGCAGAACGGTTCAGGTATTGCTTGAGGACAAACAATTTTGGGAAGGGTGGACTGTAATGCCTCTTTTTTGAATGAATTAAATCAAAGGATTCAAAGTCTATTTTTATTTCCCGTGGGCTAAGGGAGTATTAGAAAAGAGAAATAATATTATAATAATTCATTAAGTTCTCCAAAAAGGTACTTTAAGTTATAACTTGGTAAAAAAAGGGACATTTAGTGTATTATTATTGAATGGGGCCAAAAAACAAATATTTGATACATGGCCATAAAGAGCAATTAATAATTATAAGGATGGAAAAAGGTAATTAATAATTATAAGGATGGGAAAAGGTAATTAATAATTATAAGGATGAAAAAATGTGAACATTCAATTAAAATTAATATTAATTACTTCTAGGGTTTTGGATGAAAAAAGCTTATTAAAAGATCTATTCATTCAAACACTTTTATAAAACCCTTGTTTTGCAAATTTGAGGCAGCAGCTTAAATATTTGACACAGAGGACAAAAACTCTCATGTGCATAGTGTTGGGGACGAAAGTCCTCAAACCTATTTGGTAATTCCATTCAAGGATTACACCAGAGCTTTCAAATTCAGAGGAAATCCATCACACAAGTACATAGAGATTGATTTATGGTTGTATATGGGGCTGCAATATTTTAGAAAATTATTAAAATATTTTTCCGAAGTGACATTTCAATTTGACATCACTATTCACGGTTGTACTTGGCCATTGACTTTTTCGGGAGTACAATCAAAGAGACAAAAGACTGAGTAGTCCAAGAGATCCTAATAAGTTTAACAACCCAAAAAAACCAAGAAGATTCTTTGAACACGAGATTCTTTTAAATAGAAACTGAAAAGCTGCAGCTCCAACAATTTGCGTAGACTCAACAACAAATAGGAAGCACTCTCCTCTTGTGGGATAAAAGAGTCTCGATAGTCCATTGAGTGCCCCATTCAACGAAGTTCATTTCATCTAGACGTAATCTTTCTGCTTCCGTCTTTCAACCTCTATGCTTTGGTGGTCCACAATTTGATTTTTTGTAAGATGGTGCATATTTCAGTGGAAGCCAAAAGTTCATCTTCTACCTTATGAAAAGAAGCCTCTCCAATGTCTTGAAAAAAATCAAAGGTTAGCTACTTCAATGTCACGGTCAAACCCTTCTCCTTTAATCCCTTTATTTCCTATGGCTCCAAAACCTTACCCACCTTTAATCTAACATCTAAGACTGGGGTAGCCTCCTATTCGATCTCAAAGTCTTGGTATTCAATCTCACCCATGATAAGAGAAGATGTTTCACAATTTTAAGGCACAATTGTATTAAGAGGCTCTCGGGTTGCTAAAAGCTCCATTTTAATCTCTTTGGGCATTCAAATGGGAGTCTTGGTTCTTGATCCTTGAATTTGTGTCCGTAAGCCCAACTTTTGGAACCCATTTTCGGAGTGGAACAAATGTTGATCCGGAAATTTTAGAGGTGGATATGACCAATATTATTGCAACGAAAACACTTGAAGGGCCCAATTTGAAAAAGTGTTTTATGAGTTTTGTATCATATATCACAAAACTGTCATGTAGAGTGATAGGCAAGTAAGCACTTGATAAGTCATTCTACTTGGAGGAGGTCATAGGCTCAATTCCCTCCCCTTTCTAGTTTGCATGTAGTGCAAATTTCAAAGAACTAACACGAAGATGTAAGCTATATGCAAATTTTAAACATTAGCTACCAAGTAGTTACCTAGAGAAGTTGGTCATATGCTCTTTCAAAAAGACATCAAGTGTGTGAGGTCAAGAGTTCCAATCACGTCAAATGCAAAGTCCATTTTTTAAAATCCTTTTTTTTGGCCTCGTTCATGTTTTTCAACTTTTGAATCACTCATTTTGAAGGTTTTGACACATTCCAAATTCATTAGAAGAGTTAGTTTTTGGTTTGGAGTCTCCCTTCTAAATTTGTAGCAAATTGTATTGAAAAGCCACTTTGAAGGGAAATTAAAATGCATAAAGGGTGAAAATTTGAGAGTACTCGACACCTTCTTGTTATGTTGAACTTGACTATGGGCCGTTCTTATTTGAACACCATGGATGTAACAATATAGTTCCCTGTTGTTGGTACTATGAGGGACAAAAATGTAGTATCTTGTGGGCTACAGGTCCATCAAGATGTAACCCATCTTGAGTTCACTAGCTCTAAGATCATGTTTGCTTGTAGTGGCATTTTTGCCTAGATGATAGGAATTTGGTGTTATTTTTGTTTATGCCAAAATTTGGCTTTTATTTATTGATATTATTGATGAGGACCAATTATCTGGTGGTGTTTATGCTGCATAGACTTCTCACCTCTTGACTGATAGAGCGGGAAGGGTGCTTTGGTTTTGATCAGTTCTCAGCGGATTGTACATATGGATAGGAGTTGTAAGCACAAAATTGTTTACAAAGTGGTCGGAGTTGTTGGGCATCCGGTACAAAATTATCATTGAGACAAAAATCAATGTGGTTGGACATTCCCATGATGATGTTCATACTGTATTACATATACATATGATTAGAGGGATGAGGTATTGTCACATAAACCTTGCACCTGCTTAATTGAAGTATGATTCAATGGAACAATGGGATCATCCCCAAGGTGTGGGACCTTCGCTCGTTGGGATGAACCTCTGGAGAAGGCCGACTTCATTGCTAAACTAAGTGTATTTGATATAAGACCAACATGCAGACTTAAAAATAATACTAAAAGAACTACCTACAACTATAACTATACTTTATCAAGGAAAAGGGAGGAGTAAGCTGAAAACAAAAGAATGGTGATGCACCAAAGTTTAGAGAACACCTCAACTGGCCTTAAAGTGCATAAGACAATCTTCAAGAATTGATAACTTCGACACAGTCTTGACTTTAGGCCTCTCTCACATACGTACTTTGTATGAAGCTAAGAAGCCTAAGACAAATCTAGGAGGGATGACAAATGACTTTGCAAAAGGTTCAAATGATGAAAATCCACAACTAATTTCTGCATAGACCTAATAATACACAACATACAACCTGTAAGAGAATCTACTTTTTGCATAGAGGTGACAAGAACTAGATGCAATGCAAGGGAAAGATAACATCCACAAACACTGATCAACAATTCAAAGATTACACACACAATGCAAGAACATGAAGAAAGGCAAACGCAACTCTTTATTAATTACAAGGCTCAAATAGTTAAGGGGCTTATGGAGGGCAAATTTTCACAACATTGTGTTTAAAAAAGTCCACACAATGATAAATCAGCCTACTTATATAGGCAGTTGGAGAGCTCATTTGATGTCATGAGCGGCATTTGTTTTGAAGTCCGTAGACTTGGGCTCAAATCAATGCACTGTATCAGCTGCAATTGGGTTTTAACGGGCCGGATGACCATCAAATCTAAGCATATTTATTGTTGGTGTGGATGCCAACATGTTGCCTGTCTTGCCCATTGATCGACGTGACAACTTCGGAATCTGTGCACTGCCAACTACATTGGCATATTTTCAATTCTACATTTCTTCAATTTAAAACTAACATCATTGCAAAGAGGGAGAAATCAATTTTCCAACGCAACAAGCGACATCAAAAATAGAGTTGCAGATCAAAAGATATGGCTCAAAAACGAACACGCAGTGGTGTGTAACCGCATCAACACCAAAACATTGTAAAATGGAACTTTGCAAAACAAGACATGAGCAAAACCCATCGTATCTTATATTTCCAGAAAGGTCTTGAAAAGACGTTCAAAAGGGTATTCTTAGTTTTTTGAAATGATCAAATTAATCCCTACGCAATAACGTTTTAGTGCCTTCTGGTCAAAAGTTGGTTGAGTGAGGAATCTTCCCAAGAGGGTCACTTCACATCGTTATATCTTTTCTTTTGAAACTCCAACAATTGCGAAACCAAATAAATTATCTTCTCATGTCATCAGGTTACTATCTTAATTTTTTTCAAATAATTTGGACTTCATTTGGTCTTGTGAAAATGTGTTTCAAAAGTACTTACAGGGTAGATTTAGCAACTGGAAAGACAAAAAATTGACTAAGTAAAAAAAATACAAGATTCAATTTTGATCGTTGTGCATTTCATACCTATGGAAGAAATTTCCTGCGACGTTCTCCACATTTACATTCTTCCCACATTTGGCCACCATCATGCAAGATTTGAAGATTACTGGACCTCATTTGGTCATGTGAACCTGGGATTCAAAAGTGCGCACTAGCCAGATTTAGTCGCTGGGAAGACACATAAATTTGCGCATTGGGCAATTTTGGCAACTGGTTGTAGTTGTAGTAAACTTGTTGACACAGGTTGATCAATGCTAGAGGTACAAGTGACCAGTTACCAGTTACCAGATTGTAGTAGGTTTTGCTAGATAGCTCCCGAGTGTTATTGCTTCAGATCATCTTTTGTTTCCTTTGGAAAAAGGGGGTTTGTTGGGTTTAGTGATCGAAATCATGTTGTTTATACGGGGCATGCTTCTCCTTGTGAGCCACCTCCTGCAATTATAGTTAATACATTTTTAAATGTTTTTAAGTTAGTAAAAGTAATGTTATTCAAATTAGTTGGGTGGTTAAATAGTTTGGGTAGTTGGACCCATACGGTAATTGGGTTCTTCTGTTCATGAGGAAAACTTATTTCAAATTGAGAGTTTGAATCATAGTAGCATAAATTGTTTGAGGAAAAAATTGTTTTTTTGAAAGTATAAGTGATTTTCAAAAAATCATGATTAATCGGGGAAATAGCAAGAAAAATCAGAAAAACTTAAAACCTCTGAAAAATATAGAAAAAAGAGAAAAAACTATTATTTTTTAAATTTAAAAGCATTTCCATTGCATAGAGACATATTTGCCAAGAGACGGGTACGAGTATCGGTACACCATTTTTTAAGAGAATAGGAGATGGTACTCCATTTTTTTAAGAGAATAGGAGACGGGTACTTGGAGATGGCAAAAACAAATATATATATAATAATAATATATAATTAAATAATTAATAATTTTGAAAAAAAATAAAAATAAATATATACAATTTAATTTAAATTTAAAATATTTATATTATTAAAAAAATATAATACAAAATAAATTATATTATTATTTAATTTAAAATTCATATATACTATATAACATACTATTTAAATAATATAAACAAATTATTTAAATTAAAATATAAATAACGTATAATGTTAAATTTAATAGAATATTCTTATATTATAAACTTATTAAACTATTAATTAATAATTTAAACTCTCTTAAGACCAAGGAATAAAAAGCACAAATTTGCGAAGACATCAATGGAAAGTTGGAAAGGAAACGGTGTGAATTAAATCCCTCGCATGTCCCATGAATTACACGAGTATCTGCACCTAGCTTTATCGTTTCGGTCTTTTGCTCACATTATTCACGTGATTGCGCTTTGCCTAACGAAGGGGCCAAAATAAAAAATGGAAAAATCCGGCGGGGTTCAAGGTTCAAAACTAAACGGCAACAACCCTTTTATTTTTGCCTTTTTGTTTTAAGCTCGAGTAATGGCAGGGAGTAGGTGAATCAAATCGACAGAGAAGCATACAAACATCCAATGCAAAAACAATGAAAATCATGATTTATTCGAGATTAAATTGTGATTTATTCGGGTTTAAATCGCACTTAAAAAAAACTTGATTTTTTGGCGATTTTCCATAGTTTTCAACACTTTGCTGTTGGCAGGTGGTTGACTGCGAAAAATGAAGAGTTTTTCTAGGAATAATTCATTTTTATCAACGATTCAAGAGTAATCGCGATTTATTCCTGAGTTCTGCTTCTATGGTTTGAACAATGTGTATATTTGCTTACATTATGTAATCATTCATGAGTTAATAAGATGGTGTAGTTTTCTACATGTGTTTGTATGAACAAATGCTTGTTGTTAGGATTTATGCTAAGATCTCATAAATAACGTTGAAATAATAACAAATGAAAGCAAAATATGAAGCAATATTACCTCACAAGAGTAAGCAAACAAACCGCAAGATTGAGCGAAGAGTTTTGAAGTGGGAAACCAAACTAGTCAGAAGAAAATCCACACGAATATTAAGAAGCCTTGCTGACAATTATCCCAACAATACAAGGTTAAAAGCAAGAAGAATAAAAAAAAGGAGAGAGCTTCAAGTGTCAAGTGAAGAAGAGAGGAGGAGATGGCTCTTTAAATAAAACAAGAGGAAGGATGAGGGAGTTACTAAGACTCCCAACATAACCTTACAAGGGTTCCTTAGTGTGTGTCAAATGTTTTATTCCTCAAAAAGTGAAGGGAAGTGTGTGACATGTGGGAAGGAGTTACTTGTGCAAGTAACTCCAAGAATTCTACAAAAGGACAAAAAAGGTGAGAGACACCTTGTAAATCTGGGATAAAGTGAATTTCATATAATAAAAAATGCACATCTAAAAGATAGACTTAGGATAAACTAAATTAGCCTAAAGTGAACCCAAGTAATGTTAATCTCCAACACTTCTTAAGCTTAATTTGGAGTTACAAAGGCGGAGATAACTTTTTATAAACAAGGGAGGGAGTTGACATTACATATGCTCCCCCTTAATGGAAACTTCCTTCATTGAATTACAATAGTTTTGAGAGAAGAAAAAACAATAGAATGCGTTGCCAAAATTCGCAAGAATGAAGGTGTGATCATCAATAATTTTCAAGAAACCTCTTCGGACAAGATGGTCAATCCAAAATGGAACAAAGACCAATAAGAAAGAGAAATGATCCACCAAAACTTGCAAAACAAACAAGCTAATACCAATCCTCATGTTAAGTAAACAATATACCATAAAGATGCGATCTATATAATGTAATAAAGGCAAAATGAGCAAAACACAACTTCCAAAAGTGTTGAATCCTCATAGTTCCACGGCATTTTGGGATGGGGGACGGGTTTCCGGAATGGGGGACGGGTTTTCGGGATGGGGGACGGGGGGCCTAAGTTTGGGGACGGCGGGGGGCAGCTGTGCTGAAATACATATAGTACTTGAAAAATTAGTTATAAAAAGATGTATAAGGATTAATTATATTGCATTGAATATCAACAATTTAACATTGTGATTGAATCATTTAAGTTTCAAGTTTGATCCATTCAACAATGAACATTAACAATTTAACAATAAACATTGATCATTGAACATTGAATTTTCAAAATTTCATAATGATGATTCATGATTACATTGTTACAATCAAGTATCAACAATGTTCAAAAACAAAATACTAAAATAGTGAAATACTAAAAGTAAATAGTAAATACAAATGACTCAATAAGTCAATGGCTAATTATCCCCAAGGTGGAACTCCTCATCACTAGAACTGCTGGACTCCACATGCTCAAGCTCCTCCAAGCTAATACCAACCAGCCCTGTTTATGTAGCATCATCATCAATCTGTGCTAGCTCCTCTGGCTCTACATCCCATCTGGCTACTGGACTCTCCTTGTAGGCAAGTGTGTTGCGGTCAACAAGACGCAAGGCACTATGTACAACCACAAGCTTCTCTGCCCTCTTAGAGTTAAGCCTGTTCCTCTTCATGGAGTGTATCTAGCGATAAGTAGACTAGTTCCTCTCAGTAGTAGAAGAACTTAAAACTTGGGACAACAAACGAATGGCTAGATCGGTAGTCAAAGAAGCAGGCCCATGCAAAATCCATCGCAAAATTGGTTCCTCCTGTGCCATTGTCTCCTTATCTATTTCGGCCTCTTGTGAATATCCCCTGAGAGTGGCAAATTTTGTCCACTCAATACGAATGATGTTGGCCTTTGTAGAATCATACATTTTCTGAATGGCCTCCATGAACCCTGCCTTCACCTCAGCATCCTATATGGGTGTAAGTCTACCAAGCCTTTGCACATACCACTTCAGGTTCCATGCATAGGCAGCCATGTGCAAGGGAGTGTTGAGCTTCTCCTATCTGCTATGAATGATCCGCTGAATATACTCTGTGTAAAATGTCAATGTGGGGTCCTCTCGTACAACAGCCTTCATTTGATCACGCATAGTATCAATGCACTCATACACCTCTCCAAGTGTAGGTGCATTAGCATCCCCATATCTAATCACCGTGAAGACTGGAGTAATGATGGAGACAATATATTTGACATCAGTCCAAAAAACATCACTCTTCACCACGTCCTTCACCCTCTTCCGCTGCTCTGTCTTTGACTCAGGCCACCGATTCCATTCTGTTGTCATAAGCATTAGTTGCAATGCCTCTTGCAACTCAAGCATCCTCTCCATTAGAATAAAGTATGATGCATACCTAGTCTCTATAGGTTTCAAAAATTCCTTCTTGGAGAAGGTCCTGAAGAGTGTATGTGAAGTGTGGTGGTGGTTGCAAATAAACATCTGCACATCTCTAGCATCATTAACCACTGCTTTGATCCAGCTGATTTTTTCCATGTCCTTAAGTGCATTATTCATGGCATGCACACAACGAGTCCACCAAATATGTCTATAGGCTGCCTCAATTAACTTCCTTGTTGCTCTACACACATGGGTTGTATTTGTCACTACTTGCACCACATTCTGTGGCCCAACCTCTTCTATAGCATCTATGATGATTTGGAACTGAAAATCGGCATCCTTGCAATGCCCTGAACAATCAATAGCCCTAAGAAAATAAGGGCCAATTATACTTGTAACCATGATATTGATGAGCGGACGATGCCTAATGTCCGTCCACCCATCCATGACAATGCTGCATCCACTAGAGACCCAAGTCTGCTTCATTTTCTCCATTGAAACATTAATCTTGAAATAGTTCTTATCCAAGATTGTTGTCCTCAATTTAGTCTCTCCTGGTGGCACATATGATGGTCCTGCTTTTGCTATTTTTGCCACGGCCTCCTTATAATAAGGAGAGCGAGCCACATGGAATGGAATGCCATTGGCAAAGAAGAATTTGCCAATGGCATCATCTGCCTCATCCTTTGCTTGCACATTGAATAAATCCGTCAGTGGATTTGAAGCATCACTAGTCATCTTCCGTTTCCCCATAGGCCCTGCTGCCCCTGACCTAGATGGATTCATTGCCATTGGCCTCTCCAAAGTACTAGAAGTAGAACTTTGTCTCCGATGACCCCTCCCCCTTGTGGCAAAGTAGTAGATGAAGGTGCATCTTCTTCATTGGCACCCCATAATTTACATATTTCAGCCTTCAATTTCATATTCTTTTCCACCTTTTCACATACATCTACGCCTTTGCCTCGGATAAAGAGGCGAGCATTTGTTCTGGTCATGCTGCCAAACCATTCACTAGTCATCTTCTGTTTCCCCATAGGCCCTGCTGCCCCTGACCTAGATGGATTCATTGCCATTGGCCTCTCCAAAGTACTAGAAGTAGAACTTTGTCTCTGATGACCCCTCCCCCTTGTGGCAAAGTAGTAGATGAAGGTGCATCTTCTTCATTGGCACCCCATAATTTACATATTTCAGCCTTCAATTTCATATTCTTTTCCACCTTTTCACATACATCTATGCCTTTTGCCTCGGATAAGAAGGAGGCGAGCATTTGTTCTGGTGATGCTGCCAAACCATTCAATGTTGCATAGGTTGCACTTCCATTTCCTAGTGCCCCCAACTGCCCCAGGCTTTGAAGGTACCTTGCTTGCAAATTGTTGTAAAGGTTTCTTTGGATCAAAGGGACCCTTAGCATATTGTTGAAGGCTTCTAAAGGGCAACTATAATTAGGACTCCCAATAGAATTAGTTTGCCTTTCATGGTCACTCCTCCCTCTTAAACTAGGATCATCATGTGCATAATCTGAATCATTGTCACTTTCAACTTCAACCCCAACCCCTTGAGGTTGAACCTCCTCTTCACTCATGCTATGAGATTGAGAACTCATAATGACACTGCAAGAAATCAAAATGATAATTTTTTTTCATTTTGTAAGTTTATAAATTATAATTTAAAAAATTAAATAATAAAATTCAAACCATGCATAAATTTAAGGGATTAAAATTTTAAATCTAAAATTAAGACAAGGATTTTGTTTTTGTTTTTCTTACTTCAGTTCGTTCGAAGCACGGAAGTAGAGGATACACATAGAAATCCTTGTTTTTAAGATTTAATTTTAAACATTAAAAATTAAGCATTTGATTTATCATTTGAATGAACATTGAAAATTTAAAAATAAAAATTTAAAATTTATTTTCAAGCATTTGAATGAATGAGAATCACAAATAAATATATTAATATAATAATTTTTCATTTAGAAATTTGAAATTCAAATGATTCAATGACATGAATGAAAGAAGTAGAACAAAACAATTTACAATTGAATAATGATTCAATGAAACAAAAATAATAAAATTTAACAATTAAAAATTAGAAATTGAAAGAATCATACGGCCTACCTTGTGGGTGAAATGATGAAATTGAAGAGGCTTGAATCTTCTTGGCAATGCCTTCTTTATCATCTTCTTTGCTCTCTCACTCTTGCAAACTTCTCCCTCTTAGCTTACTGCCTCTACTTTCAGCGCTCTACTTCACTCAATGAAGTTTTTGTGTGAATTGGAATGAGAGGGAGAGGGCTTTTTATAAACTTTTGGGAGGCCTTGGGGGGTGGGGATGGGTCCCACTAGCAATTAGGGATAGGGTAGAAAGTATAAAAATCCAATTTTTTTTAAAAAAAAAAAAAAAAAAACACTTTGACTTTAGTGTGCGTGGGGATGCCTGGATGTCCCCAAGACTTCTGGGCGTCCCCTAGACGTCCAAGGGACTTCTCGACGTCTCTTGGACGTCTAGAAGTGTCGAGGACGTGCCTCCAAAAGGGGACGTCCCCTCTTAGAGGGAGACGTCCCCTGGATGGTGATGAGACTTGGCGGAGGTGGTGGGACAATTGGGGGACGTCTCCCTGGCGTCCCCAGGTCCTCAGGACATTCTCGTCCTCGAAATGCGGGGTTTGGGGGGGGGGGGAGACGTGTCCCCGTGGAACAATGGTAAACTTGCACAAAAAAAAAGTTAGTCAAAATAATGAGCTCCAATCAAAGCATATTTCCTTTGCAACATAAAAGTAAGGAATACATAAAAAGTTTGAGTTTATCAAAAAGAAGAAATGATACGTTGCTTGAAAAAAATATTCTACGTGAAACAATTGAAGAATCATCACATGATATATCAAACCCTCTAGAAGATACATTATCTTTAGGTATCCAAATTGTTTTAACCTTAGAATTAGGTGTTTGAGTGGGTTTTCAACAATGCAAAGTGTTGTGAATTGATTTTCTACAAGATTTGCATGGATGCAATTTCTAATATTTAGAGATGTGATGTCTGTGTTAACCACAATGCTTACAAGTTTTAAAGTTTTTAATCAGAGAATGAGCATGACAAACATTATAATCAAAAGTTGTATGATATTGACCGCTATCGTGCAAAGTCATTCGGTGTGAAGAACAAAAAGACTTCAAATTACTTTGAAAAGCATTAGACTTGAGCCCTGTATGAGTTACGTTAGTTTTAAACAAAATAGGTTCAACAATGTCTTTTTTGTGTTTGCCAAGACCTCTGCTCGAATAACCCATTCAGTGCATAATGCACAAACCAGGATTGGAAAAAATTTGATGCAAATGTGTGAAAGATTTATTAGAAGCACATTTACTATTAACATGAGAGATATTAGGATCAAAAAATGCAATTTTTGCATTGAGCGCGTCAATAGAAGTTTGCATAGTCTCCATTTGCTCATGAAAAGAGTTTTGAAGTGCATTAAGAGTCATAGTTTGACATTGGAGTTGACATTTAAGAATATAAATTTCATCATTTTGAAAGACAATTTTTGCCGTAAAATTCTTAAATGCAAGAAACATGTCTAGTTTAAAAATTGTAGCAAAAAAACAATACAAGATTGATTAATACTAATGAAGCGATTATAACGGGTTTAAGTAAATGCCTTAAAAAATAGTTGTCTTAGCTAATTTGCCACTTAAAATGTTATATGCAAAATAAATTTAGCTAACAAAAAAACATTATGAATTGGTTGTGAAACAAAAATAATGAAAATGACGTATCTTTGTTATTAATTTTTAATTAATAAGAATAATAGAATTGAAAAAAACATTAAAAACTCATAAAATCTCATTCGTGAGAAAAGAGTCTTTTTTAAAATAGAATTGAAAGCCTTTTATAGCTTTAGATTGGATTTGGAAAAAAATAATAATACATAAATTAGATTATTTAAAACATTTAAAAAGACAAAATGTTAAATGCCTAAAAAAAGTTACATCAAGGGATAAAAAACTTATATTAAGCTTAAATCTTGATCAACTTAAACATGACAAATTAAATAAAAAAAAACTTGCTTTGTTTTTGATGAATGCTATTTAATGTAATTGAACAAAAGATGAAAGAGGCGAATAACCAAGAGTCTTGATAATAATTTAAGACTATAAATACTCATGGAAAATTTCTTATTAAGAATTTAAAAAAAATGATTCAATGTTTTGAGAGCAAATGCATATACCAAAAGTACAACCAAAGCAATTTTTGAAAAAATGTGTTTTTTTTTTGAAAAAAAAAAACATTATGTTTTTGACTTTATCACAACCGGCGATCTGAGTTTTTATAAAATTTTAACAGTATGTTATTACATGATAGATTAACAAAACCAAGAAAAATTATAGAAAATAAGATTGCCAATAAAAATCACTGAAAAATAAAAATCAGCTCAAAAAACTCTTCGATTGAGCTATAACTACAACATGAAGTTAAAATGCAAATAGGCTAAAAAACAAAGAATATTTAGTTTATGGGTTAAAAGAAATGGTAAAAATACCAAAAAATGGTTTGCAAGGGTGTAAACACTAGCGAAAAAAAAGTGTTAAAAAACTGAATTTATCCACCAAAAAGTTTGAACACACTCAAATTTAATGTTAAAAAATAACTTGTTGATTCATGCCAAGATCTCATAAATAACATTGAAAGAATAACAAACGAAAGCAAAATATGAAGCAATATTACCTCACAAGAGTAAGCAAGCAAACCACAAGATTGAACCAAGAATTTTGAAGTGGGAAACTGTACTAGTCGGAAGATAAGATAAATATATTAATGTCCAACTAATGACCACAAAAGTAGGTCAAAGGGATTGCAGATTACAGAAATGTGTCGGGAAAAAGCGGGAAACCAAAAAGTTATCCAAAAAAAGAAAAACAATGTTGAAAGAAATAGTATAAAACATGGCAAAGAGTGACCACTCTCATATCCCAAACCTCAAAGGGCCCATCCACGCTCAAGGCCAAAGAAGAGAGCAAAAGAGATGAACAATCCCCAAGAATATGTAAACATCGGAAGCACAAGGATAAGCCCTAAGGAAGAAGGACCGGGAGGGAACACCTTAAGGGTTCGATCCAACACTCCTAGCATCCAACGCTGACGAGAAGAAGCTCCGAATAGAAATCTGACCCAAAGAAGGGGAGGTATGATGTTTGGTCTATCCTCCAATCCTCTGCCTAGAATGAAAAGTCCTCTGTGAAGATCTGGTGGATCTAGTTTGTCTCCTGATGCCGGGTCTGAAGAGAATATGTTGATGAAAACTTGGGGAACTATGAACAGTGTCTCTGGGCCTCATTGATCTGGAATATGAGGCTGTATTGATGTCAGTCTATTGCTTAGTGCCTCTCCTTGAAGGTAGCACCATGAAAAAGGAAGTAATCCTTACAACACATGCTTCGAAGCAAGAAAAATAAAGAAGAGGAGAAAGTTTCAAGTCTCAAGTGAAGAAGAGAGGAGGAGATGGCTCTTTAAATAGAGCAAGAGCAAGGATGGAGTTACTGAGACTCCCATCATGACCTTACAAGGCCTCCTTAGTGTATGCCAAATGCCCAATTCCCCAAAAAGTGAAGGGAAGTGTGTGACATATGTGGGTAGAAGTTACTTGTGCAAATAACTCCAAGAATTCTACAAAAGAACAAAAGAGGTGAGGGACATCTCATAAATCCGAGATAAAGTGAATTTTATATGATAAAAAATGCACATCTAAAAGATAGACTTAAGATAAACTAAATTAGCTTAAAGTGAATCCAAATAAAAGGTTAATCTCCAACCTTATTTTATGAGATAAATTTATTTCAGCTTGAGGGAGTTTGAATAATGTGTCTGTGTACTTACATTATGTAATCACTTGTGAGTTAATAAAATGGTGTAGTTTTCTACATGTGTTTGTATGAACAAATGCTATGGTGTTGGATAGTGAGAAAACAAACATCATCTAGGTTTTTGTGGTAAATTTTACTTTGTATGTTTTTTGCGGGCAGACAAATTTTTCTTTGTATGCTTTCTATAGGATTTTGGTCAGCATGCACAAAAACTTTCTACTTAAAAATGCATGTAGGAGTTTAACTTATGCTAGTTGTAGCTGAAGGCAATTTAAAGGCACATAGTTTCCTGGGAAGGCTATGGCTCTTAGCATTTTGGTGTCTAGCGCTAAATGTATGCTATATTGTATTGGAGTGGCCTTTACTAGAAAATACATTTTTGGATCCAAAGTGCATGATCTAGGTGCATAATGTGTTAATTCAAGACAGGTGGCGACATATTGATTGCCAACGGTTTATGAATGCCACAAAATTCTATTATACTGATACTGGTGTTAGAACATACTTTGGAATATTAACTGATATCATCGTTAAGACTGCCTATGACTTTCTGCAGGGCTCTCTATTTTAATAGTATCTTGGAACCAAAGTGTTTTTCTGTTTTATTGGTTAGTGATTGTATTTATTATTGAGTGGATGGTATAATGCCCAAGTCCATTTGCAGGCTTTATTTTAATATTTCCTATATAGTTATTGTTTTCTGTCATTCTTAGGTGGGTTTGAATTAATGATACACTATTGTGTAATTAGTACCCACCTATGGAGGATTTTTCAGAGCAATATTAACAAGTCTAATCTTTGGCACAGTCTATGTTCTGATTTTTAGACAGTCTATCAGGTCTAACTTGACCAATTGAAAGAAGTATGGAAGCATTGGACTAAAGCTCTGTGGTCAAATCTAGTCAAATGGGATAAGCACAAATGGTAAAAGCTTTCATAATGGAGACTCAGGATCAAATTCCAAAGGGACGTGATAAAGTGTTGAAATTGGGTAAAATATCACATCCAACTCACTGGGTGCAGGTGTAGACCAAAGGACAAGGCCGGGTGCAAGTCCTAGGTGAATTTGACAGAAGAGACACCCTTTGTGACTTCTAAGCGGAAGGTTACCCTAGAAGGGATATTTACCAAATTGAAAAAGACACAGCCTAACCCACAAGTGCTCAAAGAAAAATTCATGAGAATATAAGGATCTAGTTAGAGAGGACTGATAAAAAGACTTGTGACATCTTTGGATTTTTTAAAAATTTCTAAACTTCATAGAGCAGTCTGTAGAATTGAAATTAGCTCATCTTATGGATGGTTTCAGATGGTTCTAACATCCAAGTGAGTACAAAATTTATCCAAAGACATCTACTGGTCCCTTCCCTTGCTTGTTAAGTGGCATAGGGAAATACCTATTAATGTTTTTGAAAAAGAGGTTAATATATGTATAGGAAAGGAGAAGTTACAAAAACTGCAACGCCCTTAGAAAACAAAATCAGGGGACTGCGTAAGGGATCTGTAGATTAAGCAATTATATTCATGCTGTGATGTCCCCTTTTCATATAAATTTAATAATTAATAAAATTTTCCGAATAGTGATTTTAATCATTCAAAATCATAAGGCAATTCGTTAATTATTAAAATAGAATTGTTTTGGATAATTATTCGCATTATTAGAAAAATGGTTTTAATCATTTGAAAAATTAAGGTAATTTTTATGGTTATTTTAAAGGGCTTTATAATTAATAAATTGCTTGAAAAGTGATTTTTTAACACTTTAATTATTAGAGCAATTTAATTAATTATTTAAGGATCTAATTATTTAATTTGCCAAAAAGTAATTTTAATTATTAATTTATTAAGACAAGTTAATTTAATTAATTCAAAAAGGCCTAAAGTGAAAATAAAAGAATGTCGGCTTGAGAGTTAAAACAAAGAAAGAAAAAAATATTCCAAAAAAAAGGCAAGGGAGGCTTATGAGGTATTTTATCTCCCCAAGGTGATTCGCCCCCCTTTGGAAGGTACAAATACAAGATGAAGATGACAATTAAAGACATGTTGAATTTGATAATTGTTCTTCATGCTTGAAGAAACTATTGGGATGCATGCACAATAGGTGTTCGTTGTTTTGGTGTTGATCAATCTACAAAAGGTGTCTTTTAATGCCACTTTTGCTAAGGAGATCTTGTTACTTGCCTTAGATGGGGCAATTTGCATTGAGGAGCTATTGTGAGGTTTTTGAGGCTCTTGTGTATTATTTTTGATTAATATTTGCACTATTATTGCAAGTGGAGCAAATTATTTTGGGAGGCTTGATTGAAGGTTTGGAGGCCCCTTTAGGATCTATTTATACAATTTAATGCTCTGAATTAATCGCTAATTTTTTGCACATTAGCATGGGGTTTTTGAGAATATTTGTGAAAGATTTGAAGCCCTAAATTGATAGAAAATTAAATAAGAATAATAGATTAATTTAATTATTTTTCACAGGAAACTATATGGTTTTCAGAATTTCGGAGCAGTTTTTGGTGACCTCCTTATGGAAGGAAAATTTCAAAACTATTTTTATTTATTAGTCCTTATTTTTATGATTAGTTTGAGTTTTTGTTTGCATCATAATTCCAAATATTGAGGGAGTTATGAATTTTTGAACTTTTCAGTTGTTCGTAGGAAATAATATTTGTTGAGAGCAGATTTGCAAGGGTTTCATTCTGAATTAATTATTGCAGTACTTTTGAGTTTTGGCGATCCATTTGGACTAAGTTTGAGCAAGGATTAGAGTGGGAAAGAAGGAATTCATTTCAGCTAGTGTGGCGTTAGGGTTTGGAGGATTGAAACATCCATTTCAAGGTCTTTCTTCATTGTGGCAAGAGCCATTCATGGCCAAATTCATAAAGTGCTTATTTGGTATTTAATTCAAGGTGAAATTGGAGTTAATTTTTAGTTTGAAGGTGCAATTGCAATAGCTAGGGTTTGCTGATTTTTAAATTTCAGAATTGCAAAATTTTTGGATTTTAGGAAAAACCTCTTTTATGTGAAATTGTTCCATTTGGGGACATTACACAGTGCTAGGCTGTGAAAGAGAGGCAAAGACCTATGAGGAATGCAATCTCGAATAATATTTTGAATATACATCAACTGCTTATAAAGAAAGCTTACAAGAGAGTTGCCTATCAGATTGAGCATATCTATTGTACCCATTGGGATGATACTAGGAGGAACATAAAGATCAATTTTAAACAAATTAGTAGAGCCGAGCAATATAATAATTGCAATTTCAGAGATAGTTGCAAAATTGGACCTCAAGTGTATTAGCTCTGTGTCAACCAAGTGACGTGTTTCTTAGATCCAACATTGAACCATCCAATGGAGTGGTTGTGGGTGGGGCGTCAGCGTCAAGTTCATTTTGACTTCCATTGTCAACAATGAGATGTATTGGTTGGGCATTGATCCACATCTGAGAATGGAACAATCTTTCTGCTTCCTCTATTTCCGTAGGGGCAGTGGAGATGTTTATGATACCTTCCATGGCGCTAGGCTCAGATTCCATGATTTGTTTGGCTTTCTTGGCGGTAACAATCCATGTTGCCTCAAGCTGTGCAAGTAGAGTTTTCCTAGCACAACATTCTTCGTTGGAATGGGCTATTGAAGTTATGAATTGAACACCACTTGCCAGTCTTGGATTGCTTAGTTTGATCATTTGATGGCTGCTACTTCTTTGGAGGGTGTTTGGAGTTATTCCCCAATTTGGAATTCTGCTTAGAAGATTTAGACTGCTGTTTGGTTTGAGACTTAAAATCTTTTTAGTCTTGCCCTTGGCCCTTGATTCAAACTTGAAACCATATTTGTAGGCTTCTCCAATGGAGGAGATAGTCAAGAAATCCAGATCTAACTAGATATGAGGTCTCAACCCTGACCTATACTTCAGAACAAGATTTTTCACCAAATCTTGAATCTCAAGTTTGGACACCAAGGTATGGAAAGTATCAGTGTATTGTTGTACAGGTTGTTCTTTACCTTGGCGCAACTGAGAAAACTTAATGAATTGATCATCATAGTTTCCAACAGGATAATAGGTTGCTTTGAGTGCTTTTACAAACCCATTCCATGTGTCTAAGCTGATATTTTTTTCATGTGCAGTGCAATAATTTTCCCATCATTTCTTAACTGATAAAGAAACTTTTAGAAGATAAAATGTGATTTTCTCTTGGTCAGAGAAGTGGTTAACTATGTAGTATGAATAGATGAGGTTAAGCCAGTTATCTAGTGCATCCACATCTATTTTGCTTTCAAACATAGGAGTGTCTAGATTGATTTGCACCTTATATGGCATTTGTGCAAATGGTCGATGAAAATGAGAGGCTATTGGAGAAGTCTACTGCTTGAGAAGGAATGAAAAGTGATCAACGATACTTGCTCGTTCATGTTCATGACTTCTTCCAAATCTTCCCTTTGTCTCTGCAAAGCATCCTCTATCATTTTATGGAACATCTCTGGAGTTGGCGTCATTGCAAATTTGTCTCCCATTTGAGGACGTGAAGGTATGACGAAGGGTCACTAGTCTTGAGCCCTAACCCACTGTAATCAAACCTCGTATGAGTGGGCATACAAACAAGGATGAAACTTCAGAAACACCACGATACCATTCGGGAATGATATGAAGTGTGATTGCTTTGATACCACTGATCTGGGGTCTAGGAGGAGACCCGATGGACAACCTACTTAATTTGGATTAAATAGGTTATATGCGGAAGTGATTTACTAAATGACAAAGGATACGAAATGAAATGTGGTAAATAAACATGAAAGAAAGAAGAAGATGATAACAAATATGGAACTGTAATAGCAAACTTATATTATGCTAAGTTCTGTACAATCTAAGAGATCAGATGTGGTTGTTGTCAAAGACTTCCTAACTCTATTCTTTATGGTTCTACTCCATGTATTGCTAACCTATAATGAATGGAGTACATTATTATACAATGCAAGAAGATGAAGCATCGGTAGAACTATTTCAATAGTTGTTATCAACCGCTTCATAACTGACCAGTGCGGTGACATCACTGACTGCCGTTATTGACGAGCTGCAGTGTTCAATGTTGATGCTATCAGCATTGTGTGGTAATGTAGAAGTGGATTTGCAAGGAATTGTTGGCATATAGGTGCAAAACCTATTGACACAATTGCTGATGTAAGAACAAGGTTCGATGTGCAACTACAGTGATGTGTGTTATGATCTAGTGACCTAGATTCAGATTCTCCTGGATCAGGTATAGAGGTTGCTTTTCCTTGCATGCAGAGGGATTGCTATTAACATCACAATGGAGAGAGACATGTAATACATCCCTGAGACTCCCTTGGAAAGAGGTGAAGGGCTTGAGTAGGGGTAACCTGACTATCTTGTGGGTCAGTAACTACACCATGTAATTAGTCCTCATAAAGGCTGATAATCAGGCGCTACACTTGCTTGTTGGTGACTAATCTCTATTGCTTGGAAGCAATTGTCATATTACTCTGTTTTTAAATACTCTTCTACACTTGCATGGGATGCATTTTGCTTATGAAGCAGTTGCATCTGATGTTCCATGTAGTATTAGATTTAGCTTTGGTCCCGGCGCTTCTTCTAACTCCCATGATTTGCTTTGAGAAGTCACACTGATGTGATTGCAAATCTCTCTGGCAAAGTTTGCAAATATTTCCAAGCATAGGATTTTTATTGTAGTATCTTTGTACTGAGGATTTGTTGAGATCTTCTGTGGTGTTAGAAGTCCCGTTGAGTGAATGTTTGGCATGGAGGGGGTTAACCCTCAGCGGTTGCTGCTGGTTTGTGTATGCTGTGACAAGAGGTCAAATGCTTAGAACATATGGTTCATCATTGTCTCTGCTCATACGGATCCAATATGCTCTGTACTGCCAAAATGCCATGCCTTTTAGCCCCATTCCAAGGTCAAATCAGATCTGTAGCCTCTCAAGTGAGAGATATGCTGTCTTCAATGCCATGATAAGTGAAGTGAGAGGAAGATGATGGTGTTCGCCATGAAGAGGCTGCTGAGTGGAAGAGGTGTAATTTTGTTTCCATGAAAGAGGAAGATGGATGGAAGAAGACCCCTTAGCATAGAGAATACTGTTAGGTTGCAGCTGTTGTTTTGTGGCTCGGTGGCAGCCCTTTGACCTAGGAGCATATGGATTCCTGAGCCTTACGGCATGTATCTTCATTCTTAGCGTATGTGGAGTAACAACAGACAGGTTTTTCAAATAATTAGAAGGATTAAAATAAAGACGAGTGACAGCATGGCCATAAGGGTAGGTGATAGGAATAAGGTTAGGTGGGTGAGACAAGTGGAATGTAGGCTGAAAGCCAATGCCATTAAGGAGATAAATAAAAATAAAGATAAAAAAAATGAAGTGATAGGAAGAAAAAAGGGAGGATGGCAGGAGTAAAGAGAAAGGAAATGTGTCATGACTAGGGAAAAAAACATGAGGAGCACAGGGATTAGTTTTATCAGAAATGATATCATTCATTGTTAAACATAGTAGTGGTGAACGTGTGGTTCGTCTAAGGTCAATAAGGACATGATGGATGTAGGTAGAGTGATAGCTTCTTGGAAGACACTGCACTTTTGGTCGCTCAGGTGTTCTAGCGCATAGTTTGCTAGTCAATCAGCAACACCACTGTGACGCCTTTCTAGTGCTTGAGGGTACCTTCAGTCAATTGGTGTAGAAGAGAGATGACCTGCCGATCAAGGTTTACCAAACACCAGTAAAAACACTTAATAGGCATGTGTGTTGATACCACTCTTTATCAATGGAATTTATGATTATGTGGGAATCTGCTTTTATTAGCAGTCTGAGAAAGCTGTGTTTAATTGTCAGTTTGAGACTTGTGTAGAGAGCCATTAGTTCTGCTACATTATTAGATTAGATGCCAATTTACTGAGAGTAGCTGAGGACATTAACCCCCTTCTGAATTGCGAAGAATACCCCCACTACTTGCTTGGTTTGGATTCCTGTTTGAGGCTCTGTCAAATTTAAGTTATAAGTATCTGCCAGGGTTGGGTCCCAGGTTTGCGTTGGGGAAGCTTTGAACATTTGGGAGTTGGCAGTGAAAAGGAATATTCCATAGACCCACATTGCGACATTTGATCATTTTTTCCGAGGAAAAGACTTGATATGTTTGAGATGAATCATACATATATTATGCACATGATTTAATATTAAAATCATGACTTGGGCTGAACTAATTTTCCTATTTTGGAAAATATTTGAGTTCCTCTCCTTTTAGATGTTCCAAAGAATAAAACTTTGGGTTGTTTTTGACTATTTATTCAAAAATTTCAATCTGAAGGAGGAACTTTCCACTGAATTTGAGAATTGGTGATCAACTGCATGTCTAGTTTATTTTACCAAAAAGGATTAGCCATTCATTCCTATAGTTATTGCTGTTTACTATTTTGTTGCATGCCTAAGTGTGAATTAGGCGCCCACTATCGAATAGCCATGACGGGAAGTTCTGGTAGTTTTGAGCCAAAAAAACCCTCAGATCAGGCTGGCTCCCTTATTTTAATGCTATCCAAATGCTTGGGGTGAAAACGGTGTGAGAGAGTAAAGAAAAGAGATGAATGAGACGATGTGCCAAAATAGTGTGATCTTATGCTTATCTGTAGGGATAAAAAAATGTAAAACAACCATTTAATTCTAATCTAATATTGCTTATCAATATAATAACCATATGCAAGAGATTAAAAAACTCAATATTGTTAAACAGATCGAACATTCATACATAATTTCAGATCAGGGGCAAAGGGAAAAGCCACAAAATCTTTATTATATATTTCAAACCTACTCAGTTGCACATAAATCTTGAGATAAACAATTATCAACACATAAATTTTTAGGAGTTTGAAAAACAAAGGATCTGTTCTCTAGAGCCTAAAGCTCAATAAATGCATCACTAGCTAGTGTTGGTGGATTTCGATCGTGACACCTGCAAAAATCCTCACTCGACAACTTTACAAAAAACATTACACTTGGAGGCCACAAGGCCAGTCGTATCTTTCTAGCTGGACCGTCCTCTTCAACTTCCTTGGATGCCCAGGATGGCTTCTTTTGCAACCAATTTTATGATCCACACTCCAGATTCCCTGCAAAAGATCAGTTTGGCACGTATATGCCCGAAAAGTATGTTTCAGGCATCAGGTAACAAAATAATCACTTGGCCTTGCAGTCATCTCTCTGTATTCTCATGTTATATGTGCACTCGACGGCTTAGAGCTGTATGAATCTTGGATAAATGACGATCACAACAGAAAAAAATCCCTTTCCTTTTCTCCTTTGGATGAGCGATTGGGCGTTGTGTGGCGGTAACTTTGTAATTGGGGCCGTTGCTCCTTATTTATTTTATTTAGGCTCGCCCACCATTGGATGGTTGCAAGATCAACAGTGGGGGAAGGTTTGGAGACTGACAATTCCCAAAATCTCCTTAGAGAAGCGATCTTGTGTCACATCTTTGGGAATAATCCCCTGCCATAGGATCATCTTCTGATATATTGAGGGGCTTGGCCCCACTAAAATTTTTACTAAGGTGAATGCCTTAAAAGTGTCTTGAAAACTGCATTTTATATTTATATCTCCCTCACCATTTATATTTATTTTATATTTATATCTCCCTTACCACTGAAAACTGCATTTTAAATTTATATCTAAAAGATCAATGGAGAGGAGGAATTCATGAGTCTATCAAAACCTTCTTCCCCTTTTGGATAGCAATCTCTTTTCAAGTGGTGATGAGGGACGGTTTTCGACTCTTAGATTTCCAAGCGCTTGGTGCTTTTACTTCTGTTATTGGGCCCCCAAGGCCATTCAATCTTTCCATTGAAGAAATCGATGGCAAGGGCAACGCACCACACTGACAAGTATTCATCTCCTGTAAAACTGCGGTCATCTTCCATGTGTCCTATGTTTCCGCTGTTAGATGAACAAGTTCTTTAGAATTGATGGCAGGGAATCCTTATCTACAAATTCTAGCAAACAATAAGGCGAAGGCTGCGACTTTCAAGCCCGAGAGCTTCAATTACAAAATCTAAGGCAGTGCCTTAAATAAATAAAAATTTCTCTTTGAAGCTTTTAGCTTTACAAGGTAGTGTTTTGGACACTACATTTCTGTCTCAAGGCCACAATCATAGAGCAAATGTGTTATGGATTCACCAGCTGCTTGACTGTTGGGACATTGTGTGGATCCAATCCAACCTTTCTTTTTACAGATAGTCATATGCGAAGATACTGTGGTGCAGTAGGAGTCATAAGAAGTCTTTGATTTTTGACCTAGTGCATTGAGACCATATTGCCGTCCTTTTTTAATTCCCAGGTCTAGTTTCATTACTCAATACCTGATACACTGAACTCACCCTACAGTTACTATCCTGATTGTGGGGCCAGAAGACCAGAATTTGTAGGGCCATTTCAGAAGAGAATCCTGTTCAGTTCTTGGAGCAGAATTTGTGTTTGTGGTGGGTGACTCTGAAAGGCTGAAAGGCAAATACCTATTATGAGCCAGTAAATTACTTCCATTAGTGTTAAAACTTCAAACCATAAACCCTCTCTAAACTACTAAACAATTAAGACTGGTATGGGTGTGAGATACTCAACTCTGGCCTCATAAAGAATTCATAGCATTCTCCTTTAGCTTTAGGCTCTGAGTTGTCAGATGTCTGTCCGCCCAAATTGATTCCTCTATGTAATTTTATGCATTTTTTTTTCAAGAATGGTAGGCACAAAGAAATTCTACATTTATTATGGATTTGTTGGTTCTGTCATTTTATGGTCATTGTTAATTTCTCTTTGTTTTGATTCCTGCTATTCACAATGCCAGTTTTATTTGTATTTCAGCTATCTTTCAATTGTCTGCTTTTGTAGTTAAGAGACGTAGAAGCCGAGAACCTGAGGCTCATAGAAGCAGAAAAGAGAGCACTTCTTGAAGCTGAAGCAGCAAATGATGGTGAAGTAAACAATAAGAAAGAACATAATGGCAACGGGAGCAGGAAACATCTGAGTCCTTTGGAAGGTGAAGATTGGTATGGCTCTGAACTGGGAGATGAAGCATGGAACTCGATCTTTGAAAAAAGAGGGAAGATCCTTAGTGATTATTTTATAGGAAAAGAGAGGAGCCTTTCTGGTTCTGAAAAGAGGACTGAGGGTATAGATCCTCTCCTTGAAAGCAAGATAAAGTTATCTGGTCATTTCTCATTTCCTTCTAGTTCATTTCCAATGAAACAAGAAACAAATATTGAGGTGATCTACCAATGGAGAGGGGCTGCAATAGCACAAAGTACGTTCAGTGCCTGTCTTTCTATTCTTGTTGGAATGATAGCTTGGGAGGCTCAAGATCCTTGCATGCCGCTAGTAATTGCTTTGTTTATCGTGGTGGGCATGTCCTTGAAGAGTGTTGTTCAATTCTTTTCAACAATTGAAAACAGGCCAGGTTCTGATGCTGTTGCATTGTTGAGCTTCAACTGGTTTATTCTTGGAACTCTTGCATCTCCAACTCTACCAAATATTGCTCTGTTACTGGTCCCTTTGTTATCTGACTTTGGCTGTCGAATGGCCAGCTGGTTTGGTTTTCAATTGTAGAGGATAATGTATAGAAAATATCTGTTTCTTTTCCATGCAATGTAAAGTAGTAAAATGCTTGTATAGTTGAGTCTAGTAGCAGATAGTTGGGTAGCAGAACAAAACGTTTCCTTTCTAAATTCACGTATTATCTTGTCCCATCCATTTCATACTATAGATGAAGTTACTAATTTGTGAAGAGGATTCTTGTAAATGATTAACTTGTCTCTCAGATTGTAGTGGGAATCCAGTTTTCTCATTTTCATGTTTAGCAGTTCAGTACGGACCAATTTCAAGAAATTTTCGAATTTGGGTGGCTGACTAGGCTTGTAATGCCGTACTCTACTGGGTTATGGCTGATTTTAGGATTGTTGATTCAGTTTGGATAAAGTTCCTCAAGCTAAAAGACCTCAAAGCTATGAGACTGTACACGTTAATTTCACAGTTTTTGTCACTTTTATGTATTCTTGTCAATGCAGTTTCCTAATGCTACAAGTCGATTTAGATAACTACTGCTACAATTTAGATAACTACTGCTACAATTGTAGCAGTAGTTATCTAAATCGACTTGTAGCATTAGGAAACTGACAAGTCACATCAACAGTCAATTATTTTATTGATGTGACTTTGTGAAACACTGGTGGGGATAGTAGCAGATGGTGAACAGTTTGATTTTCCTCAGCCTGAATAGAGAAATTAGATCGAACATTGTTTGCTATTTTGTAAATGAATTTTTGATGGATTTCTCTCATGTTGTTGAATGGAGAGCAATTACCTGTTCTTCGGGAAGCAAAAGCCTTATCGCAGATGCTAGTTGCAAGGTATGCAAATAATGCATTGCTGTCCTATTACATGAACTGAAGCGAGGAGTTGTATTGATATTTCTTAGTGTCCAAAGCCTATATACATTCGCTTCTCTTGTTATTGTGTCCTTTTCAGTTTTAGGAAAACTGAAGAGTTCTATTGCATGAATAAAATTACATAGATCAGGAACAACGGGGCATCCAAGCCAAACAAGAAAGAAGAAGAATGGAGTGTCATAGGGGCTGCCTTTTCCCACCCAAGAAAGAATTTATCAACGATTTTTGAAGTTTTTTTTTTTCTCTTGCGAGGAAGCTTCTTGAAACACTTTCCTTGAAGGATTGCACTACATATATGGACTTCCTTTCAGCTTACATGCTACAGGTGTGAGGGATACTTGTTGTGTATCAGAGTTGCTAAGGATTTTATCCCTTTTTATTGACGTCATTTTGGTTGGGAAGATTGAAGCTGCTGTGGAACTCTGGCGGACAGTACAAAAGACCATCAAATGCTGTGGTTAACCACAGCCTCATGAGCATCTCAAGCTATTTCTAAAGTAAATTTTGTCTTTTAAATTAATCAGTTATTTATTGCCAGTTATTTTCACATATTTATTTGAATGGCTAGAAGTATGGATGTTTAAACTAGTCTTGGAATGCCTGCATACCTTACTTTGATGAGAGGTCTCTGAGAACATAACAAATGCATTAAAACCCCGAATATCAAGTGTCCATAAAGTTTCTGAGCAGCATGTTGCTTTGTTCATTTTCTAGAAATAACAATTTTGTTGAACCACTTTATCCTTGTTTCTCCCGACTTGCTTGGATGGCGAGAGGATTGGGATTTTACGGTTTGCAGGGTTGGGGTGTATTTTTTAACAGCATTAGGTGTAATCCTTGGGTCGCTGGGATTGCCTTTTGACATTCAAAAACTTGCAGGAAGATCGTTTTGCAGTCAAGCTTAGAACTTAGGAGTTGTAATAAGAGCACCAAGATTAGAGTTCAGGAGCTATAATAGGTGCACCGAGTGTAGAACTCAGGAAGTGCAGTAGTGTCTGAAATCTGAGCTTTGGTAGCTTGAAATAGAAAACAGTTTTTTTTTAACAGTCATTCTAAGGGACCACTTATTTTGATTGTCCTCAAGAGTGTGAAGGCAATATCACGAGAATTTAAACAGTTAGCAAATGTGTTGAAATTATATAAAATTTAGTTTACATGGAAAAGAAGCATTGATTAAATTTAAATATATAATAAAATGTATTTGTACAGGATATCTCAAATGACAGCCATTCAATCTAATTAAAATCCGAGATAAAATACGTCTCTTATTAAAATTCCCAGGAGTGCCTTTTTAAGCGAATCAAATGATCTAATGCTTATATTGATATTCTTGTATAAAATCACCTTTGATGTGAATATGTGTGAGAAACAACACAGTTTTATTTGAGAATTCCAAATAAAACGAGGTTAAATAGCCCTGGTTGCTGAAGGTGATTGGATTACATAGAGCCAAAAAAAACTAGGGTTGTATTGGCAGACTATGAAGAACAATATTTTATCGATACATCTAATACACAATGATTGATGAAGATGGGACTATGAACACTGGAATGAACAAGGCGGCGTTGTGCAACTCTAGTGAAATCATAACTAAAGCTTAGAGTATTTATTACTATCTAATTTATATAAAGTAAAAGAAAGACCTAAAAAGCAAATAAAGACATTGGTAAAGATTGCTTTTGTATAAACTGCGCACCAATCTTTACCATTTCGTCGACTCTGAAAACATAAAAACCCTGCAATAGAGACATTGCAATTCAAGTAACTTGAAAAGCAAATACAGAAATTGCAAATTGTTTTTGAGAATTTGCGACTTGGATGCCAGGTGAGTGGGCAATTTGTTCTGGACAGAAATTGTTCAGCATCTTGAGTAGTGGCACCATAGTCTGGTTGATTATTATCATAAAGGCTCCACAAGAATTTGTAATGGAATATCTCTAAATAGCTTGTTCAGTGGTTGGCTGCTACATTTTGTGTGCATTTTGGTCCGGTCTTTCTCGAGATAATGTAATGTCTTTTGTAGGGTCCTACTTTGGCAAAACCAATTAAGATCATTGTGAGCACTAACCATTTTGAGAATGAGATAAATTGAATGAACACAATATCCATGGCTCACTTTTGTATCATATGTTGGCATGAAATTTCAAATTCATATTTGCATATCCAAACATGGTGTTAATATTTTGAATTGGCTTGTATGTTTTACCATGCAAACATTCTATAATGAGAATTCCAGGCTTGGGAGAAATTATTGGGGGGACATTCAACTCGTAGGTGGTGTAAACTTGTCAAATTGGGTAAACAAATATGATCTATTTTAAAAATCATATTTAAGCATCTCATTTTCCGCTTATGGGAAAATCTCTATTTTTTAGCTCCATGTATTATTCTCAAGGCATAATCCCATTTTAAGTAAACAAAAATAAAAGTTAGTGGCTTTCATCATTTATCCATCACACTTTTTCTTTTGTTTGATTCAATATAGATAATATTTATGCACAAATATTTCCTTCTTTTTAATTATGGTTTTACAATTTCTAATAAGAGCAAGCTCTTTTGTTTTGGTATAGTCTTTTGAGACTAGCATTTGTCTTGGGGGAAAATGACAAGTATAGACCATCTTACCCAACTTTTGTAACCCTCTAAATGTTTGCTAGATTACCATTGTAGTTCATATCCTTTTAATATGTTGTTTATCAACCAATTCTTGCAGTGCCCCTTTTTGACTCCAATAATTAACATCGAGTCCCTATCCTCCTAAAGTTTTTGTCATCTCTATTCCTTAACTTGTCTTATTCCTTTTAAGAGAGCCATTGCTTTTGCGTTCTTAAGTGTATACAATCCTAGGTGGGCTGAAAACATTAACCTAGGTTTTCTATCATCGTCACTAAAGATTCCTCGTATTGATCTAGGATTTATTTTTGTAGTTCAATCAAAATTGAGCTTAACCCATTTCTAGAAGGTTTCTTGTACACATCCTTAGGCTTGTGTATTCCTAATAAACGTATTATTGGGCATCTTAGTCAATGATCATCTTTTTAGAATTTCTTCTTCTTTAGACAGCTTATTTGCTCTAGGCTTCCAAGTATTGATCAATTATGATATTGAATCTTCTATCTTCCATATCCTTGACACCGAATTTGTGCTCTCTCTAATTTTTTTTTTGAGTTTCTCACTTTTCCTAGATGCCAACTTATAATCGGTGGACCTATCGCCTAGATGGCCTTCAAATTTCCATTCTAAAGCTTTATTGTTTCCTTATTGATTTTAGGCCAATCAATAATACTTCATTTTATTGAAGAGTTTTCCCCAAATCTCCCATTTTACAATGAAAAAACCAATGATCTCCATCTATTGATTTTTTCTTGCATAAAGGACATTTTGAAGGGCTGGATTTTGTTTGTGTGAGCATCACATGTTAGTGCCTTACCTAAAATTGTCAACTATAAAAAGGAATTTTTCTTTGGAAGTCCAGGGTTGAGCTACAAATTCTTAATTGCCTTGAATTTTTTTGAAGAATTCTTTGTATGCCTCTTTTACTCAAATGTTCCCTATATGGCTTTCTCCACTACAACAATAGACTAGGCTTTTGATATTCGAACATTGAAATGGCCAATTTGGTAGCAAAACAATGTGGGTTTTTTTTGAAACTCGATGAATTTGACTTTCATTTTGACGTTTTGTGTTTCTTGTTTTATATATAAGTAACGTCAAAATTTTGGTTGCTTGTATATATATTTTTAAATATGTAACATCAAAATTTTAACATTTCCTTGGAATACTTTGAGGCACATGGTACTAGATTATCTTTATCAACAAATCACTAATTTAAAGGGTAATCAATATATTAAGATACAAAATCTCTAATTTAAAGCGTAATCAATATATTAAGATAATGAAAGTATCTTATTTTATAAGAATATAACAATACACTATATTCATAAACATTTTATCGTAAGCATATGTCTGTCCATGATAGTTTTTGGAGCAAAGAAAGAATATATTCCTAGCAAGCTCTTGAAATATTTTCCCTGATGTTAGCTTACATTAGAGCTTAAGTGAAAACATTGAATTAAAATAATTAAATTGTATTTCTATTTTCCAAGAGTCCTTTCCTTAAAGTTATCACTATTTTATTTTGGTACTTCTTAATGATACATTTAACAACAATGATTTTATAATATATCTTATCAAGAACATTCTTAACTTTAGTAATTTACATTACAAAGGATGCAATTTAGACTAATCTTAATTTTAAGATGCTTATACAAAATCCTATATGCATTTCATCTTTTACCACAATCCTTACACCACGAAGACCAACAAAGCCCATTGATACTTCTTAATGACATGCCACCTAGATCGCCACACTCCCATTCTTTCCAAAAAGTATTCAGTTCACAATTAAAACACTTTCTTTCAAACACCATCACTAGATTCAATTCTTCATAACTTAGGAGTCCCTTAGATTCTAATAGTTTATAAGTCATATAAAGGCCTATTTAGAACCTTAAGTATAACACACACACACAAGTCTTACAATGATAATTAATTGTTAAACGTTTATATGGTCACATACCATTAGGCTATTTAATTATGGCACGTTGGCCAAGGGGGAAGAAAACTATGCTTCTTTTGGAAAAGTGTTTAGGTACAATTTTGACACTAACACACTTGAAAATTCAAGAGAATGAATGCTCTATTAAAGATTACCCACACAGTCTACCAACAACAATCACTTACTTGGTTGAATTTAGAATCACAAGCTCCCTAATGCTTATAGTACCCCAAGGAGAATGCCATGCACACTTACTAAACTTGAGTAAGATTTAGTCATCACAAATTTATCTTATGTACCTAATTAAGACAATCGTCTAATTGAGGCAAGTTACCAGTAATGATACAATAAACATCTTAAGCCATCTTTTTCTAGCCATTCATATGCAAATTTAGAGAGATTTATATTATTAGGAAAGTCTCCTTGTGATGTAGGAGCATCTAGGTTATCGAGGAATATTGCATCGCCAAAATAGATTCTTAGTGTTTATGTGCCTTTGGGCACAATTGACATCATGGAACATTGAATCAATAGATTCCTTAAAGAGGGAAAAAGTGATTTTAGTTAGTGAGATGGAAAGTTCTCTATCTCATGACGAAACTATTGATGGTTATGAAATTGCCACTACATTAAGCGACGGGTACACCCATGACAATTGCATACTCTTAGTAATGACTTGAAATTGTTTGAATGCACATTTTGAGAATTTTCAAGATCAATGGGGATTCCATGAGTCTCTTCGAGGAGCCTAAAATAGGAGGGAAGGCCTTGGAGCAAGCAGGTTGGAGTTAGAGGAAGCTTACCAAAAGAGAGTGGGTTCTTTGGTAGGAGGCTCAAAGGAACAAAGAGTAGTTTTGAGTCTAGAAAGGGACTATGTGTGTGTGTTATTATTCTTGTGTTGAATTCATTGGAAGAGTGAGTGTTGTGTGTAATCTTTATACTTCCTCAAGAAATAACAATAAAAATGTGTGTTTGTATGGTTAAACGTTGCAAAGATAAGGTTGTCCTTAATTGGACCCCCTATCCATGACTACATCAATCGGTATCAGAGCTACTGACTACTTTGGCACAAGTGAGAGTTGAGTGTTCCTCATCTTGTGAAGGTGGGTAGAGAGCAAAGTGGTTAAAAGAGTAGTCTAGAGAAGTGTGTGACGTACACAAGTTTGAAAATTAGATATTGTTGTAGTAGTTTCAGGTTGAGAGAGAGAGTCAAGATGCATCCAATAAGAGTGAAAAGAGATGGAACAAAGGCTACCAATATGGCATGAAGATTAGATGAGATTGTGGAGACACTGAGGGTTATGCTTACAAGGTTAATTGTAGTTGAAGAGGATAGAAAACATGATTTGTCTCTAGGGATGATGTAAGGTAGAAGATTAAGATTTGGGAATATAATATGTGGGAACAATACCTGAGTAATTGGATGACAAAGAAGAAAGGTTTGTTAAAGCCATTTCAAAGATTGGGAGAGGAACCAAGATGAAAGTTCCAAGCTTTTTAGGAACTTTGAACTTTAATGAGCTAATTGATTGGCTTATTAAGATGGAGGAGTATTTCAAAATTGATGAAATGGATGACCAAAGGAAGGTGAATGTGGATTAAAACCAAATTGAAATGTCATGTAGCACTATGGTGAAATGAGGTACATATAAAGAGGAACAAAAGGGGTAAGGCCAAGATTACATGTTGGAAGAGCATGGTTGTAAAAATGAAAGACAAAATTCTACTCGTAGATTTTTAGCTAGATTTATTGAAGAAACTAAAAAACTTGGGGCAAAAGATGCCGAGTGTGAAGGAGTTATAAAAAATCACAATCCACCTTGGTTTTAGTAAGAAGGATCAAGAAAAGGTGACAAGGTACATCAATGGAATACAATTAAATATTCAAGATGAAATCAACATAGTAAGGTTACATTCAGTGGAAGATTCATATCAATATGCTTTAAGGATGAAAGATAAGTTGTCTAGAAGGAAAAAGAAATGTGTCAAGAGCAAGAGAATCCACCTCCACAAGAGGAAGGGGTAGCTATGGACAAGGGAGAGGAAGATAATTAAATAAAGAGTGCTATAAATGTGGAGATTTTTTTCATTGTACTTTTGAGTGCCCTCATGCTCAATATGAAGGTGAAAGGAGGAATGAAGATAGTATGCAAATTGTACAAGCATATACAGAATTCATAGCATCACTCGAGCATACAAAAGAACAAGGAGATATATTTTTAGCAAGGAGGAGAGTCTCAAAGGTTGAGAATAAGAATGAGGGAGAATGCCAAAGGATACATATTTTCAAAATCAAGTGCAAAACAAAAGGTAAGTGTTGCAATGTTGTGATTGATGTTAGAAGTTCAGACAATTTAATGTTTGTTGAAATGGTATGCAAGCTGAATTTGATGTGTAGAGTCTTATGTGATGTCTCACATATGGATGTGTGTCATGTTTTGCTAGGGAGGCCATAACAATTTGATAATGAGATGTTCTATGATTGAAGAGATAACATCATGAGTGTTAAGAAGGATGGTCATAGATACACTCTAATCCCTTGAAGGGAAGGAAAGACAAGGATAAGCATGAAAACCATCTTGTTATGTGTGTTAATAAGCATATGTTGATAAAGGAAGAGATGAACTTATTCAAAACAAAGGCAAAGGTGGTTGAAAGGTTGTCTATTGTAGCCAAGAAGATGGCACCATCAAGTTTGTTATTAGTTTAGGTGTGTATAATAGAAAATGAAAAGGAGGTGTTGAGAATAGGTAAGGGAGGTCAGTGCAATATCAATGGAAGCTAGAATGAAATTAACATAGTGAATGTTTGGCGGGGGAGGATGATTTGTGTTCCAACATGTGATTTGAAAATATGGATATAGGTCTCATATGGTGGAAGCGTATCGTGGCTTTATCTTTGAAGCCAAAAATATAGTCCTTCCATCTAGCCCAAATTTGTGAGCACTAAGCTCACAAACTCTTATCCTGGGTTTTTGATGCAAGAGCATCTCAAGTATCAAGCAATATTATATAAAAAAAATGGATTTTCAGTGTTTTTAGGCTTCTGGGCTCAAATGATAGCATGGAAATAACCTAGATAGAGCATTGACACTTCAACATTCCTAAAAGAGGGGAAAATTCATTTTAGTCATTGAGACAAAGTTATCAGTCTCATGAAAAATCCACTGGTTAAATTAGGTCTACGTTAACTGACAGTTATAAAACTACCACTTTGCATTAAGCAATTATTTTTCTTGCGACATTTGCATACTTCCAATAATGGCCCAAAGTTATTTGGATGCCCATTTTGAGAATTTTCAAGATTAATGGGGATTCCAAGAGTCACTCCATGGGGCAAAAAAATGGAAGGCATTGGATCAAGTGTAGACATTAAAATATGGTATTAAACACGTTGAAATGTCAGTCTTGACCTACCTTCACCTTACATTAATTTTGCATACACATATGGCTCTTGTACACCCTTATCTTCTAACCACATGCTTTCTATGGGTTCGACCTTCTCGATTTGCTATCAATCACCTACATGAATTCCATAATATATGACTAACATATTCAAAATCAAATTTAGATTATCTCTAGATCATCAAATCAATATTCTTACCTTTTAAATAAATTTTTTAGACTCAAACACTTGTGGAATTCTAAAGTTGTCCAACATTGACAAACCTATCCCTACACCAAACAATTGTCATTTTTAAAATTCAAATCATTCTTATGGGTCAGCCCATATGTTTCACATGTCCATGGCATGAGAAGGTACCCAAAGAGTCCCATATAAATTCATTAGTAGGTCTATGCCTATTTCATTTATCTAACATCATCTAACACTCATCAAAGATACATCTATAGACATTTGCACATTGAGAGAGATTGTCTTAAACTTTCCAATTCAAAAATCATTCATAAGGAATAGGCGCAAGCAAAGTATGAAGCATTTAAGCCAATCCAAGTTTTCCATTTGTCAAGTGTCGAAAGCTAGATTATAGATTATATTTATAAAAGGAACACCATTTCACACATACCTAACAAGGAGAACCACGTGAAATTTGACTTCCTCATTTAGAGTATTAGATACAAATCCAAGAGGAGACAAGTTTTCTAGATTTACGCATATAACGAGTACCAAATAATGCACAGGGGGACAATATTAAAGCAGGGTCAACAACCTATGCCAAAACAACGAAGCACCTCTTCATAAGACGAATATGGAAACATCAGACACTTGCACTAGATGATAACATCTGGAGGTTGACGGACTCATCCTGACAAGTCCAAAAACACTTATGTTCCTGATCAAAGTGAATTCTAATATGTTTTCTAGTATTTTAGTCACCTGCATCCAGTCTCAAATTTACACAGAACAATAACACACAGTATATAAATACCTTGTATTGTTTCTATTTATAGTAAGTGCAATTGTGCAATTAAACTTTGCTTTTAATTTCAGATCAGTGCTTTAATGTAATATATAATAATACAATATGAATAGTTCAAAATGTTATGCTTATTTAGATAACTAAATATAAAATAAGGTAAAACAACAAACATGATGGAGTTAGAGGAAGCTTACCAACAAAGCGTGGGTGCTTCAGTGATAAGCTTAAAGGAACATAAATCAATGTTCAATCTAGAAAGGGAATGTGTGTGTGTGTGTGTGCGCGCGCGCGCATGTGTGCGCGCGTGTGTGTATTATTCTTCTATTGTGTTGTGGTCATAGAAAGAGTGAGTGTGTGTTATGTGCATTATTTTTGTTCTTCCTCAAGAAAGAGCAATAAAAGTGTGTTTTGGTTTCTAATATCATATTCTGTGTGTGTATATTGTTAAAGGTTGTAAGGATAAGGTTGTCCTTCACTAGACCTCCTATCCTTGACTACATCTTAAGTTATCTTTTACTATCCATCCATCCATAGATTTAGAGAGATTGATATTACTAGGAATGTTTCCTTGATATGTTGAAGTACAAGATATAAGTTGAAATAAAAAATTAATCATCTCATGCATATTCACTGATTCTACTAGTATTACCACATGATTCGTGTACTTGGAAAACAAACAAGCAACAAAAGAGTTCTCTTGGCAAGGATTTCAATAATGAAATCAAGACCCATGGTCTATTCCAAAATGTTACTAATGTTGCAATATTAGGACAAGATATCATTTTGAATGGGAAGTAAGGAATCATGTCATAGACGAATGTTTATTAAGGCATATACACTTAAGATTTCAAGGTTAGAAATGACCCAACCTCTTATACTCCTCATCCTCAGGTTAGAACAAACAAAACCACACACACACACACACACACACACACACACACACACACACACAAATTAGAGAGAGACACACACACATACACACACAAAAGCAATCTAGGTAGTAAGGTATTCAAGGGACTCATTCCTTAGTGCAATCCAACATTGAAAACATGATCATCAACACACACAATACATTATTATGGTGATGATAATTCAAGAAGGTTTTTATAATTAGCAACATCGAAATCCAATGATGTTAATGCTTACTAAAATTATAGAAGTGACTAATGGGTTTGAATATAACAATGATACATCTTTATCTTTTTGATATTTTCTCCACTTTGATGGTTGTTGACATAAATCAGGGGCTATGTATTGATATATGGGATTGACTAACCTTAACTAGAGTTGATGTTGCACAAAGAAGAATAAACACATTAAATTTAATAGATTATTGTGTGAACACCTATAAATTAAAATAATTAGGTCCTATATTCCATGCATATAACACACAACACAATATTTCTTGAACTATTTTCTCTTTATTCATATATAAATATCTATTACAATGCCAAAGTAATTTTTATCTCTATACCTCCTCTCATTTAGAATATATTGTTACTCTATACTTACTCTATATCTCAATCTTAATTTTAAGTTCAAATATATAATCTATTCTCTCATATAAGCACACTCTAAATATTACAATTGTATGGTATAAGTACCATTCAATACACTAAAACACTCAAAGGGCACATCTTCAGGACATGTATCGTATTCATCTAGTTATTTATAATATGTCGTGAAGTGTCTTACAATGTTGCACAAGGTAGAGGTTCAATAACTTTGTTATGTCCATATGTAATCATTGTTGATGTCGTGACATGATTAGAGCCTCTGCTATATGCATGAATGTTCATATCACACCAATGAAGAATCTTGCCAACATTTTCCCTGATTTTGAAACATTGTCTTGTCCTTGAGACAACTATAATGTAGAATCCTGACATGAACTTAAAAAAATTCTAGATCTTCAAAATCTTCAATTCTTCATAAATTATTCAAGGGATGGAAACACTATAAACAACCAAAACTTAGAAATATGACATGAGATATTGAAATAGTCCCACTCAACTTGCTTAGTTAGATTTATAAAATGATGGTGCCAAAACATAAAAAAATGTGATGCCTAGGGCCCAAACTCTGTGTCAAGGGCATAATATGCTTGTATTTTTAGGTTAACATCTTTTGGAATGCCTTTTATTTTAGAATAGTGATTTTTCCATTTTGAGCATGTGTCCCATTATAGCATTCCTAAAGGTGATTGAAACAATACCTTGACGAGGACGTTGAGCATCTTAAGGTTTGCAAGAAGACTTCATACTCAACAATTTATTTCTCCATCTTTTCTAGTTGTCTATTGACAAATTTTTTTATATTTATCCAACTCATTTATTGTATCCACTCTTTCTACTTGCTTGGATCTATATTCTTCCCCTTGGTTTAGCAACCTTTTTGTTTTTGCCCCTGTGAGGTCCTTGGTTGCACCATAAGTAATGAATGCCATGGTGAGTTGACTCTCCAAATTATCTGATTTTGTCTTCTTCTGTAACATTACCACTAACCAACTAAGAGAGTATGCAAATAATTTTGATGCATCTCATATGGATTTTCTATGATATTCTACTACCTCTTTGAATTCCACCCTTTTGGTTATGTTCTCTATTAAGAGTGATGAAATTGTTGCCACTTCATATGTGATATGCCTTTAGCCTATAACATGTATTGGGACATGTGTGGCCTACTTGTGGATATCATAACTATTAATTAAGTCATATTATAATTTATATAGATTCATATTGTTAGTAGGTTTGGTATAGGGTGTGCCCATGAGATAATTAGGGTATACATAGGAGGTAGTGGTTAGTAGTATAACATCATAATGCAAATTATTGTTTTATTGTAAGGTTGTGGAGGTATCAACCTCAAAGTGGCTTGTCATTTAGTCAGATATTATGTTATATTGTGATCTATTATTTTTATTCTACTTTATTTGTGAAATAATTTTATTTCAAGTGGTATTAGAGCTTCAATTTGGACAAAATTATGGTGGAAACCCTAGTTTTAAAGAAACACATATATCTTGCAAACCGTTTTGAAAATTTTTATAATTTTTTTACTGATATTGGAGGATCATTCAAGAAAGACATAATAAAAAAATTAGGGCTTGGCGATCATTGTTAGCGAGTTATTACAATTTTAGGGTTTTTCATAAATTCACTCTACATGCCACATTTCAAGGATTTTTTTGGATTTATTTACATTGTTGGAAAGATTGAAAACATATACTAAATATTCATGATTTACATTTTTTGATTTGAATCCAAAATAAGTCTAAAATCATTTGGTCAAAGTTTGGTCAAAATTGAAAATCAATTATGCATTGTCAAGAATTTATATGGCAAGACCACACACTAAGGGTTGATGCAAGGGTTCTGAAACTCCAATGAACATATTAACAAAGAGAAGATGGATCTAAAATTAGGAATCAATGGAGCTTTTGTTCCAAGTTTTCTTTGATAGATCAAAAGGTGAGCCAATTTGCGTATAATGTTCAAATCATACAATATGATATGACCAACACCAACCATTGATTGTAATGAAATTACTTAGATGTTCACACATAATAATTTTATATCGCACAAAATAAGCAAATATGAGAGATCACACAACAATAATTGACAATAGAGTAGAATACTGGATAATATAGCAAAGCCACTTCGAGGGGCAAACCTTCACAACAATGCACTAATAGAAAAATACTTAACATAATGAATAAAAACTAACCACTACCTCCTATATATAGTATACTTAGCCAAGGTTATTTCATATACTGACCTATCTAAGAACATAGATAAATATAACAAGTATATAAAAGAGGTATGTAAGCCACAAGTTGGCCACAAATATCCCTTGACACACCAATGGTTAAGGGCGTAGCAAGCCCCTCCCCTTCAAAACAACGTTGTCCTCAACATGTGGCAACTTTGGATGTTGCTACACAAATGCTTCATCCTTCCAAGTGACATCTTCACATGGTAGATTCTTTTATTTGATCAGGTACTCTGCAATCGCTCTGGAACGTAACTACTTAGTGCGCATGTGAAGGATCACCTCAGGATCAAGAACAACTCTACCTTCCTCATCCAATTTTGGTAATACTATTTGAATGAAAAATCTGTGTCCAATGACTTTCTTCAAGCATGATACATGAAATACTAGATGTATGCGAGTGGATGAAAGAAACTCTAACTTGTAGGTCACACTACCAATTTTATGCAAGATCTGATAAGGCCCATAATACTTAGGGGACTTGTTATCCTTTTTTTATTGCTTCAATGACATCAACTTATATGGATACAAGTGAACAAAGACCCAATCACCAATGTCAAAATGCCTCTCACTTCTGTGTTGATCTTCTTGTTGCTTCATGCGATTCTGGGCTATAGATAAATTTTCACGCAAACTTGCAAGGACCTCTTATTGATGGTGAATATGTTCTTCAACTGCATGAACCTTAGGATGGCCCTTCAAGGTTTAAGTGATGGATGGAGGGTGGTATCCATACAGTGCCACAAAATGAGACATTTTGGAATAACTATGAACAAAAGTATTATACCATCATTCAACAAGTGGCAACCAATGAACCCATTTATCCTATTTATCAGAAACAAAATGATAGAGATATGCTTCTAGACATTTGTTGACTACCTCAGTTTGTCCATTAGATTGAGGATGATAGGATGAACTATGAGCCAACTGGGTGCCCAAACATATAAATAACTTAGTCCAAAAATTACTAGTGAAAATGGGATCTCTATCATTGATAATGATCTTAGGGATCCCATGCAATTTCTAAATTGTATTGAGAAAAAAAACAACTACTGTACTAGTAACAAATGGATGTGATAAAAAACAAAAATGAGCATACTTATTTAGATGATCCACAACCATGATAACATTTTGACCATCAGATCTTGGTAACGCTATAATGAAATTCATAGATACCTCTTCCCAAAAATAGCTAGGGATGCATAAAGGCTATAAAAGACCTGGAGTTTTGATGGTTTCGCCTTTATTTTGTTGACAGATCATACATTCAACCACATATTTTTGGACATCCTCCTTGAGTCCTAAAAAAAAAATCATGCTTGATTCTGTGATATGTTTTCAAAAATCCTAAATGACTCCCAATTTGAGTTGCATGAAGTTCCTAAAGAATTTTTTTGTTTAAGAAGAAATTTTTTCAATAGGTACACTCTATCTTTATACCATAATGCATTACCCTTCCATGTGAATTTTTCAAATCCACCTAAACCTTGCTGAAGATTTTGAATCAAATCATGGGTAGCACTATCATGTTCCCATTCTGATCATGCTTCATCTAGCCAATCTACCTACAAAATGGTTATGGCACATAGCAATGCCTTAACTGATTCATTCTTTTTGGATAGTGCATCTTCCACCACATTGTCCTTGCCTTTTTTGTAGACTATTTTAAAATCATATCGTAACATTTTAGTTACCCATTTCTATTGTTCTTCAGATGACAATCGTTGTTCCAAAAAATATTTGAGACTATCATGATCAGTCTTTACCTGAAAGTGATGACCTATCAAATAAGGTCTCTATTATTTGATTGCATGCAAAATGGCCATCATTTCCTTCTCATAAATGGGCTTATGCTGATTTTTACCCTTTAGTTGACAATTTTCAAATGCAAGTGGTTTGCCTTCTTGCATGAGTATAACACCCACACCATACCTAGATGCATCACATTCAACCATAAAAGTCTTGGAGAAATCAGGAATGGTCAATACTGGAGTAGTGCACATAGCCAATTTCAATTGTTCAAATGTCTGTGTAGCTGCATTAGTCTATTGAAAGGATTATTTCTTCAACAAAGAGGTGAGTGGAGCTGCAATACTACCATAATTTTTGACAAACTTGCGATAGTGACTAGTTGGCCCCAAAAATCCTCGTAGTTGCTTGAGTGTCTTAGGTATTAGACAGTCCACCATTGCTTAGATTTTTTTAGGATCCACTTTCACTCCTTCATAAGAAACTAGATGACCCAAATATTCAACCTCACAAGCCCCAAAATTATATTTGGAAGGTTTGGCATACAATTGATGTTGTTACAAAATGGAGAGTACCTATTTTACATGTTGGAAAAGGTCTTCCCAATTTTTAATATAAATGAGGATATCATTAAAGAATAACAGAACAAATTTCCTAAAAAATGACCTAAAAATAGTATTCATCAAATGCTAAAAAGTAGATGGTGCATTTATTAGACCAAAAGGCATAACAAAAAACTCATAATGGCTCTCATGAGTCCTGAACGCTATTTTGGGTATGTCTTCATCATGGATCTGGATTTGATGATACCCATAACGTAAATCTAACTTGGTAAAATAAAAATCACCATTCAATTCATCTAGCAAATCATTCATGACAAGAATAAAAAACTTATTTTTGATAGTGTACTTATTGAGTTCTTTGTAGTCAGGGCACATCCTCTATGTGTCATCTTTCTTTTTCACCATGACAACTAGTGAATAATATTCACTTTGGCTATGGTTAATTATTCATGTATCCAACATCTCCTGTACCATCTTTTCAATTTCACTTTTCTGAGCATAGGGATACCTGTATGGCCTGATGTCGGGTGGTATACTACCAAGAATAAATTTGATAGCATGATCATGCATGCGGCTAGGTGGAATTCCTTTTGGCATGTCATTAAAAACAATAGAATGGGCACAATCACTTGTTGTAGATCAAGAGGTGGAGATGGCTGAGTTGGTTGTACTTCCATGGAAAACAAGCGAGCAACAAATCCTTCAATACTCTTATAGAGATTCGTTGTCATTTGATGAGAGCTAACAAGTTGTGGAGATTTAGCCCTTAATCCCCTTAGCTCAAATGTCTTTTCTTTAGAATGACAACACATGAATAATTATTGGAAATTCATCTCAATAGTGCTCAAAGCGATGAGCCACTATACTCTCAAAACAATATCAGTTCCACCCATGGGAATAACAAACATAAGAGAATCCAACAAGTAGTCTCCCATGGCCAGCTTAATACTATGATATTTTTCTGAACAACTGACAGTACCACCATCTGCAATCATAACCTAAAATTCTTGAGCTGGATAAATGAAATAGTTTAAACAAACAACCAACTTACTGTTGATGAATTTGTGTGTGCTCTTAGAATCAATCAAGACAATGACCTTTTGTTTCTTAAGGAAATCCATCACCTTAAGAGTTTGGGGATTAATAATAGCTGAAAGGGCATGACAAGAAATAGTAAGCTGAGAGTCTTTAGATTCCTTCTTAGGACCTTCTGCATCTTCACCATATACTTCATCATCTTCATCGTCATTAGCACCTTTAATGTAAAACAACTTCTTTTCAGCACAATGATGGTCTTTGATCCATTTGTTGTCATAACCATAACACAACCCTTTGGTTCGCTTCTCAATTTGTCATTGTGTTAATCTGGTGGGCTGTGGAAATGATGGTGCTAGAAAGGTGCGATCACAACCAGTAGTGAATTTTTTTTTTGAGCATCTCTTTTTCTTCTACCATACGTGCCCTAGGGATAGATTTTGATACAGATGTTGGGTTAAACATTCAAACCTCGAATTGGATGCTATCTTTGAGGCCACCCAAAAATAGATCAATCAAATTTTTCTCAGTGATATCTTCCACCCATAAAGAGAGATTCTAAAATTGATGAATATAATCCTTCAGAGTTCTTGTTTACCATAGTTTGGCTAATTGGTTGAAATAGTTATCAGAGACATTATTTCGATAATGAGCCAACAACTCCTCGATGAAAATAGACCATGTAATAGGAGCACCATTATTTTTCTTTTGAGCACATAACTGGTGATACCAAATGAATTGCTCAGGTTCTAGATACAGAGACACCACTATTACCTTCTGAGAACTAGGGGTTTGATGCAGCTCAAATAAATTCTCAATTTGGGTAATCCAAGTGAGAGGATCCTTACCATCAAACTTACGCATGTCCACTTTTGGTAACGTTAGTTTCATACCAGCATGGGAGTTGTTGGTGTTGAGAGAAGGATTTGAATGCTGAAGTGGAGGGTTGTTTGGATGAAACTGAGATGCAATGGCAGCCAATTACATAGTGATATGATGCAATTCATTGTGAACCCCATTAATCTCTTCATGCATCCCTGAAACATCATCTTGGACTGCAACAAAGTCATCATGCCTCACCAAGTTCTTTGTGTCTGCCTGAAGTTGAGAAATCATGGATCTAAAGTTCTAGATTCCGTGTCATCGGTAGGAGTCTTAGGATTTTTTCGCCCCCCTTTTCTTCTCTGAGTACTAGGACCTAGCATATACAAACCCTAGGAGGGTTTTTACCCCAAAAAAAGTGTATCAAGAGATGGTACCATTGTGTTCGCCTTACCAAGATGAATTCAATGATTGCCTTTGCGCACTAGGGTAAAAATTTTGGCACCAAAAAAGTGTACCGATAGAATATACCATTGTGATCGTCTCATTGAGATGAATCCAATGACTGTAATTGTGCAAAGGGAATTTTTTTCCAGACTTTTAAATTTAAAAAAAAAAGCATTTCAAGCAATACTACGCTGATGAAAAAAATTAATTATTCCCAGATTGCAAGTTATGTTTTTTTGCTCCCACCACTCCTAGAAGTCATGCCTTGCCAGATCTAAAAGAAAAATGCCATAGAAAACTTGCCCAAATCAAAGTTCTGATACCACTTGTAATAAAATTACTTAGATGTTCACACAATGATTTTATATCGCATAGAATAAGCAAATATGAGAGATCACATAGCAATAATTGACAACATAGCATAATACTGGATAATATAGAAAAGTCACTTTGAGGGGGCAACCTCCACAATAATGCACTGATAGCAAAATACTTAACATAATGAATAAAGACTAACCACTACCTCCTATATATAGTCTACTTAGCTAAGGTTATTTCATAGGCCGACCTATCTAAGAACATAGATAAATATAACAAGTATATAAAAGAGGTATGTAAGCCACAAGTTGGCCACACATATCCCTAGACACACCAATGGTTAAGGGCATAGCATTGATTAAATGATCTCAGATAGAGACTCGATCAAATTTTGAATTTTTAAATGAATCTACGTAATCAGTTGTAATTCTCTATTACCATTGTGGATCTTCGGGTCAACACAATGCAATACTTAATACAGATCAACCTTTGCCTTCGGTAGGTTCCAATTCAGGGTCGCATAACATGATGCCAAAAGTGTAAATGCAAGTTTGATGGGGAGGATTCAGTCACCTAGGTCAACCAAATGGATTTTTTTTTTGAGTTACACTGGATTTCGTGTGGACATAAAGTGGGGAATATTTATATATGGAATTAGATCAATTCATTTAGTGTCAATGGATTTATGCACAAAATAAGATGAAGGGTCTCAATGTCAATTGGTCAATTTTTATTGATAATTCCACTATTGCAACAATGTGATAAAAATTTATTTTAGCTAGTTAGCAAAGTTGTGATAAATATGTTTTGTCAGGGATTATATTCAACAATTATAAACTCAATCCTTGTGGGTGGATACAATCACAAATGAAATTTTGAATGACTTGTTTCTTGGCAAGCTCAAGCATTAAATCCAACATGAGGTGCACATGTTTAATGCTACTTATAGCTTTGAGGCTATTGTCATGGCACATAGGTTAGAGGAAAGGGCACTAGTCATTGAAAGATAACCATTCAACACTATAAGATATATAATCACTCCAATATAGTCATTCCCTCAGCCTACTCGACTGAATCCTCAACAAATTGAAGAGAAGAGGGAAAAAGGGTTACGTTTTAACTATGATAGCAAGTAAAATCGAGGACATAAATATTGTAAAGGTTGTTGATGAGTTAGAATTTGGGGATTTTCAACCATCCCTAGCCATGTGATATCAAGTTTTATCAATCTAAAAACTCTAAATGTAGTAGGGTTCTTGAAAAAATAATAGGTGACCATATTATTTGACTCAGGTTGTACTCACATTTTCATCAATGATAAATTGGTTTCACATTTGATTTTTTTTTATCCAACAAATTTCAAGTCATGGTTGTAGACGGGGGTGCTGTTAATTGTTCAAGAAAATGCCATAGTATTAAACTCACTATGAGGGACTACATATTACAAATCCCATGGGGGGTTGTGATATTGTATTGGGAGTCTAATGGCTCACAACCTTACGCATGATCGAGATGAACTTTCAAGAAATTTTCATGTGTTTTTATTTATAAGGTAATTAGTTTGAGTTGACAGGGGTATGTGATAAGTCACCACAAATGGAAATATCTCATCAAATGCAAATTATTCACAAAAAGGGATAAGTGGGGCCTACAAAATTTATTTTGAAGAAGAAAAAAACACACATGAAAATACAACTAGATTTTTAGGAAAGGGTGGAAAAGTATTGAGTTGTTGAGGATATGCCAACAGAGAGGCCACATAAAAGAGAACACTTTTTCCAAAAAATCTCTATTTAGGGTAGGTTTGATTGCCAGACGTCATCTAACACATGTTCTTTGAAGGTATAACCATAAATTGAAGTAATCAAGGTACAACTTCACTAGGGGCTTATTCAATCAACAAAAATACACCCAATCATTCATGTTTTATATTTTGGATAGAAAATTTCCATCCAGTCAGAGTTACCAAAGCTAAATGAAGACAAAAGAATCATCTTGAAACCAATGTAAGGCACCTAGAACAACAAACATGCTTTGATACCACTTGTCAGGATCTTGCTCCTCAATAAGAGCACAAATGATTATCTTGTATAAGCAACTAAACATGGAATTATACCAGAATTAACAAGTAAATAGAATTCACACATGACACAGAATATGAGAGACAATACACAATCTTGTATTAATACTCATGCCTGAAGGAAATACAATGAAGATGCCACAATCTTCCACACCTCTCAGATGTACAAATCTCTTTCCCTCAAGAGTTCACTCTCCTACCAAAACGGTCCCAACACACAACTCAAACACAGAGTTGGTGTTCACCTCCAACCAGTCAGTAATAACCCTGCCAGTACACAAATACTCAAAGTACTTCAAGTAGATCTCCCATGAACCTGCAACAACCTGCAACTCAAATGATCTTACTTACCATGTAGAACTTCTCCCTGATCTTGCTGCCACCTGCAGATCAACTTGTTCTTACAATTGGAAGGATCTACCTTTCTTTAATCCTTCTAATTACAATACATGCCAATGAGTCTATAAATAGATCCCATACTAAATAATAACTTAGACTTTTAATTTACAATAATTAGACATGCAATTCAAGACCAAAAATAGCCTTTACATGTAAACAATCGATTCAACAAACTAACTGTTCGTGCAATGAATAATTTTGAAACCACATAGGCGACCGACGTCGGTCCCTGTCTGCCTGGAGGTGACCGACGTCGGTCGACTCTTGCCGATGTCGGTTGCCTTTCTGTCTACCCCTGACCGACGTCGATCGGCCTAATTGATGCCGATGACTGTGACACTCAGCAACTCCTCCATGTCTGCATACAGTGAAGCTTTTAGCTCCATAACCTAACAATCTCCCACTTAGAGATAAATAGCTGCACTTGTACCTGTACCTGTACATCATCTAGTTTGTTCCCTGGCTTTGTATCCCTCTTCAATATCACCCTTGAAGACCAACCACCACAAATCTTGTGGTGCACCTCCTGTCATCCAAATCACTTGCCACATCTGCATCTACAAACCCATGTAGAAAAGAACTTGACCCTGCATAGCATGTGCACCTGCTACTGGTCCCTCTCAGATATCTGAGAATTCACTGAACTGCCCTCCAATGCTTCTTTCTCGGATTGGCTCCAAACTTGCTGACAACTCCCACTGCTTGGAAAATCTTAGGTTTAGTACATACCATGCACTTAACCTCATTATGTGAATCATGACACTGTTCATAGAACCGTCCAACCATCAGTGTGCTAATCGATTTCACACAATCATCTAGAGACAAAATCAACCTGTGACCTTCCATGTCCCTAAAACACACTCATGCCAAAGAATCTTACTGCTCCCAGATTCCTCATGACACACCTCTGAACTAACTTTACCTTTAGTTCAACAACTCCCTGTATGTGTGACCCTACAACAAGCACAACATATAGTAATAGGATAATGTAGCTAATATTATCTAACATGGTAAAGAGAAACACAATGGTCAAACCTCCATTGTTTTGCAACTTATTCAAGACCATATACCCTGGCCTTCCATCTCACGTGTCCATTCTTGCTCTTTTTTATCCTGAACATCCATTTGTCTCTCAGTGCTTTCTTTCAGCTGGCAACTCCACTAAAAAACTCCTATTTGGTTCTTCTCCAAGGAATCACATCCTTCATCCATGCCAAGCTCCCACTATTTCTTGGATCTACCTGCTCTGATTCTTTAATAACTTCCTGATTCTTGACCATCAGTGAGCAAAAAGTAGTGTAAAGAAAGAAAATGATAAATTTGAGGCTTACTTACCATTTAAGTCCTCCATATGGGTGCTTGAGACTCCTTGACAGCTTGCTGTCTACCCAAAATCTGTCTCAATGACCGATGCTGGTCACATCTCAGTCTACACCTGATCGACGTCAGTTCCATGCGACTGCCTCATCACCGACGTTGGTTCTCCCTGACCGACGCTGGTGTTTATTTGTCTGGAGTCACTGACATCGGGCTGCACATAGCCGACGTCAGTCCCTGTCTGGATGTCAATGTCAGTTTTCTAATCGATGTCGGTCTCTATGTTTTACTTGTGAGCGATGACTTTTACCTGCAAGCTCCTTTTGGATCAAAACCTTATCCATATCAACCTTGCTCTGCTCAAAATTCTTCAGCCCCTTGTGCTGATCTCTATCCATCTTCTCCTTGAAAACCAAGGATTTCCTATTCTTGTCACGAACATCAGATTTCTCAAAAAATGTCACTTTCTTCTTTTGCTTACAGAAATCTCGATCCATGCTTTTCAAATCTGAAAGCATCCCCTTTGACTCAAGAACATACATCCCCTTTTTATTCATGTGACCAAGCCTATTAAGCCACATCTTCAAGTCTACAGCTGAAGTAGATAAACCAGAAGGAGAATCAGTAATACAAGTAGATAGATAAAGCGTACCTACTTTCTTACCTCTTGCTAAAACAAGTGCACCCTTGGTAACCTTCCAAGAGTCCGCCATGAGAGTTACTGTGCAACCCTCATCACCCAACTTTTCAACAGAAATCAAATTCTGCTTCAGGACTGGGATATGCATGACCTCCTTCAACACCCATGTGTTGCCCGTCTGCAATTTCAGCTTCACTTTCCCTTTGCTAACCATTTGACAAGGCTTACCATCCCCTAAATAAATTTCTCCAAAGTCTCCCTGGACATACTCATGAAAAAATTTCTTATTTGGGGATGCATGGAAAGAGGCACTAGAATCTAAAATCCAAGATTCTACTTTATCCAAAGAACATACCAGAGCATCCTGTGTAACAATATCTGCAACATCTACTTCTTCATGTCCTTCATGCTGATCTTCAACCGACCTGCAATCTCTCTTTACATGCCCTTTCTTTCCACATTTCTAGCAGGTTATTCTGCCATACCTAGACTTGGATCTCTTGCCTATCTTTGACCTTGATCTCCCATGCTCGATCTTCTCTTTTTGCCTTCCCCTGCTTTCAACACTCAAAGCATTCCCTGATGATTCACCTGTGCTTTTCTTGTGAATTTTTTCATTTAAGATTATACTCACAACATCATCTACTTTTAAGATTTTTGAAGCAGACGCAGTATTATTAACTGCCATTACCAAACTCTCTCAACTTTTAGGTAATGAGCATAAGATTAAGAGAGCCTTAATTTCATCATCAAAAACAATATTGACTGAATTTAACTGGTTTACCAAACCATGGAAATCACTAAGATGACTATGAACAAATCTACCTTCCAACATTTGCAAATTAAATAATTGCTTCATAAAAAATACCTTATTCAAAGTTGAGGGTTTTTCATATAAATTTGCCAAAGATTCCATCAACTCTACCGTTGTCTTAGCCCGTGATAAGTTGGAAATCACAGACAATGTAAGGCTCAACCTTATAGATCCCAGAGCCTTCCAATCAAGAACCTTCCATTCTTCATCCTTCATATCTAGGGGCTTGCATGCAACCCCACCCAACGGTAAGTACAAATCTTTCTGATACAGATAATCTTCAATCTGCATCCTCCATAATTGATAGTTTTTGCCATTAAACTTCTCTATTCGTAGCTTACTTTCTTTTGCCATTGCTATACTCTCACTCAAATAGAAACCCCTGTGAGTAACTTGTAATCAACACACTAACTAGATCTGAAACACATATTAGTAACCCAATCAAAAGCTCTGATACCAGTTGTAAGGCACCTAGAACAACAAACATGCTCTGATACCACTTGTCAGGATCTTGCTCCTCAATAAGAGCACAAATGATTACCTTGTATAAGCAACTAAACACATAATTATACCAGAATTAACAAGTAACTAAAATTCACACATGACAGAATATGAGAGACAATACACAATCTTGTATTAATACTCATGCCTGAAGGAAATACAATGAAGATGCCACAATCTTTCACACCTCTCAGATGTACAGATCTCTTTCCCTCAAGAGTTCACTCTCCTACCAAAAACGGTCCCAACACACAACTCAAACACAGAGTTGGTGTTCACCTCCAACCAGTCAGTAATAACCCTACCAGTACACAAGTACTCAAAGTACTTCAAGTAGATCTCCCATGAATTTGCAATAACTTGCAGCTCAAATGATCTTACTTACCATGTAGAACTTCTCCCTGATCTTGCTGCCACCTGCAGATCAACTTGTTCTTACAATTGGAAGGATCTACCTTTCCTTAATCCTTCTAATTACAATACATGCCAATGAGTCTATAAATAGATCCCATACTAAACAATAACTTAGACTTCTAATTTACAATAATTAGACATGCAACTCAAGACCAAAAATAGCCTTTACATGCAAACAATCGGTTCAACAAACTAACTGTTCGTGCAACGAACAGTTCTAGAACCACACAGGTGACCGACGTCGGTCCCTGTCTACCTGGAGGTGACCGATGTCAGCCGACTCTTGCCGATGTCGATTGCCTTCCTGTCTACCCTTGACCGACGTCGATCGGCCTAACTGACGCCGGTGACTGTGACACTCAGCAACTCCTCCATGTCTGCATAGAGTGAAGCTTTTAGCTCCACAACCTAACAACCAACATATATTCTCTTGAATCAATTCAAAAGGATGCAAATGAGGGAAATCATTGAGTCTTCTAATATGCCAGGGGAGGATAAATAATTTATATTGAAGCATTCGATGATCGTCAACATTGAGGACAATGCTTGTTTGAAGGGGGGATGTTACACCCTTAGCCTATAACATGCATTAGGATATGTGTGGCCAACTTATGGCTATCATAACCCTTAATTAAGTCATATGATCATTTACATAGCTTTATACTATTAGCAGGGTCAGCCTAGGGTGTCTCTATAAGATAATTAGGGTATGCATAGGACGCAGTTGTTAGTATTTCAGCATCATATTATAAACTCTATTCTTATTGTAAGGTTATGGATTCTTGTTGGGCTCTTTTCCTTTATTCTGGAATATATATTCTCTAGTTGTGTGCCTAAGAAAATAAGAGTTACAACGTGCTAGCATGCTGACATATCATGCAAGAAAAGGTTCTCACACACTCACCCAAAGCACACAACTTAAGACCAGTTCCCATTGGTTTTATCATGTGAGGGTGTATTCATCTACTTTCCTAAGATAGGACACTCGAATAAGCACTTAGTCCTAAACTCATCCTTAACTCTATATCTAACTCAACTTATTTTTCATCACTTTAATAACGAAGAAAAATAAGTTGGCATAAATTGATAAAAAATATTAACCCCATTATAACCATAGATAGATGAACACAAAAATTTCATCAACATAAGATTCTTTCCATTACATTAATAAGTTATGTCAAGATTACAATGATTTCATAATTACAACGATAAACAACTCATCAACAATACTAAGTAGAACAATAGGGTATTTATACTTGGTCTACCATGACCATTCAATTACAAAAGTAAATACAAACATGATGACTCATCAACGATCATTAACGTAATTGAGCCGTGGTAATCCATTTATAATAAATTCCTAAGGACCTAGGCCTAACTTCTCATATATTCTCTATCTATACTGGATCCTTATCCTTGAGCACTTATCTTCTCACAAGCTAGTGCTGGATTCATGCTTGACTTAGTCTTTTCCAACATTCCTTTGATTTTCTCCTTAATTGTCTCTGTTTTCCATAAATTTTCCCAAGTCTTCTATTAATATCCAAGTCCTGCATTATCAGGTTATCTATATATCATGCTTATTTGCTCCATGGGACTTGCTTCTTCTACACCATGGTCTTCCATGTCACGATCTTCTGCACCATGTCTCTCCCATGTTGTGTCTCTCATGTGATGCTTGTCATCAAAAAGTACTTAGCCAAAATGTCTTTAAAATTGGAGGTCAAACATCACCCCACACTAAGTTAATAGTCCAACCCAAGCTATGCATCTTTTTTAGGTCCCTCCAAAAATTTAAGTCTCAAATGTTCAATTTGTTTCTTTACTCCCTCCCAATGTTTAATGCATTTTGGAGCTTGGATGTGATTTATTCAACTGCCTCCGTAATCTTATTTGTCTCCTCAGGTTGCTCTAGATAGTCACTTGCTTGAATGATTAAACACTTAAGTGATGTAGAAGTATCCTTATAAATGTCTTCAAGCAAGGAGACCTCTGTCGAAACCTATACTAAGAGCACCGTAAAATTGAAATTTAACTCCTAGATGTGAGTGCTTATTTTGTTCTATAGGGCCTCCACATCTTCAAATACTTTGGTGTGCTCAGTTCAATTTTTTATTATTAATGCATTTTCAGCTAACTGTTGGCATTAAAGCTCCTCTACTTGAAGTCGTGATTGCAAAATTTTTATGGGTCATCTTAATTTAACAAAAAACCCATCAAGGATGGGAATCATATCACCAAGCCTATTCAAAAAACTCTTACAAACCTTGATGGCCTCAATAAATTGTTCTAGTGCCCAAGTTTGCTCATGCTAGGGACTGGGCTAGTCTTTGCATTTCTTTAACAAAAGTTTTCCCAGGGTTCCCAACTTATCAATCACCTCTCTAGAAAAAGGTACTCCATCTACAAGAGCCAGATCTTGGTCCAAAATAGACTTGCAGAGTGTTAGGGTCTTTACTCTAGTTGTCGTTGCTATTTTTAGATGGTGCTTGAGCTTTCCCAACTCATCTTCAAGTTTTATCCTTATTGCACACTCAATGCGATAGAGAGTAACCATCTCTTGATGCTTCTTATGGAGCCACTTTACATCAAATTCACACAAGGCATTAATTATGCTTTGTCACCTCATGAGCAAACTTCAAGAGTGCTGCACTTGCCTGTGACATGGTGCACATTTAGGGATCCACCCAAAGTGCATTAGGAATTTCTACCTCTCCCAGTGCCAAAATAAGTCTTTCTGAGGGAAGATCAAAATCATTCTCTTTACTATATATATATCATTAGAAAATTATAATTTTCACCGAGTCTACTAAGTCAAGTCCTCCTTAAAAAAATACTCCCACATAAATAAGTGTTTGTATGGCACACCCTGCTAGTACTGAGCGTAAAGGGTTATGGTTGCATCGGTAGTCATTATCCTTTGCTATCTAGATTTGTCAACCAACTCCTTCATCAATTGGATCCTTCCCTTTAGAGGTATATCTCTCAAGTATTTCAACATCTAGGTCCTCTTCCTATTAACTTGGACCGATATCAAGACCACTCATGCCCAAAGCTGTGTCTAAACCATCCCCCTCTTCACTAGTGGAACTCTCAATGTCCACTTGTGTTTCATCAATGGTGGTTTCTTCATGTCATGTAGGTGAGGGTGTATTCTCCTATGCTAGGGTGACTTTTTGTTCCTCCTATTTCCTGAGGGAAAGTTCCATTTTTGGTATTACCTATGGAGTTACTACCTTCTATTCAAGGTCACCATCCTTAGGCATTGAATATCTTGTTCTGGAGGAACATATGTTGTCATCATGGGATTAGGTCATTTTGGTCAACCTATAGGCACATTATCCTTTGGTGGTGAAGGGGCAGTCCTTTGTCGTTAGCTTGTTTAGCTTGAGAATTGGTACTGTCATCGTGCCCCTCCCTCTTTTGCTTCCTTTGCTTCCCAATCTCTGATGGGGGTGGAATAGTTTCATTATTGTTGCTTACACTCCATGATGTCTTCTTTTGTGGTTTTAACATATAAAATAATGAATGAATAGAATTATTGACCAAATTTTTTGAGCTTTAATATCAGTATTATCTAACTCCTATTTATCTCTATATGCCTTTTTCCCTGGGTAAACATACATTTGACAGAGAGTATGAGTCTCATTTTCATTATTTTTAGCATCAATACTTATAGGGTGTGCATCATATATCCTATTGATGACATTCATGAAACATCTGACAATGAAGGCATATGGCAACTTGAGCCATCTAAACAAGTCACTTGAGGGGCTCATCTAAATCACAAATTGAGCTTGGTTTCCGAGCTGAGTAGACAAGTCTTTGGGAATGCGCCACTCATTTCCAATGGCTTCCTTCATTCTATCGTATCAACCATTCATCTTAGCTTTATGGGAAGGAATTATAGTGCTAGGGCAAGTGAATGCTTTAAACTTTTACATAAGAGAATTATTCTCTAGGGGTAAGCCCATTTCAATTCACCACTTTTATTGTTCACCACGATCGCTTCACTCCACAATACTCAAATTGGTCATTGAAAGTTGATATACGCTCCTCTAGAAGCTTGAAAATTCTCTTCTAGTTGCTTGAAAACGTTCTTCTAGCTCTATAAATTCATGAATTGATAATATTAAAGTGTAAAAATGATGTGTTTAACATTTTATAGATTCGAGGGGTAATCCTCATTTACTTCTCCATTACATCATCCATCACTTCATGAATTCAATGCCTCTAATGGTATTGACATGATTTAAATTTAGCACACTTTCCATTACAATTGCTTTTATCACATTTAACACATTTAATCCATCCTAAACTTTTCCCAAAGTGTATGATAGTTGTAAAGAATTTCAAAAATTTCCATTTCCAAGGCGGGAACCTCATATTTACCTTGACTCTTTGTAGCGATTACATGCCACATCTTGTGTATCTACTTGTCCTCATACACTTTCACTTACACACTCATTTTTATTGCTCACATTCACTTTCATCATTTCCTTGGTGCTTTACTTATTTCACCCTTCTTACCCCACACTAAAAGTTATATGTGGTCCTCCACGACATTAAAAATAAATAAAGAAAGAACCACGTGTTGATCAAAAACTAAGTAAGGGTGCACAACCAATGCCATGCCTTATTTAAAAACAAACCAAAATCCTAAACTAAACTAGTGGAATACGCCTTATTAGAAAAGAGGAAAACATCACTCAATATAATAAGGGTGAAGCTAACTACCATTAAAATGCCTTGGAAGGAACTAGCCATCCAATCGCTTCAACTTTCACATGCCTATAGGATGAATACTATGGACATCAAATGAACCATCCCAATGGGCATGAAGTTTTCCTGAATGGCACACAAACTTAGAGTCATAAATAAATACCTACATACCCAGAGAAACAGTCTTGTTATTGAGATGTCGATAATGCCAGGCCTTTTATTTTTATTTTTCCACTCCTAGACTCAAGTGTGTTAGAAATCAGGTTTCATGCAACTAAATCAAAACATCTAGGCACGCTTTCAAATATTCCTCATCATCCATCCAACCAATGCACACAATATGTAGAGAGGGTACAAGGAACTCGATTGGAAGAATGACTTTGTCACCAAATACAAGACTAAAGGGGTACTCATATTCAATCATTTATATGTGGTTTTGATATGCCCATAATAATGTAGAAACACTATCATCCTAGTTAGTGCGACCAATATTACAAATCTTTGTCAAAGTATTATTGAAGATCTTATTGAATGTTTTTGTTGTACCATTAGCTTGAGGGTGGTAAGGTGTAGTCTTATGGTGTGCAATCATGAACTCAGCCAAAAATACATAGATGGTCTCATTAAAGAAATGAGTTCTTCGATCACTAGTCAAACTTAACAGACATCCATACCTTGTTATAATATTTTTCCATAGAAATATAGTAGTAGTGGAAGCATTACAATCCTGGGTTGGTGCTACTTCAACATAGTGAGTGAGGTAATTTATGGTGGTAATGACATAACATGCTCCAATACACCTCCCCATTGGAGTAATAGAGTTAACAAAATCAATAACCCATTTCTTAAAGGGTTCATGAGCCACGATCGTATAAAATATCATAACATCCCTTTGGTTTTATTTACCCATGCACTAATAGATATCACATTAGCACATGCAAGATTTAGCATCCTTAAATAGAGTATGCCACCACAACCTAGCTAATAGAATATTTCACACTATAACATCTCCAACATAGTTTCCTCTAACAACACCTTCATGAACCTCCTGAAGAACTATTTTAGCAAAAAAAATTATCCTTGTGAGAGAGTTCTTCAGGCTCTCTCACTCCTGGCTACAAAATAGGAACAACCCTAGGTTGTGGGTATCCTGTGATGGGGTTGAACCTATGGGTTATGGGCCAACTCTCTAGGTGTATCAATTAAGCTCTTAGGAAACTACTCTAAACTACTCATTGCCAAAGAAAAGGGTTAGAAAGAGGAGAAATGGATGACTAAAAATAAAAAATGGGTGATACACCAAGCTTTGACACTTCAAATTACATGAAATTAACACTAAGGAAGATCAAAAACAACCCTCACTCACACAATCTCTCAACATGGTCATTTTGCATCAATATTTCCAAAACTAGGCCCACTAGACAAGAGATGAAGTATGGAGCATTATGAAAACTCACTCTATACCATCATCAGTGATCAAAGAAGCACATGTTCAGACCTACAACAATGGTGGAATACCTACAAAGAGGCAAGAAATAAGGACAATCACAAGGAAGAACACCTCCCCACAAAGTAATCATGCACAAACTGACCATAACACTAGTTGAAAGCAAAGAGATAGGCAAAATAAGTTATTTTATTACTTCAAGAGGCTATTCGTACAAAAATGGATAGGGCTACACCATACCGATATGAGGAGCATATCTTTACAATGGAGAAGAAAAGGAATATATAGGAGTAAAGGGAAGGGAGAAGAGAAGAAAGCTTTAAGAAATCAATACATTCAATTTAACCACCCTCCATGGAACTCCATCAAATAAAAAGAAGAGGTAGATAAGTCTCAACAACTTTTTAAATCATTTTGGCACTAGAAGGAAAAAATAAATTAATCCTCCAAAGTCAATCTTTAAATGCTCCATTTAATTTTCTCAACTCCCTAAATATCTAAAAGCCTCATTAAATTCTCCATTAATGCTTCTCAACTCCCCAAATATCTAGAAGCCTCCTTAAATGCTCCATTTAATTTCCTCAACTTCCCAAATATATAGAAGCCTCCTTAAGTGATCCATTTAATTTCTACACCCCATCTTTACTTAGCTTGTGTTGGGATAACGTTTTGTGCTTTTTTATTTGTTCACAACCATATTTACTCCTCCAACCTACCAAAAACACTATGGAGCTTACAAATCCTTTGGACTCCATTAATGGTGATCTTCAAGCTCAAGCCATCTTCAAATCACTATCTTGGAACTTGCTTCCAAGGCCATTTGTCACCATGAAATACATTTTTGTACCTTTATAAGGATCTTAGGCATCCATATCATTCTTATGAGGAAGAAAAATGAAGTTTTAGGCCACCTTCAAAACTTGCAACAATGGTGGAAATCTCCATTAAACTTGCAACCATTCATAAATCATTAGAAAACCCAATTTTTTGGCATTTTATCTTATAAAATCACCCTATAAACCCTTGGGAAGGGATTCTAGTGCCATATAATGGTGATTCATATCCCATTAGGCTTCCTCCATGCATTTATACATTTTCATCCTTTGAAGATCTACAAAAATGGGTATTTTTAGGCCATTTTAGGTCTCCTAAGCACCCACATGTGCTAATTTATTCTTCAAAATAGGTCAAAAATGATTTTGAGAGAGTTTTATACACTTTCTAGGTGGTTTCCAAGTGATTCTAGGACATTTCATGGACCTATGAGTCCAAAAACCCAAAACTAGTCAAAATAGGCTCTTTAGTAGCTTGCAACAATTTTAGGCATTTCCATGATGATTGGGAGCTTAAATGTGATTATGTTTTGCTCAAGACTCTTTATGTGGGGCCTAACATTCCTTTTATACCATTCTCATCCTGTGATTCACTTGGAAACTCTTTAAATTAACTTGGGAAAGTCTGTAACCTTCTAGGTTTAGACAGGTCTAGGGGGTCTCTTTGATAATTTGAGCCACTCTAAGCCTTTATTACCTATTTAATCTCAATAAAAACATGATTTTAACTCTTATAAAAATTTATTAACATTTTTTTCATACATAAATCCTCCTTTTGACCTCTGCTAAAGGCTCTTTTAGACTTGGTTTTGAGCACGATCTCCATTAATGGAGATATGAAAACTTAGTTTTTATCTTGAACTATATTAGGGGAATGAGACCAATTGAAAAAATTAAAATACACTAAAACATACTTCCATGTCAAATTTTAATTCATTTCATTGAGTATAACTCAAAAAATACATCTTTTAGGGTTGCCTCACCCTGCTTTGTCAAATTTCAAAGTGTGTATAGGTATGAGTTCTTCCATTTTATTGAGTTTTATGAGGTCTCACGACCTAATTATTTTTTAATTATGACCTTTAAGTATCCTAAAAACTATTTAAATCATTTTTTTCCATATTTAACCATTAAAACCAACTAGAATCACATATTTAGACCCGCTGCACACTCAGAAAATAAGAACCAAGAAACCTAGGAAGAGAGAAAAAGGCATATCTTGAGTTTTATAAGGTATTAATACCTAATTATTTTTTAATTGTACCCTATAATAACTCCCAAAAATTATCCAATAATTATATTGTATCATCCAACCATTTATACCTCTTAAAAATACTTTTTTTGACTGTCCCCACTTACATGCCTAAATCCTGAATTTTGCAAATTCACACTTCTCTTCATTTTAACTTGAAAATTTGAATGTGATCACTCTTACCAAGTTTGGAAAAAATTAAAATAACCATAAATTTTCTCACAAACCCTCACATGAGGTTCAAACCATTTGTCATACCTTATAGCCCTCCAAAAAACTTGCCTAGACCCATGTTGACTGTCAACAGACAAACATAGGACTGTGACAAAAAAATGGATGATTAAACTATTAGTGTGACCTTTAAAATACCATTAAAAGTTATAAAAATTCATGAAAACCACCTCTACCAAAGGTCATAGTTGTATCTTACCTTTAGAGGCCTCAAAACTCATTTTTCCTGAAACTAGCTATTTGGCTGCCTAAGTGAAAGACTGTTTATGACTGTAGGAGGTCTGAGACAAAAAAATAGGTTCTTAAACTATTTATGATGCCTTAAGGATGGTATAAAAAACTTTATATACTCACCATTATCATATGTACCAAAAATGAGTACCTAACTCCTATAGATAATCCAAAATCACAAGATTTTCAAAACTAGCAATGGGTTGCTTGTGTGAATGACTTGGAGAGTGCCTTAGGTCTAAGAAAAAAGGGGTAAATCCCTTATTATCTCAAAAAAATTGAAACCATTTATTCATATTTTGGTTCATGAGGACCCTCTATGCCAAATTTGGAGGTTAGATCACCTCTCTAACATCTTCAACCAAAAAATTTCTCCAAATTAGCCCTCAAGCTTATGACTTTGTGTATGGTTTGAAACCATTTTCTCAACCTTGGAAATTATTGAATACCATCTTGGTGTTATGTGGAGTGGTATGAGATCACTCTTTAGAGTGGCTTCAACATATTCATCTAGTTATACAACCTTGCATTTTTTCAATAGACCAATGTTTTCATACACAACTAACTAGGTCAGTTGGCTGTAGATACTCATTGCATGAGGGAGAGAGACTATGTTATTATGTAATTGAACTTCATGGCCTACCTTATAAAACCAACACTTGGACAATATTTTTTAGGATTCAAGTGACCTTTCCTTCTTGACCTTGAATTCTCAAACACCTTTAAAACCAACTAGATCCTTCACTTGTAGCTCAAGACCCATTTCTAGGCTTTTACCTTAAAATCCCCAAAAATACTTTAAAACTATGCTAAAGTGTTTTAAAAGAGTGAAAGGAACATGAGTTAGGGCCATGAATTTTATTTTCTCTTTTCTCCATTGGATCATCTACTGCACTAGGATCGCCTCTTCTTCAGAGCATCTTCAGAGTTGCCTGTAACATCTTTGGAGCATCTTTAGAGCTTCTTGGAATATCTTTGGAGCTTCTTCGGAGCTATCTAGAATATATTTGTAGCATCTTCATATCTCATTGAATGGTATAAGAGAGTGGCTTGATCCATCTAGGCAAATATTTTTTAAGTAGGTTAATTTTGGCCAACATTTCTGGTGACCTCCTAGGATTGCATGCATGTCTATGAAAAAGACTAGTTGTCTTAGTCTATCCATTGAGATTATGGAGTCACACAAATATATTTTCAATTGATTTTCAATTGAAAAAAATTCTACAAATCGTTTGATTGGAAACTCTCAAAACAACAAGGACAACCCAAAACAAAACAACAATGTGATCAAAGCACTTAGGCAAAGGAAACACATAATAAAAGGGAAATGTGCACAAGACACTTGGATGAAATAAAAAACTACTAAAACTACTATGTACAAGATCTTTCCATAACTGATCCTCCTGAATCAAAATGAAAAATCCTTAAGTCACATTCATGTGATGAGCAAAGATGTGAAATAAGCTGCCTATTAGACCTTTGCTTTGTTGAATTTAGGTGCTTTAAGATTTCCAATCCTCTTGGCAATGCTCTAAATGAATCATTAGAATCAAACATGTTCCCAGTGAATACAAATTCATCCTAATTCTCACACTTTACCTCATGATGGTGATCCATGATGGGATAGCTCTCCAATGTGACCAATGCTGCAAATGCAACCTCTGATGACTCATTAGGATCATCTTTTTCAATATGCACATTTTAATTAGCTACTTCTTGGACCTGCTTACCTAAAGGTACATGTGTGTCATCCAAACTTGAATAGAAATCTTCAATTTCATCCCAAAAGGCATCCTCCTCTTGGTCATTGGAAAGAATGCCAATCTCAACCTCACTCCTACCATTCTCCTTAGGGACAATGTGTTCTTCAAATGCTTTAATTGAAACATGATCTAGTCAAGTTTTGACCTCTTCATTTTATATCATATGCTCATGATATTCAACAACACTAGTGATCAAAGTGTCCTCATGAAAGCTTGCCTCATACTCAGTTATAACTTCATTCAATGCCACCATTCCATCATTGGTTGCTTCAAGATGTTCTTCATGCTTCATATTGTTAGTATTCTCATCTCGATCTTTAAGATATCCGTTAATGGTGACCACTTCCAGATATCCCATGAAGCTATGGTATAACTCTTGCCATGAATCTTCTTCAACCTGCTTGTGAAATACTACCACTTCGTCATGTTTGCTTGGAGTTGCAAACTGATCATGTATGTACTTTTAAAATATGCTCTATGATAGATTCACTATACTCAACTCTTCCAACTCCTTTTTGCTAAAAAATATAGGATCATCATCTTCAATGAAGAAAGGAAATTCAAAATAAAGGTTTACCTCTTATTCAACTCCTTCTTATGGCTCTTTTGCAGCTACAACCTCATCTTCTATCTTCAAAATCCTAGATTCTTATTGACAAAAGGAGAGGGTGGGAGGGCAGGAGAGATCCTTGGGATGCTCAAAACTTGATAAAGTATCCCTCCAACTTAAGATTGTGGGTTTAGGCATATTGGGGGATTCTTGGAGAGGTGTCTTTGGTGGATCTTAAGGAGGGGAGAGGGAGTCTTGGAACTCTTGTAAAGCAAACTCATTTAGTTGAGCTATGCATAAACCGCTTTTTTTTTAATGAAATTTTTTCCTTCTCCAAGACTAATTCTTGGGTCATCATAATTAGCACCTCCTCCTTCATCTCTATTCCTTCCTTGACTAATTTCCATGAAGGAAATGTATAGGGTGTATTCACCTTGTTATCTTCTTGTTCTTGAATAGGCCTAGGAGAGAGTGGTTTCACTAGTAAGGGCATGATATAACTAGGATCATTGGCATAGGGAGATATCCATGGTGGGATGGCTTCATGTTATTTAGCGGAATGGTCTTCATTTTCTCTCCATAAAATAGGTCCTTTGCAAAGGGAAATGGTAAGAGGGCAAAAAGGTCCACTTGGTGGAGTATGAACATAAAGAGTTATAGAATGCTCTTAGAGAAGAGTGGGATGAATATGATCATGAGGGAGAGTGTGTGTAGGGATAGGAGAGGGTAAAGAGATTTTTTTTTGGATATGTTCTCCCTCCTAATTCTCTAACACCTCTTCAATGAATAGTACCCACTCCTTCATCTCTAGCTTCTCAACATGTGGATAGTCACCTTCTAGAATGGATGTTCACACACTCCAAAACTCATGCAAGAAGTTACTTATTACCTCCATGACATGAATGGGGAATTCTTTTCCAAGTCCAACCTCCTTATTTATTTTCATGATTTCTCTCCCTTGGTATAGTATTGTTTCTCTGATTCTTGATAAAGATGGGCCTTGACAAGGTTGGCTATGGGGATGATTTGAAGCTTTTAAAGGCCAAGATTGAGGCTTCTAGAGGGGAGATGACACATAGGACTGATTTAAATGAGCTTGCTGATCTTCATAAGATATTAACACATTATCTAAGGTTTGGACCATGTTTCTCAAACACACTTTGTTCTCACTCTCACAAACTACCCATTGTTCATCCTCACAAACTAACCACCTATTCTTGACCAACTAAAGAGAACTCCTTGCCTCTTATAGAACATGGATAGGGATGATTAAAAAAATATCTAAACCCCTACCAATCTTCCTTATCAACTCAATATAATCTGATAATGCTTACTTAAATCCTGATACAAATGTAATAGGATAAACATAGTCTTGACAATGGGAATTAGAGGACTGACTTGAATGCAAAGGAGGCTGATCATGGTCATACACAAGGGCATGAGGGAGACAAAGGGCATGATTGGGTTGATAGGTTGCTTGAAGGCCACTTGGGGGGAACACATAAACATTATTAGCCTGATATGAGTGATGGTGAGGTAGAGAATAAACATGTTGATCAAAAGGAGTTTGAGTATACATACCAAAATTCTGATTTTAGGCACTTACGCTGCTTGACCAACTGATGTTCATAGTGGAGTATCTATTTATGTTTGAAAATGTGCCTCTGAAGGTTGATTACACTGAAGAATAACACCAAAAAGACTTTAGTGAAGTGAAGAATGTAGTAGTCCCACTAGGCATGCACCCTTGTGAGAGAGTTATTCAAGATCTCTTACTCCTGGCTACAAAATGGGAATAACCCTATGCTATGGGTATCCTATGATGGGCCTGAACCTTAGGATTATGGGCCAACTCCCTAGGTGTATCAATTAGGCTCTTAACAAACTACTTTAAACCACTGATTGCTAAAGAAAAGGGTTAAAAAGAGGAGAAAGGGATGATTGAAAACAAAAAGGGTGATAAATCAAGATTTGAATATCCAAATTGCATAAAACTAACACTAATAAAGCTCAAAGATAATCCTCACTTACACAATCTCTCAACTTGGTCATTTTGCATCAATATTTCCAAAACTAGGCCCACTAGACAAGAGATGTAGTATGGAGGAGTATAAAAACTCACACTATACCATCATTAGTGATCAAAGAATCACAAGTTCAAAATTACAACTATGGTAGAATACTTACAAAGAGGCAAGAAAGAGGGAAAATCACCAAAAAAGAATACCTCCCCATAAAGCAATCATGCACAAACTTACCACAATACTAATTGTAAGCAAAGAGATAGGCAAAATAAGTTGTTTTATTGATTTGAGATGCTGTTCTTAAAAAAATAGGTAGGGCTACACCATACCAAAATGAGGAGCATATCTTTATAATGGAGAAGAAAATGAATATATAGGAGAAAAGGGAAGGGAGAAGAGAAGGAATCTTTAAGAAATGAATAAATGTGATTTAACCACCCTCCATGGAACTCCATGAAAGAAAATGAAGAGGTAGATAAGTCTCAACAACTTCTTAAATCATTTAGGCATTAGAGGACAAAATAAATTAATCCTTTAAAGTCAATCCTTAAATTCTCCATTTAATTTCCTTAACTCCTCAAATATCTAAAAGCCTCCTCAAATGCTCCATTTAATTTCTACACCCCATTTCCACTTAGATTGTGTTGGACTAGCATTTTGTGCTTTCTTCTTTGTTCACACCCATATTTACTCCTCCAACCTACAAAAAACACCATGTAACCTGCAAATCCTTTAGACTCCATTAATGGAGATCTTCAAACTCAAGCCATCTTAAACTCATTGTCTTGAAAATTGCTTCCAAGGCCTTTTGTCACCATGAAAGACACTTTCGGACCTATAGAAGGATCTCATACATCCATATCATTTCTATGATGAAGAAAAATGTAGTTTTAGGCCACCTTCAAAACCTGCAACAATGGTGGAAATCTCCATTAAACTTGAAACCATTCACAAATCATTAGGAAACCCAGGTTTTTAGCCTTTTAGCTCAAAAAATCACCCTAAAAACCCCTAAGAAGGCATCCTAGTGCCATATAATGGTGATTCAGATTCCATTAGGCTTTTGCCATGCATTTATACATTTTCATCTTTTGAAGACCTATAAAAATGAGCATTTTAGGCTATTTTGGTCCTCCTAAGCACATACATGTGCTAATTTATTATTAAAAATATATCAAACATGATCTTGAGAGAGTCATTTATACATTCCAAGTGGTTTTCAAGAGATTCTAGGCCATTTCATGGACAAATGAGTCTAAAAACCCAAAACTGGTCAAAACAAGCTCTTTAGTAGCTTGCAAAAATTTTATGCCTTTACATGATGCTTGGGATATTGAATGAGATTTATTTATGATAATTGATCTTTTTTTGGGTCCTATCATTCCTTTTAGACCATTCTTATCCTGTGATTCACTTGAAAACTCTTTAAATTAGCTTGGGAAAGTCTGCAACCTTCTAGGCTTACAAAGGTCTAGGGGGTCTTTTCCCAAATTTAAGCCATTTGGAGCCTTTGTTTCCTCTTAAAACTCACTAATAACATGATGGTGTATCTTAGACAAATTTTTGAGAAAATTTCCATACATAAATCCTCCTTTTGACCTCTAACTCCTTTAATGGAGATATGAAACTTGGTTTTTATCTTGAAGTAAAGTAGGGTAATGAGACCAATTTTATAACTTCAAGGACACAAAAACATACATCCATGTCAAATTTCAATATATTTCATTGAGTGTAACAAATAAAATACATCTTTTGAGGTTGTCTCAACCTGCTTTGTCAAGTTTCTAAGTGTGTGTAGGTCTGAGTTTTTCTATTTTCTCAAGTTTTATGAGGTCCTAATACCTAATTATTTTTGAATTAGGATTTATGGATCTAAAAAAATATTCCAATCATTTATTTTACATATTTAACCATGAAAACCAACCAAAATCACATATTTAGATTTGTTACACACTTAAAAAATGAGAATCAAGAAATCTAGGAAGAGAAAAAAAGGCATATATTGAGATTTATAAGGTATTAAGGCCTCATTATTTTTTCATTGGAACTTAAAATATATCCCAAAACTTATAAAATCATTATATTTCATCATCTAACCCTTTAAACCACTTAAAAATGCTTTTTCTGACTGTCCTCACTTGCATGCCAAAATCCTAAATTTTGCAATTTTGCACTTCTCTTCATTTTGAATTAAAAAATTTAATGTGATCATTATCACTAGGTGTGTAAATATTTAAAATAAACCTCAATTTATTATAAAAACCTCACCTAATATTAAACCATTTGTCATACCTTATAACCCTTCAAAAAGTTTGCCTAACCCCATGTTGACTATCAACAGACAAACATAGGACTCTGACAAAAAAATTTATACTTACACTATTTATGTGACATATAAAAAACCATAGATAGTTTTAAACATGCATTAAAACCACCTCTACCAATTTTCATAGTTGTATCTTACTTATAGAGGCCTCAAAACCCATTTTCCTTGAAACTATCTATCTGGCTACCTGAGTGAAAGACTGTTTATGACTGTAAGAGGTTTGAGACAAAACTACAGGTGATTACACTATCTATGAGTCCTTAAGGATGTAATATGAATATTTATCTACTCACCATGATCATATGTACCAAAAATGGGAACCTAACTCCTCATGTAGATGCTCCAAAATCACAAATTTCTCAAGACTAGCAATGGGCTACCTATGTGAATGACTTGGAGAGTGCTTTGGGTCTGTGACAAAATAGAGGGTACATAAATTATTATATGGGAAAAATAGAAACCATAGAATCATTTTTTGGGTCATGAGGACTCTCTATACCAAATTTAGAGGTTAGATCACCTCTCTAGCATCTTCAACTCATTCAATTTCTTCAAAGTAGCCCTCAAGCTTATGACTGTGTATGGTCCAAAACCATTTGATCAAACTTGGCCATGATTTAATGCCATATTTTTTTTGTGTGGAGTGTGATGATATCACTCTTGAGAGTGGCTTCAACATAGTTAGCTAGTTATACAGCCCTATATTTCTTTAATAGACCAATCTTTCCATACTTAGCTAACTAGGCCAGTTGGCTATAGGTATTCATTTCATGAGGGAAAGAGACCATGCTATTATGTAATTGAACTTCATGGCATACCTTATAAATAAAACATTTGGAAATGATTTTACATGATGTAAATTACATTTCCTTCCCTTAAATTCTCAAACAATTTGGAAACTAGCTAGATCCTTCACTTGCAACTCAAGACCCATTTTTAGGCTCTTACCTTAAAATCCCCAAAAATACTTTAAAATTTGCTAAAGTGTGTCAAAAGAATGAAAATAGCATGATGTATGGTCATGAATTTTATTTTCTCTTTCCACCATTGGATCATCTACTACACTAAGAATGCCTCTTCTTTGGATCATCTTCAGAACATCTTTAGCGTTGCCTAGAACATCTTTAGAGCATCTTCAAAGCTTCCTAGAACATCTTTAGAGCATCTTTGGAGCTTCTTGGAACATCTTTAGAGCATATTTGGAGCTCAATTAATGGTCTAAGAGAGTGGCATGATATATATATATATATATATATATATATATATATATATATATATATATATATATATATATATATAGACCAAAGTTTCATATGTAGGCTAATTTTGGCCAATAAGAACCTCAATGTACTCATGGTGCATGACACAATGACATAAGACTTCATCCTGTCCAAGCTTATAAAGGTCACCCCTAATGAGCTAACTAGGAGAAACATGAATAACCAGCTGCTTATCTTGAGTGCTAAGGTTGGCTGATGTTGAACCTATATTTATAAAATTTGTGATATCCTCAAACTCCTCAGGCACATGTGTGACTTGAAAAAGGTGCATATTAGGTAAGTCATCCTCGATGGTGCACACTGGTTCACCAGATTCAATGCATGACAAATGATCATATCCAAAATTATCCTTACCTAGTTTGACCATCACTAAGAACTATAATTATTGGAAAAACACAATCCACTAGCAAATGCATCCATACAACACTGGTTTATTCACTAGGTATTTTAGTGCTTCATGGTTCATAAAGAAAATAAATGAGGTGGCCAAAAAATTTTGTTCATGGACAAGGCTTCACATTCTATAGTTGAATAATTATGTTAAATTTGAGTGAGATTTTGATTGGAAAAATAGATAGGGTGATCAAGATTTCCCTCAGCAAGTTAAAAAAGGATAACACCTACTGTCATACCTGAAGCAACAACATGCACATGAAAGGGCTTTTATCTAGTCTAGAAATTAGAGAATGGGGGAAGTAATTAGCTTGTCCTTGAGTGTGATGAATACTTGCTAGTGATCATCAGTCTAGATGAATAGACCATTCTATTTAAGCAGTTCCTCCAACATCACAACAATCTTAGCATAACCTGAATTAACTTCTGATAGTATCTAATGTGTCATAGGAAGGTGCAAATCTCTTGTTGGGTGGTTAACCCTGGAAGGCAAACAATGACAAAAATCTTGGTGAGATCCATCAAGAGTCCATCATGAAAAATAACATGAGCTAAAAAAATTCCAAATGGGGTAGCAAAAACACACTTCTTCAGATTTAAATAAATATGAATTTTTTGGTAGTTCTCAATCATAAGGTGAAGATTAACACAATGGTCTTGCACTAAACTATAGATAGTCCAATCATCCAAGTATACTTGAAGAAATTTATGAATAAAATATTTGAAAGCCTCAATCTTAAATAGTAAAAACACAATAGAAACATTATTCAACTTGAAGGGCATCATGTTGTAAGTGAACAAATCCCATTCAATTGTAAATGTGGTCTTCAATTTATCTTCTTCTATGATCTAGACTTGATGATATCTATAGAAACTATTAGTGAAAGTATAAATCTCACACCCAAGAACTCCTAAGATCTCCTTAGTGAAGGGCATCAGAAAAGGGCCAATTACACAAGCAACATTGAGTAGTCAATAGTCCACACAAACATTAATGTGACTATTTTTATTGACACTGATGACCATAGGGATCACCCATTCAAACTCGTCAATAGGAGTGATAAATTCAATGTGTAACACACTATCAATCTCCTCCTTGACCTGAGTGCATAAGTTGGGATTCATATGATAATGTATCTTTCTAATAGGTTGATCACCCTTTACCAACTTGATGTGCATCTTTCCCAATGAAAAATGCACTCCTTTCATCTCAATGTAATTCCATGGAAAAACATCTTGATACTCCTTTAATAGTTCAATAACCTTAGAGATCTCAGTGTCAAACCAATAATTTCCCATAATGACCATCTTGGGCACATCTTCTATGCCAATATTATGATGGATCATATAAAGGGGATCTAGATATGGATGTTGGTCATTCTATATGGTGTCTCAAACATTACGTGAACCATACTTAGTATACAAAGCCAAGTGATCAATCAATGAATTTGGTAGGTCAAAACTAGTACCCTAATCAACCTAGTACACAACATTATATTTTAATTTCTAAATATATTCTCTTAATGCATGGTTTAGTAGAGATTCAAGTAGTGGAAGAGATTATGCTTTCATATAAGGTTCTTGGAAAATTTTCAAACTCTCCTCTCACACGCCATGTATATGTCTGATGCAATCTTCAACTGGCACTAGATTACCTACAATAGCCTTATACATGGATTGCAAGAAGAGGAATAAATCCATTTGAAGATATGAGTAAGATATCACTATAATCATATTATCTTTAATGACATGCCAAGAATCTATCTCCATATGTCATTCTTCATGTACATATCATGATCTAGCCCAAGTGCGTAAAGTACCATAGAATGCATGAACCCATTGATACTTAGGTAAAAATGTCTCATTAGATTTCCACATATTTTTTCAGGCCTGAAGATGAATTAATAGAGAACTAGTTTTTGGAATAAAAACCACTAAGATTGGAGGTGAGTCAGGGTGCAAACATTTCATTCAATTCCATTCATCATTCAAACATAGTGATCAAACAATTTATAGAGAAGCAATCACATAAGCATGAAGTAAGATATCAACACATGAACACCAGATCTATGTGGGAAACCCTTATGGGTGATACAACCTAGTATCACACCACTTAGACTACTTTTCTATAAGTAATGAAACAATATTTAGTGAGGCACGAAGCCCATAAGGAGAACCAACCCCTCACTAGTTAGGCATTAAACCAACTAGTCCTTTAGCAAGCTCCAACTTGAAAGGACTATCTAACCCCCTAAGTGACTTGGAGACAACCCAACCAATTTAAGGAAACTTTTAAAATCTCCAACCTACAAGGCAACTCCAACTACCTTTTGACCAAGCACCAACCCAACCAAGGCAAGCTTAATTACCTCAAGACACCTTGTTGCTCTCTCAACTGATGGTGATCTCTTCTTCAGCTCTCTCTCTTCTATATCATGCAATCCAATCACTATCATATACATAGAAAAAACTTCTCATGAAGATACTTATAGTCTCTTAACAACCATCAAATCATTTAGCTCTCCCTAGCCTTCTACCCCTCTCAAACAACCTTCTAGTCTTACTCACTCAACCTCCCTCTTCTAGGCTCATTAGGTTGATTGACCTTATCATCCACCTATAGAAGATTTGTTAGATGTTCATCATGATTTCTTTCCTCTTCTGATGGTATTTAATGAAATAATTATGCACTTTAAATATCTCTTTCCTTCACTTATCTTTTCTACTCTCATACTAGCTCAATAGGACAATTAGGCCTTGCTTTTTACCAATCTCTTACTCTCACCCATCTTGGTCGACCAAGAACTACTCAAAATGGTTATTATTCTCTAAAACATAGTCATGTAGAAGTTCATGTTTGTCACTTTAAATGAAACTTAAAATAATTATCATGCACATGAATAGTTTATTTCAGTCTTATAGATCATTCCCAAATGAATAGATATCAAGATCTAGTGACAACCATTAGTATTATAGACCAATTTGTCAAGCTTCTCTCTCACTATCTTAACATAGCCATAAAATCAATTTTGGATTTCATATATCAACAAATTAAAAATATATATCCATATTATATCAAGCATGAATAAGTAATTTATATCTCAAACCATAATGTGAAGTGCATTGGATGCAATGACTTTTGTCATAGTGTCTCATACTCTTCATTTCACATGGCAGGCTTGGAACAATCATTCTGCCTTAGGAACTAGTCATGGTGATCATGACTTAAACCACATATAGAGACACAAAAATATATTTTAAAGAATTAATATGATCTAATGATGCCATTATAACTATATCCAATAGCCAGATCATAGGCTTAAAGGGCAACATTGGTCTTGAAGACCAATCTCACTGTCCTGGGTTTCACTGTCATATCTTCTCTAGATAGGCTATCTTATGAACACCATTTTCATCTTTTTCAGTTAAATTAAAATCATATAATCAACATGGACAAGAGATAGTTATTGAATAATGACCTCAATCAATTGGATCCATCCCTAATCATCTACAACCAATCCCTAATCTCTTTCTCACTCTGACTAGTTTTCTTCACTTTTTTCACTCTTTGTCAATTTATAAATAGGTCAACTTAGGTGTCCAAAATAGTTTATAAATAGGTTATAACTTTCCCAAATATCACAATGGACATTAAGAATAAGTCTTGAACTTCAACCTCCAACTACTTGCATTGACTTGGTCAACCTTGCCTATAAGATCATATTCTTCAGAAACAAGCATATTTATGTTGGTTTTGCTCATTGACCTGACAAACCACTACCACTTGGAGATGCCTAGAGGAGTATTATACCACCTTAAATCATCAAAATTTATCAACCAAAATATTCTGGGCAGTTTCTAACAAGTTTTCTCCAATTGGGTCATTAAGAGGGTTTTAGACCAATTTACCTTCTTAACATTTATTTGTACAAATATATCCCTTAAAACACTTCATAATGATTGGAAAACATTATTATGACCCTTTTTCATATCTCCAAAAAGTCTTAGATTCCCATGCAACTTCACACATGGCAATGAGCACCTAAACTTCCTTCTCGGGATTGGAAACCTTCATTTTGCATACACATGAGACAAAAAAACCAAATTTCATGTTTCCTCCTTCAACTCAGGTACTCAATCTTGGTATCAAACCTTGACACAACCTGTTACACCTTAATCCATGCTCACATTTTCTTTATCACCTTGAAAATTCATCTTAACCCTTCATCAAACCATACTAGGTTTCTATGCATACTAGGTCTTAAAATGCTAATTAAATTTTGACCTTTGAACACACTTGGGAACCTATTTTACTACTCTCAATAAATCATCACAATTAATCCATCCTATTACCATGATTACACAATCTCTTAAGCCTCCAAACAGATCAAGACACCTCATACTACCACCTAGGGTCTTATGACTAGGTCTATGAGAATATCTCTAATGAAAGACTTACCTCTTTAGTTAATTCAAAGAGTCATGTAGCTGACTCAACACCTCTCTCTCATGATAAAATTCTTCAAAATAGACATTAAATCTCATATAACTTTGTATCATCATCATCATCGTCATGCCTTTATAACCCATGTCCATGCTCAGGAACTAGACCAATAAATAGGCCTACTAGGTACCATACCCTTGGAGACCTTTCATGAAACTTCACATGATCACATCTGGGACATCAATGACCTTCAAATACCCTTAACATCAATTAAAAAATCAATTTTATAAAAACACTAATAGGAACATAACTCAACAATCTCCCCCTTTGTCACTAATGGCAAAACATTCTAACACAACAGACCATTCTCATCTCTCCTTAAGATGGATCTCCCATCAATTATTTTCTCCCCCTTTGAAATTAATGACAAAGGTCATATACACATAGTCCATTGATCCTAGGACCTGATTATTTCACAAGCAAGCTCCCCCTTTGTCCATGCATACTTCTCAAGCCATTTAAATTAGTTCCACCTAACTCCATGCTCCACCTAGATCATGTTATCTGAAACCACAAACCAAATATTTACACCAAACATAACTCATTTGCTTACCTCATGAAAGTTCCTTAGATATTCAAATAGACTCCTTAAGTCAATAGGGCTTGACTCAGTTTATGGTACCTTCAATAGATCACCTCAACCAATTAGGTATGCAAACAAATCCATATACTCCTCAAAGCATCAAACAACTTTCTTTCTTCTCATTATGATATACCCAAATAGATAAGAAATCAAATGTATTCCTTTCTTGCAGACCTTATAATGATGATTCATCATATATTTTGAACATATGGCCACTTTTTATGGATTAGAAGCCATTTACATAATCCTACCTCTGATAGCATTGGTCTTATCTTAGTCCTCTATAACTTTCATAAGTCAATATTTTCTTCAGGTCATCTTATCACAACAACCTTGCCATATTCTGCTCACTAGATCTATTAAACCATGTCTACTACAACACATATCTATTAATACCCTATTATCTTAACTCATGAAGAACACTCCATCTTCAGATCACTTATCAAAATTTATGAGAATTCTTAGGACACAACCAAATTATCATCTTACTCTTAAAACACTACAAGATTTTGGAATACCTAAGAAAATAGTCTCTACTTTAATAGCATTGGTCTTGTAGACCAATATTCAATTCTCATATTACTAGTACTATCTTTGTTTTTTAGATAACATGTTGCAATCAAACATGTATTCCAAGCAAGATAACTTTAGTAGGAAACATTACAACAAGTCCATCTACTAATCCACTAATTTATTATAGGTCAAATAAGATCCATTTGCATCATGTATATTCATATTAGGTTTAATAGACATAAAGAGTCTTGAAACCCTCATACCTTTTGTTCAATATGTCTTTGAGCTAGAACATCACAATTGAGATCAAATTGATCATTTACAGGGATCAACAAGAGCTTAAATACCTTAAGAACATACTCAAGCACTTTTATCATTCATCCAAAGTGACCAATAGCTCCATACCTCTAATAAAGTTACTTCATGTTTGCCAAAAACATAGACCTTAAACACAATCTTCTTTCAATGAAATTCTCATATACATAGGCACATTTTCAAAACTTTCGCAAGGCATGGACATAGTCAACAAACTCTAACTTAGACATGAAATAAATGTGCTTGTACAGTCTTTCAAAGAACTATCACCTTGAGGATATTCTATATGAATGTACTTCAACTTTTCTTTTTATACCAACAAGGTTTGACCCCTTCCCTAACTTCAATAGGAAAAAGAATGCTCTTGGTTTCATGCACATTTAATTTGAACTTAAATCCTAATGGTCATATTTTTGAATCCTCAATGACTACTTCCTGAAGCATAAATTTGACTACCTCTGCTACATCACAACATACAAGGTAATATTTGAACGCTCATATCTTGAGCTAGGAGACACTTCAAGGCACAAAAATTCCATAGGATATACATGGGACATTAGATAATATATTCATGAATCATTTGACCAGAATTTGACTTTATATGTACCTATAATAAATGCACAAACTTCTCTTATTCTTCATACCTATGTGACAATCTATGATAGTCTGGTCCTTTTTAAGTTATAATGATGCATTTTATTCACTCCAAAAGATCATGTGAAGCACTAGGTCCTCAAAAAAACATCTAAAGCACCCCCATAACATTCACTATAACCTTAATGGCCTGTAAACACCCATTTTTCATCTAACCACAACAAAGAAAACTTCTTAAAACTCTTGAAGCATCTTGACTTGCTCCCTAAGTACTCTTGTTGACCTGCAAACCTTCTTACTAGGCCTAAACCAAGGTTATAAAAGACACCTTGATGCCTTAACCTATACCTTTATTTCAAAAAATCTTCAATGTCCTTTTGACTATCAACTTAGGTTTGATATTAGATTTGGCTTCAACATAATCCTTATTCTTCAATATTACCAGTACCAATATGTAATCTTCTATGCAAACCTCAACCATGACCTTCACATTATTATCCATCTTGTGCTTCTAGGATCACCTTAAAGCTACCAATTCACCTCCAAAGGATTAGCTCTAATACCAAATTTTTGAAGCACAACCACTTAGGGGTGGGGGGGTGAATTAGTGTGCAAACATTTCATTTAATTCCATTCATCATTCAAACAAACATAGTGATTAAATAATGCATATAAAAGCAATCACATAAGCATGAAATAAGATATCAACACATGAACACTAGATATATGTGGAAAATACTCATGAGGGATAAAACCCAATATCAAACTACTTGGACTACTATCCTATAAGAAATGAAACAGTATTTAGTGAGGTACCAACCCCACAAGGAACACCAACCCCCTCACTAGTTAGGCACCAACCCAACTAGTCCTTTAGAAAGATACTAACCCATACATGAATTGGAACCAACCCAACCAATTTAAGGATACTTATTCAACCTAAAAACTTCAATGCATCTCCAACTCCCCCTTGACCAAGCACCAACCCAACCAAGGGAAGCTTAATCACCTCAAGACACCTTGTTGCTCTCTCAACTAATGATGATCTCTTCTTCATCTATCTCTCTTATCTATCCTGAAATCAACTCACTATAATATAAATGGAACACAATTCTCATGAATCTACTGATGGTATCTTAACAACCATCAACTCAATTAGATCTCCTTAGTCTTCTACCCCTCTCAAATAGCCTTCTAGGCTTACTTGCTCAACCTCCCTCTTCTAGGCTCATTAGGTCCATTGAACTTATCATACACATACAAAATATATATTAGATGTTAATCATGATTTAATTAATCTTATAATGGTCCTTAATTACCTACTTCTACTTCTTCAGGATCTCTTTCCTTTGCTTATCTTCTCATGTCTCATACTAGCTCAAATAGGCCAATTACGCCTTGCTTTTATACCCATCTCTTACTATCACCCATCTTGGTTGGATAATAAATATAATCCAATTCGATAAAAATTGAAAGATGTCCAAAAATATATTTTATACAATAAATAATCATTACACAAGTTGGTCATCACTCATAGGGACTAAAACCCTATTAGGCCTAATAGAGACCTAAAGGAATTAGACCTTCTCTAAGGCACACATTATACTTAATAAATTGGAACACATTTAGAATCCAAAAATGATTGAAAAATTTCAAAAAATTCTTAAATATACCCATGATGACATCCATTTAGGTCTATACCACCTATAAGTCAAATTCATCACTTGAATCAAGCTATTTGGCCTACTCGCCATTAGCCCTTTATATACAATAAAAGTATGTCTCATAAAAATAAAGCATATAGTCAAATTTTACAAGTAAAAACATGAGAAAATAAAATTAAAAATTTCTCCATGACCTCATGGTCACCATAAAATTAATTACACACATTCACTCAATTTCCAAGCACACAAAAACACCTCTGCAAGAGGCTCACTCTATTTTGCCAAAAACTGCCAAAACACAGTCAATAAATTTTGAATTTTCACACTTTAATAGGGAAAAATAAAGACTCTAAAATCATCATAATTAACCTTTTATACCTCATAAATATATTATAATTCATTGGATTCTTCAATACTATTCAAATCACTTAAAATTCACCTTTGGAAGATGACTACTCAAAACTATCATTCTACTCTAAAACATAGTCATGTAGAGTTCATGTTTAGCACTTGACATGGAAATTATAATACTTATAATGAAAATTAATAGTTTATTTAAGTATTATATGTCATTAAAAAATTAAAATATATCAATATATAGTGATAAACATTGGTCTTAAAGACCAATTTGTCAAGCCTCTCTCTCACTGTCTTAACAAAGCCATACAAGCCATTTTGGATTTCATATCTCAACCACTTAAAATTGTCTCTCCATATTATATAAATAATGAATAATTAATTTATGTCTCAAACCAAAATTCCAATTTAATTAGATTTAATGAATTTTGTCATAGGGTCTCACACTCTTCATTTCACATGGTAGGGCTTGAACAGTCATTCTACCTTAAAAACTGTCATGGTGATCATGACTTAAAACACCTGTAGATACATAAAAAAGATATTTAAAATCATTAATATGATACTATGATGTAATTATAATTATATCCGATATCCATATCATAGTCTTAAAGGGAAGCATTGGTCTTAAAGACCAATCTCATTGTCCTAGGTTTCGCTGTCACATCTTCTCTAGACAGGCCATCTTATGAACACCATTTGAACCCTTTTTAGTGAAATTAAAAGCATATAATAAAAATTAAAAATAGGTATAGGTATTGAAAAATTACCTCAATCAACTGGATCCATTCCTAATCATCTACAACCAATCCCTAATCTCTTTCTCACTTTGGCTGGTTTTCTTCACTGTTTTCACTCTTTGCCAATTTAGTGATAGGTCAACTTGGGCATCCTAAATATTTGACAATTTTTTTTTAAATTTCTCAACTATCACCATGGACATCAATAAAAAGTATTGACCTTCAACCTCCATCCACTTTCATGCATTGACTTGGTCAACCCTACCTATAACATCAAATTCTTAAAAAATAAGCATATTTCTATAGGTTTTGCTCACTACCTTGATAAACCACTACCACCAAGAGATGCCTGGAGGAATCCTCTACCATATTAAATCATAAAAATTGATAAAAAATGATTCTAGTCACTTTACAAAAAGTTTTCTCTAATTGGGTCATTAAGAGGGTTTTGAGAGGGTTTTAGATCAATTTACCTTAACATTTTTTCATATAAAATTTCCCTTAAACCACTTAATACTGATTTTAAAACCTTATTAGGACACTTTTACATCTCACCCAAAAGGATCAACTTCCCATTCAATTGTCACACATGCCAATGAACACCTAAATTTTCTTTTCGAGCTTGGAAACCTTCATTTTGCAAACATAAGAGACCTTAAAACAAAATTTCATGCTTCCTCCTTCAAATCAAGACCTAAATCTTGGTAAAAACCCTTTAAATAAATTATTACACCTTAATCCATGCTCACATGTGCTTTATCACCTTGAAAATTCATCTTGACCCTTCATCAGACCATACTAGGTTTCTATGCATACTAAGCCTTAAACTGCTAGTTACATTTTGACCTTTGAACATAATTAAGAACCTCTTTTACTAATCTTAATACATATCATAAGTCATAAATACTAATACAGTTATTACACAAGCTCACAAGCCTTCAAATAGATCAGGACACCTCATATTACCACCTAGGGTCTTAGGACTAGGTCCATGATAAGATCTCTAATGAAAGACTTACCTCTTTAGTTAACTCTGAGAGTCATATAACTGACTCAACACCTATCTCTCATGATATAACACTTCAATATACACCTTCAATCTCATATAAATATGTATCATCATCATCATCATGCCTTTATAAGCCATGTCCATGCTCAGGAACTAGACCAATAAATAAGCCTACTAGGTACCATAACCTTGGAAAATTTTCATGCAAATTCACATATCCATTCATCTTCAAACACATAGAAAGCCGCCAACTAACTTACATACTCTCAGACTTCCATTTGACTATGAAATCTAGGAGCTTCATCTAACCACATGGGTAGCACAACCATAATACTTCCATAAAGAAAGTGAACAAACTTATGACATTTAAGTTGATTTCATGGAACATCTTATTGACTACCAATAGTGTCACATATTCTTTCAGTAATATCATACTAATCATGAGCCCAATATTCACAAGAATCACTAGTAGTGTCAAAGATAGAATGTGTGTCCACCCAATACAATATGGCATTTAGACTAAGATCAAGGCGTTTAGTTCCCTGAGTTATGACATTGTATATATGATTAATGTCTTCATCAACATTAATTAGCTCAACAAAATGAGGTCCTTAATCATGGTCTAAGGGTATTATGATATACTGATCATCATGTTCAAAGATGATGTAGCACTTTTTGAATCTCAAGTCAACATTATTCACATAACACCAAGGGTGACCTAAGAAAGTTGGAAAATCATCAGCTTCAGTGAACTCATTGAATTCAAAATCAGACTTGAAAGTGACACCTAAAATATCCTTGGTGGCATCCTTAAGAAATCTAATAAGCAATGCATGAGTCTTATTATCCATGGACAAGGTTATAGAGTAGGACTTACCATATTTCTTCAAGCATCCTTAGTGAGTACATCTACCTTGGCACTAATATCGACTAGGATATCTTGAATGATCCCTCCATCAATAGCAACATTTACCAAGATCTATTTATCACCCTTCGTACTAGGCTATATATGGGTCTCTTATCATCATGTAGGGTTCAACCAATGATCTAAACCTTATTAGTGGGTTCATTTGACATGGACTAGGGTAGAGCACCACTTTATGTAGTAATGTTGAACTTGGGACCAGTCAGAGTAGTAGGGTGCAATCTCCATTGAGTATTTTCAATCTATATCATTCTGGCACCCATTTCATTTCACTCCTTTGTGATGGTGGTATACAAGTCTAGGCATTCCTTCAGACAATGTTCATTATTATAAAAAGCACACATAGGATAAAATGGGCAGTCACGATGGTAATGCTTTGGGGAACCACATTTATAGCATGTTCTAGGTGAAAAATGACCACCTCCACATTAATGACCATGAACTATTTAATACTGGCCTCCACCATTATCTTGGTTATTAGAAATATAAGTTTGATGAGTACCATGCGTGCATGTCATGAAACTTAGTAATAAGGTGGTAATCATTGGTATCATAAGTATATGCATTGCATATTTTAATATTTGAGAATACCTTTGATTGTGTAACATGCTGAAGTAGGGGGAAATCCCTCACATCATGCTCTTATTTGAAAATCTCATAAGATTGCTTTACCATGGAAAAAATACTCTTTCTGGGATAATTATTCTTATTGTGACCTTTAGATTTATAGTCAACACACCATAAACCACTCTGAGTATCATGGGTACTATTTGTAGTGAGCTTTTCTAGCTAAGATTCCATAAAAGCAATCTGAGCCTCCATAAAGGGACTAATCCCTATGTTTATGCTTCCAAGGAATCACATGGGTTAGTGAAGGTCTCCTGGGACAAGGTGCATCAAAAGGGAAGCAATAAGACTCTTATGAACCATTAGTCATGCTAAGTGTCATTTATCTCAAAAGAAAGCTTAGAAAGAAGCATATTAAAATGCACATCATAATCATGCACACTCTCAATTAGTTCTTTTTAAATGTCTTTTAGGGTAACAATGCTTTATTATTCAACCTTTGGGATATCAAATTCCTGGATAAAAATGACTTTAGTTGTTCATAATTCATCATAGTTTTTTACATATCAAACTTATGGTACCACTTGTGCACACAATCTAAAAGAGATCTAGATCCTTTGATCAAACCACTATCAATACCGATTCTCATGCATCTTGAAGCAATAAAAGCAACTAATATGTTGGGAACATAATTAGGTTGATGAACTATGGATGGGATGATACTCTGCCCACTACTTATGCATGGTCCTCTACGCATTCCAAATCAAGCCATATAATTGTCTTGTAATGATAAATAAATCAATAACCTCCTACTATCTTGGTCTTGTTCTTCAAAAGTATCTATAATAGGTCCAGTCTCTGATTCTACACTATATGGATCCCAATGGCATATAATAACACTAACTCAAGAGCATGAACACATGCTATGGATGGGGAACTGGGCCTATCAAATTGGGTTCTTCTATCACCAATACATGACTTATTTTTACCATGCATACCTATGTTGGCATTGGGTGAGTCCCATAGTTAGGGAGTCCTCACTATGACTTTTTGTATCCATGCAAACCCTTAAAACACTTCTTAAGGCCTTCCATACCTTCCCTAAATCACTTACAATCATAGACCTTCACCTGGCCTCATCATACTTTCACTTTCACAACTCCTATTGACTGGCTACCATGTTGAACCAACAATATCATATCAAAGTGTGCCCCTTCATTTCCACACCGACTGTGATGCTCATGTGAGAGTTTATTCATCCATGAAGAAGCTTTCAAGTCCAAAATCCACTATGAGCTTCTTAATTTTAAGTAAAATGTGTCTGAGATACCTTATATGCAGCTCTTGGAGGAAGTGGAACCAAGCTTCCTATGGACAAGAGTATGTTGATAACACGTATTCCAAAACATAACTATTCAATGTTCCTCACCACCAAACATCCACTACACGCATCCAAGGTGATTTAAATCTTGATAAGACCAACTGAATCTCTACTGACCATGTGATCTTCCATCCGTAGTTTATTGACCGGTCTTGCACATATTCTGAAACCAAAACATGAAGGTCAACAAACACTTCTACAAATAAGCTTCATAGAGTGAGTCATATAGGTGTTATTTGACCCATGCATGTGTGGAAACTCCTAGTTCAAGATATGGTAATGCAAAATTGTCTTCTTCTCTAGTAACCCATTATTTGACATTCTCTAAAGATAGTCGTTCGAGCATCTTACCACCATCATGTAAAAAAATGCTATGGGTCTTGGTAATGGAACCCAAATGTTGGGATATTTTCCTTTATTCTATCTTATCTTTTCTCTAGTTGCATGCCTAAGAAAATAAGAGTTGAAATGTGCTATTGTGTTGGCATATCATCAAAGAAAAAGTTTCTCATGTGCTCACTTGAAGCACATAAATTAAGATCAATTCCCATTGGTTGTATCACATGAGGGTGTATTCATCTAATTTCGTAAGATAGGGAGCTCGAACACGCACTTAATCATAAACTCATCCTTAATTCTATATCTAACTTAGTTTATTTGTTTATCACTTTAATAATAAAAGAAAAAGAACTTGGCATAATTTGATAACAAATAGTATCAACTCCATTATAACTATAGATAGATGCACACAATAATTTCATGAACATAGGCTTATTTTCATTACACTCATAAGTCATGTCAAGATTACAATGATTTTTGAATTACAAATATAAAAACTCATAAAAAATAACACTTAGTATAATAGGGGGTATTTATACTTGGTCTACCTCAACCATTCAGTTACATAAGTAAATACAAACATGATGACTCACCAATGAGCATTAATAGAATTGAGTTGTGGCAAGATGTTTACAATAAATCCCTAAGGACCCAGGCCTAATTACCCCTATATTCTCTCTCTATGTTAGATACCTATCATCAAATGCCTATCTTCCCACTAGTCAGTGTTGGATTTGCACTTGACTTAGTCTTTTCCAATGTTCCTATGAACCCTCCTTAACCATCTCTACTTTTTATGGTTTCCCCCAAGTCTTTAGCTAATATCCAAGTCCTATGTTCTCAATTTCTCCATGTATCATGATTCTTGAACTTGCCTTTTCTGCACCATGGTCTTCCATGCCACGGTATTTTGTTCCATTTTTCTCCCATGTCACTTGTCATAAAAAATTACTTAGCCAAAATGTCTTCAAAATTGGGGGCCCAACAATGCTGCCCCCTCAAATTGGCTTGTCATTTATTCATATATATTTCTCTATTTCAGTCATATTGTGATCTATTTCTCTTATTATAATTTAATTATAATATATGTCACAACCACATTTTCTTGAATTATCCTCCTCTCATTAACTAAGAGACCTCTATGCTTGAGGAAGTTCTATACAATATATTATATCTATTGCTCAACAAATAGTGAATTGTATGGTTCATATTGGGGACATGCAACAATGAGGGGTTTGATTGTTTAGATAATCCATTCTTCCATTTTCACACACTATGCCATCCAATATTTTCTTGTACTCTAATGTAGAACATCCCTTAATTGTGTCAGGGGATCTATAGCTCTACCAATTAGAGCACAATTGATTACTTTCTTATATGCAATTAAACATGGAATTATACCAGAATGATAAAGTAGATAGAAACATGAGACAACAAAGAATTTGAGAGACAATACACACTCTTGTATTAAATATTACTAGAAGAAAATACAATAAGGAAGATGCCACTTCTTCCTCCACCTCAAAGGCTTGCCACACCTCAAGACCTTCTTCCCTCTCTCTCTTGCTCAACACAACAACTCTAAAGCCTGAGTTGCTATCCCTCCTTGAATGCTTTAGCTGATCTCCTTGACCTTACACCTGTAGATCTCCTTGACCTTGCTAGCTTCAATGCTATTACTTGCCTTAGAATGATTACAATACATGCCTTATGGGTCTTTAAATAGGATCCCATGCTTACAAAAATAGAACTCTAGTTACAATAATTAGACACGCAGCTCGTGACTATAATTAGTCGCTTGACATGCAAACACTCACTTCACTTAACCAACTGTTCGTCAACAGCAGTTTTGAAAATACACAGGCGACCGACGCCGGTCCCTGCTAGTCTGGTTCTGCCGACGTCGGCCGACTACCTGTTGTCGTCGGTCTCCTTCTCCACTGCATCTAATCGACGTCAGTCATACTACCGATGCTGGTGGCTCTGGTTCTTCAGCATCATCTCTTGTGTCTACAAACAGTTGAAGCTTTTAGCTCCACACCTTAATAAATTGTTATTTATTTAGGTCCACTACTTGTCATTGTAGTGTTTGCTGCAACATCACAAAGGAAACCCCAACACTCATAACTTCTTAGAATTCTCGAGTGAGGAGATCCTTGATTTTAGATAGAGGATTCTCAAATGAATCTAAGATTAGAGGGGGTATTCAAAAAAATCCTAGCAGTCCTGTTGATAGCCACAATCCATTAATTAATTCCCTTGAACTTGTTTGTGCCACCAATGTACTTTTTTGTGCCTTCTTCTTCTACTCTGCCACCAACCTTGCTACTTTGGCCTAGTGTGCTTGATTTTTGTTTTATTATTTAGAATTTTTAGTCACTTCTTCCTCTTGTAGTTTCATTAGGCACTCTTTTTTAATTGCTTTTTCTTATTTTATTTCCTTTGATGCTCTTCATTTTCTTTCCTAGTTCTTTTTTCTTTCTTAGTTCTTCCTCTACATTTTTTGCTTACTCTATTTTTTCTTTTTCTAAATCTTGCTATGCAACTAGATTGGAAAACTTTGTATCTTTCCTTAAGTTTTCCTATTTCACCCTATTTATTTATCAATGTCTAACCTCTATTAGGAAACTAGTATTTCTATTTATTTTAGAGCCTTCAAATTTTCTTTAATATTCCAATTTTTTTCTAATGACTTTGTCCTTTACTTTGTATGATTCTATTTTTGATGTAATTTTATATGTTTCTTTATCTTTTGGATAAATTTGTTTTTCTCTTTCTACCTTTTGGAGGGATTTTTCCTAATATGCCTAAGTAGTTTCCTTAGCCTCCTTTTTGTCTTCTGTGTTTCAATAATTAAACTCTAAAATATGGGAAACATTGTCTTCAAGATATCATCTAGTGTAGATTGGATTATCTTTGCATACTATAAAAGAGCATGTATTATGTTGGCTTTCATCACTCTATTGGCCCCTTCATACAACTTCCTAATCCTTTACATCCCCCATTTATTTTGAAATTATGGGAGGAGTGTAGTGACATCAACGATTTGTTATCCTATATCCACTTCTTCCTCCATCCCATAATTATCATAAATGATTTCTTGTCATTTACATCTATTCAAGGAACCCCCTATTTCTGCCTGCCATGTTTTACGTGCCTTTACAATTAGATAAGGATATCATATTTTGGTGAAATCCCATCATGGATCTAGTAGGTGGGACTTCATTGAATTCCTCTTATGTCTTTTGACTTTCTCATCTAGAACTATAGACATATAAGTTTGGCACAAGTCTATTTTACATTCCATTTTTGTCATAATTTATCACACTTGGTCCATTTGTGTACATTTATCTATTTTTGAACACTTTCATCCCACATTAGAATTTATTATCATTCAAACATATATATTTTTTTATAAACACCTTAAATTTATTAGTTTTTAACACCGGGATCCCATTTAGTCATCCTCTATTCAACTATATTTATTTTGAGCCTTTTTTCCCCTTGAGTCATAATTGATAGTCTACCAATTTTGACCCTCTTCTTGTTTTGAGTCTATTATGCCTTGGCATAATTTTGCATGCCTTTATTTATGCTTGTTACTATCTTCTATTATTGGCTTATGTGTGAAGTGTCCAAGAGAGCCTTATGAAAATCTACACTTAGCCATTTGATATCAAATATTAGACATTTGAATCTTTTACAAGCTAAGTCTCTCATACATAACCATCGAACGTTATCAAGAGTTCTGAACATTTATCTAAAAATTTTCACATTAAGCCTAGAATGCATCACATCATTCCAAGTCTTGTTCTATCACATCTTGTACAAAGATAAGGTCATAACTAAGCATATAGTTGCATTTTATTATCTACGGAGAGTGACAAAATCAATAAAATATAGAATATAAATATAATATAAATTGGATATAGATCAATAAATGATGGCAAAGAGCACACATATTTGACACAATACAAAATAATTTAAAGTGGAGAAACCTTCAAGAGATAAAAAATCTCATGAAAATGATATTCAATAATTGAGAAACTCTACACCCTAATACAAAGCTTTCCCTTTTCACTTCTTCACATAAGCCTTCACAAAACCTTCGTAAATATTTTCCACATGCAAATATTGAATTCACCAAGTATATTTTATATAAATAATACAATAGGGGTAAGACCCTATTTATAATCAATATAAGGGGAGATGACTATCATAACCAACATGTCTATCTTTTTTGAGAATCATTTAAATTAATTGGTTAATAATAAATCATAATATTTTATTATTTATTTACATAGAATTTTCAATTTATGTATAATAAATAATAAATTATTATTATTTAATAATAAACTAAAGTATGCTAAGGGTACAAATCAACCCACTTAGAGATTGAATGTTCTAACACTCTCCCTTAATACTAAGTGAGAATAAATGTCATAGTCACCTTAATATAAGAATTATATACTATATACATAATTGAAAGATTTAAAAAACTTCATCATGTCAAACATCACCTTTTGAAATAAAAAGAATTATAATCCATAAACCACTATAAAGTAAGTCTAGGCTAGCATGATCGTGAGACTACATCTCATAGTTTCTCATAAATAATTATCTAAGTATATTTAGAGCCTTTTATAATATAAGGACTTTCATTAAAAAATATTCTTTTATGTATTGGGATATAAAAGTAAAACTTATACACGAAGTTTACTTAAATCACATAACTTTCACATGAAGTTTATAATACTTTACAATGAGAAGAAGTATAGAGAAGAAGAAGGAACACATGACCATTAGAAAGTGATATTATCATACACACTCCCTTTCAATTGGAATTCTAAGAGGTCCAACATTGCATAAAATTAACAAAAATTGGTAGCACCAAATAATTTTGTAAAGATATTTGCCATTTGTTTATTTGTAAGATAGAACTGTAAATCAATATTACCATTGAGGACTTTCTTTTAGATAAAATGCACATGAAATTCAATATGTTTAGTTCTTTGGTGCTATAATAGATTTTTCATTAGAGCTATACAACTTTAATTTTTACAATGAAGGATGATAATGTGAGAAACATCTAAATGAATTTCTCTTAATAACTTTTGTAGCACTTCTGTATTCTACTTCAATAAAAGAGATAGAGACAATAGGTTGCTTTTTGTTACTCCAAGTGATAACACCTACATTAAACTTAAACATATATCCAAAAGTAGATTTATGATCTATAGTATCACCAACATGGTCAGCAACATAATAACCATATAATTTAACATTATTAATGAAAAATAAAATAAACTAAAATTAATTATTCTTTTGATATAACGAATAATTTTTTTAGCTAATTTTTACCAATCTAAATATTATTAGAATAATTAATGGTTAAGTGGTATTATTTATGTACCCTTATTACAATAAATTATATTGGTTAAATAATAATATATTTTATTATTTATCATGAGTTTATCCTCATGTAAATAAATAATAAAATATATTAAAAAACTTTTAGAGAGGTTGGACCCATTAATGTGGTGGTTGGAAAAAATCATAATATAATGGTCAAATTACCTTATCTATATAATAAAGAGTTTATATTGTAAAATACAATGAAAAAAAGAGAGTTGAGAAAAATGAAGAAATGTGAACACATTTCCAAGTTAGATGAAGATTGATTGAGAAGAAGTGAGAGGAAGAAAGACCGTATTGGGTACTTATTAGTTTCTCATAATATGAATAATTTTTGTGAATTTTTTATTTCTTGAAAGTCTTTCTACATATATCTTATGTTGGTTTCATGTATGTCTTTGCTCTTGATCTCACATCTAGATCTATTACTCGTATATATTATTTTGTTTAATTTATCATGATGTTAGAGCTTGTGATGTGTTGATCAAGTGGCAAGGTTATAGTTCAAGCTTGTTAAGTAGTGTTTAAGCTCATTTTTATTCAAAAATTTACTTGTATATTCTGTGACACGTTCACAAGAGTGTTGTTGAGCCTCTCTTCATCAAAAGCATGATCTATGCACAAGTATTCTTTGATAGATCTAACCAATCAGAACTATTTTTGAACTTTTTCAACTCTGTGGAGGACTTGCACGGCCTATGACATGATCTTATACCTAAGGATTTGGTAATAAAAATGGATTAAAAGTTTATTTACTATTTTTGGCATTTAAATCTATAAAAAATATTTCAAATTACATTTCTAAGCTTCCTTAGAACCTCTAAGGCATTTTTTAAAGAATTTCATTTTTTCTCTCCTTTTAGCTCCATATTTTTCACATGTAAAAGGTAAAAATTAATATATTTTTAGTTTTTAGATAGAAAATCTCAATTTTGAACCCTGTATTGACTTAGTTTGGCCATTTTTATATATTTTGACCTTTATTTTACTTGATTTAGATACTTTTAACTCAATTCCTTTTCTTTCTCTCCTCCCAAGCATCCATATATGACTTATGTGAGGTAGAAAATTAAAAAAAATAAAATTGCATATTCTTTGATCCTTCTATGACCTAAAAAAAAGAAATTAGCAAGATTAAGCATTCAAGATCCTTTGATGACTCTCAAGAGGACCTTGAAACCTATTTCAATTTTTTTCTCCTCCCAAGCACCATTATATGGCCCTTTGGCTCTGAAAATTTAAAAAAATCAATTTTTTTGGCATGAAAATTAGCTCTGTTTATTTCATCTGCTTAGTTTTGTGATATTAAAGACCTCTATAAATTTCTAGACACTGAGGAGGATTAGTTCTCTATGTTTATTTTTTTCTTTCTTCTCATAAGTGCCATTGTATGGCTTGGTACAACTCCCTAAAATAAAAATACAATAAAAAATTATTCTTGATCAATCTGTGATCTCTTTTTTGTATTTAAAGATTAATTTATCTATTTTAAGTCTACTATAATGGTTTAGAGAGTCATCTGTTGCAGCGTGTTATTATTCTAATTTTTTTCTCACATGTGGGAACATTTGTACGACTCTGTATAATAGTAATAACAACAAAAAATATTTTTGATATTCAACCTTAGATCTGGTTGTGTTTGATGCTTGAAAGACCCTGTGTAAAGTGTTTGTGGTGTGTTTCAAACCCTAGTGTGATCTCCCTAAGCTCTCCTACTGCTACCCACTTCTGCCTATGCCATACTTTTACCTACTATTAGAAAAATGAAAATATAATGGTTAGTAATAGTTTTATAAAAGTATTTATTAAATATTTATTTTTAATAAATAACTTTATTCTATCTAAGTAGTGGTAGGTCCCACTTTTATTGACTTATTTTTATAAAAAAATATTTAATTATTTTTTTTACAGTCACTATTTTTTTAACATGCATTTAATATTTTGATTTAAAAATCATAATTAATTAAATACATCTTAAAACTTTTAGCTTGCATATGAAGTCTTGTATTGGATAAAGAGAAGTTGGCTAGTGTAATTTTGAAAAACATTTATAGATTCAAGGTCCTAAATCAAATCTCAATTTCAATATATTTTTTGATCAAAATTAATTAATTTATTTTAAAATAATTAGTTAAAAAGTCTAGTTATTAACCATGTAAAATCTCATGTGTGAAGCTTGCAATACTTTTGATACTTTCGACACCCTTAACTTATCGTATTATTTGTCGAAGATGGTCATGTGACCAGTTGATATATAGATTTTTGCACCTTTTAGATGCATTAAGATGGTATTTTATTTTCTTTGAAGCTTCCTAATATAAATTTTAATGTATACGTTGTCTTTGTAACATTAATGACTTTCACCTTTGTTATAATTATTTATGTTTTTTGAAATATTTTACAATCAATTAAGTGGTTAGTATTGTTCATTCATTAGAATATTTATTTTTATTGTAAAATCAAGTATAAAACATATCAAAAAATTTGCTTTCTAAACTTTTTTTTTTCAATTTAATATAAAATATAAACTTGTAGTGTCAACTTTAAAAGGAAGAAGAAATATTCATGACTCAAATTATAATATGAATTATTCTTAATAAGATATATTATATTTGATTGACTTAATATCAAATTATTAGTAAATTTATTGTATGTGCATCACATAACCTGCTTGATTGCAAGCTTACATATACTCCTATTAAAAGTGATGTTAAAGCTTGATCAAAAAATTATGTGCGATGAAGCTAATCTCTATTTAAAAACATCTTATTGGTAGTTTGATTTATCTAATCATTACTATGATAGATATTTCATAATATATAGGTGTTATTTCCATATTCATATAGGATCTATATTTAGATCATTAAAAATTAGTAAAACAAATACTTCAATGTATAATTTTTTTTATAAAATCTGGTTTATATTCTTCTTCTTTTGATTATGATAATTTATTTAGTTATTGTGATACTAACCATACCATGATGAGTCTACTTATGGATGTGTTTATGTTTGCTGTAGGTGCTATCACTTGGAACACTTCATGTGAAAGTTGTTAAGAAAACTTTGTGGGTATAAAGGATGATAGAAAAATGTCATGTAAAAGTTTCTCATTGTACCACCTTTTTTGGTGATAGTCAAAGTTATATAGTTTTGGTAAAAAATTCAATACAACAACAATAAACTAAAGCCTATTAAAGTTTATTTAATTCTGGGGCTATCAAAGTTACTATTGAGGGGGAGTGTGCATGAGAATGTCACTTCTTAACAATCATGTGCGTCATGTATTTCCTTCTATCTCTTTATACTTATTATTAATGTAAAATATTATAATATATAACTTTATGTGATTTTGGTAAACTTCATATGGAAGTCTACATTATACCCAATAAATAATAACATAAAGGTCTTTATGTTATAAAAGATTTCAATATGCTTGGTTTATTATTCATGAGAAATTGTAGGATGTATTCACATGTGGGATGTATTCTCACTATAGAATATAGTATCATGATTATGTTAGCTTAAACTCGCTCTAAGTAGTTTAGGATAACATAGTGTAATTATTTTAAAGGTGTCTATGGGGACATAGTGTAAAACTTTTAGGTGTCTATGGGTGTATAGTGTAATTATTTTAAAGGTGACTATGTGACTATGGTTACATAGTGTAGTACCTTTGGGTATCTATAATTGTATAGTATAATTATTTTAAAGGTGACTACGTGATTATAGTTACATAATATAATACCTTTGGGTATCATAGTTAAATAGTGTAATACCTTTGGGTGACTATATTTACATAGCATAATTCCTTTAAAGGTGACTACGACATGATGAAGGACATTTTCTTTAACTATTACCTCTTAAAACTTATCATGTGGATAGTTTATAGAGTGTAAGTCCATTATGTTGTTATCTCTTAAAACTCATCATGTGGATGGTTTATGGAGTATAACTTCATTGTTATAAAGGTGATTATGGCATGTATTTTCACTTAACATTAAGGGAGAGTATTATAACAATTAATGTTTAATTGATATTTTTGATTAGATAAATAAGAAAAAAAGGTTTTGGGTCCTTTACAAAGCTGCCCCATGGACATAAAAAGCCTCTAACAAGGTAGAAACAATACACTAATATCACTAACAAAAAACAAGTACAAAAAAATTAGAGAAACACATAGAGCCAATAAAATAGTTATGGACTATTAGTAGTCTCATATTTGGCAAGGTACTCAATGATTTATTTATAGTTACAAAGACTATTCACACCCACAGTGTTTAATTTGTTGTCAAAATCTTTAACCAAAACAAACACAATAGCCATATGATGAAGAGATTTGATGGTGAATTCAACCATTATTTTTTATTTTTTATGCTTTTTATCTATTTTGGCCTTGATTTCTGTAACTTATTTCATCATCTTGACACACAGTAAACAACTATATTTCTTTTCCTGACCACAGGCCTTAATAACATCTTCCTCAAACTCATCTGAGTAGGGCTCATTTATTTCAAAAAAATGGCTAGTTCCCTCAACCTCTTGCTCTGACTCAGAAGGGGTCCCATCTTTACCAGCCTCAAAAGTGTCTTTAGAAAAATTAAAGTCATCAGAGATGACAATGACTTGAGAGTTTAGGGATGGGATTCCAATAATATGACTAGACCTGAGAACACCCACACTACCCCTAGCCTCACTCTCAACCAAGTTAGGACCCAGGTCCACATCTTTTTATGACTCCCCAACTCCCTTAGTATCCTTCTTTACAGATTTAAGTTTTTTGGATTGAATGTTGCCTACTTCCTTAGTAACCTTTTGACCTTTTTTAGTAGACCTTTTCACAGTCTTCTAACTGGGTGTGCTAATTTTACCACAGGGTGACTTAAAGGAATAATCCTTAGAATCAAGGGGTCCCCTAGTTAACTGATGTTATTTATGTACTTTTAATACATTAAATTATATTAGTTAAATAATAATATATTTTATTATTTATTATAAATTTATCCTCATGTAAATAAATAGTAAAATATTTTAAATGACCTTTGGAGAGGTTGGACCCATTAATGTGGTGATTAAAAAATGTCACATTATAATGGTAAGATTATCTTGCCTATATAATAAAGAGTTTATATTGTAGGATACAATAAAAAAAGAGAGTTAAAATAAACTAAGAAAATGTGGAGAACATATTTCTAAGTTATGTGAAGATTGATTGAGAATAAATAAGAGAAAAAAAAATTGTACTGGGTACTTGTTAGTTTTTCATAATATGAATAATCTTTTAGATTTTTTACCTCTTGAAGTTTTTTCCACCAATATCTTGTGTTGGCTTCATGTATGCCTTTGCTCTTAATCTCATATCTAGATTCATTGTTCGTATGTATTATTTTGTTTAATTTATCAAATGTGAATCCTGCATAAATTTAGAAGCAACACCAACATCATATAAAATATTTGAACTAGTAATGGTTAGATAAATCAAATTATCAACAAACTATCTATATAAAATAAGGTTGGTTTTTTTACATGCAAGTTTAAGATCAAGTTTAATACCAACTTCAATAAGAGTAGAAGTAAATTTAAAATTAAGCACTTTACTAACATATTAACCACTATTATTAATTCTTAGTCTCTTAATATAAAAATTAGATGTATTTTTAATACTAGCTTTAAATTTTTTGAATTTAGATAACACATCAAATTTATTTTTAATGGAAAAAATATCATTCTAGTGTAATCATCCATAAAATTAATAAAATATAGAGAACTATTAAGAGATACAACTTCAATAGGTCCTACAATATCACTATGAATCAATTCTAAAGGATGAAAGAAATTCACATCATTATTCTTATGAAAGGGGTTAGTATATTTCTTAACATGTAAGCAAACCTAAAATTTTTTATGATTAGAAGGGATAGAAGGAAGTAAAACAACAAGATTATCTACAAACATATCATATAAAATTAAAACTAACATGTTATAATCTTTCATGCCATAATTGAGATTCATTCTTACTATATGATGAAATAAACTATGCAAAAAGAAGAAAAAATGTATAAACCATTATTTTAAACACTTTCAAAAATTAAAGAACTAGATTAATTTATAATGGACCATCTATCTTTAAGTAAGGCTACAATGAAATTATCATTTATAAGTTTAGAATAAGATAATGTTTTTTACGCTTAGGTATATAGAAACCATAATTTATAATAACATTTGAAAACATTATTTTTTTTCTAATTAATTGCTTCTAAAAAAAAATTATCTATTAAGTAAATTATTTCAGAGATATCTCTAGAATCGCACATAATATTAGATAAGCAATTCATATGGTATGATGTATCTCTATCTAAGATCCACTTATTTTTATTTGAAGTAAATAAAGCAACATATAAAATAATAATATCTTGACCTTGATTGTTATTATGATTAGATTTTTTCTCTTTATTATTTTTAGAAGATTGATTGTTAATTATATATTGATTTTTATAATATATTTCCCTTTTATAAACAAATTTATTACATAAATTATAATTCTTAATAAACTTAGGTGTATGATTCTTATTATCAAAATTATTATTCTCATATTTTTATTTTGTAGAATTAGGGTTAGATTTTTAATTTTTAGTGTTATCATAAATATTATTTAAAGTGAAAAGTGATTGAGTGGTATTCTCTTTAGAATCAAAATAGGTCATAATTTTCTCTTATTAAATTAGGAGAGCAGACAAAGTGATAAGATCAGGGATATCTTGTTCAGTTGGGTACTTATAATTCAAAATTGAAATACAAATTTTAAACTTGTAATAAATATTTAACTAAATGATAAAATAAAATAATTGATACTGAATCAAATTATAATTACATCCATCTAAATGAGCTTTAATATTTTTATCTTTAGCAAAAAAATTCATAATTTTATCATCACCTTTCATTGGTGTAATTAGCAATTCAAGGATTAATTAATAATTTTTTAGAGACAAGTGTCCTTGTGCATAAATTTAAAGAGTTTTCAAGCATCATTAGGAGACTCCTGATTATCAATGTAGAGAAAATTTTTATCTTTAACACTCCAAAAAATAATGGACAAAACTTTATGTGATTTCTATTGAAACACATTAGTAAGCTCAAGGGTCACATGTCATGCAAAAAGCACTTTTTCAGTTTCAATGACAATATTTCATAACTTACAAGTGATATATTCAATTTTGACATGAATAATACATATATTATAATTATTTCTATTAAATATTTAGGATTTATCTAAAGAAAAATGAGGCAAAGTCATAGCTTCTCTTTAAATAAGACAATAAAAAAATGCTTAAAATAATTTTTTCAGTGTGAATTTCAAATTAAATTGATAGTAAAATAAAATTAAAAGTGTAAACACATAATAATTATTCAATTTAATTCTAGACAAAATAAAAAATATGAAATATTATGACAAAATAGGGTGTCACAAAAATATACTAATGTAAGAATAATTTTAAGAATAATAATCTTTTTAATGAGTTTTTATATTTTGATTGTAAAATAAAGTAAATCACAAGTTCAACTATACTTAATCACACAATTTAGATGTCAAATAATGCAAAAAATTGATTTAGAATTACATGAAATTAGGTGTTGAAAGAGTCACACTCAGAGTAACCACCTAGATATTATTATTAAAAAAGTTATAAATTTATAGTATAAAGTTTCAAAATATAAAATGAACCACTTAGATATATTTAGAAGGTGCAAAAACTTAGGGATCGATTGGTTACATGACTATGTTTGATAAAATATTCACTAGGTTGAAAGTTGAAATAAGTTGGATAGGTTAACTAGGGTTTAGACATGTGAAATGTTGACACACAAATCAAAAAATAAAATTATTTAAAAAAATTATTTGACCAAGTAAAAAATGATTGATTTTAAGAGTTTTTAAACATATGACCACCCTATTTGTAAGTCTTTAGCAAAATTATTACCACCAACCCTTCTAGAACACTCAATTACATTTTTACATGGATTAAGTAATATTTAAATAATTTTTAATTGAATTTAAATAAAAAAATATATAGAGAAAATTAAATCCACCGTGTATGTTAAAAGAATTTAAAAAAAATATAAAAAGCTATTTTTTTAGTAAAAAATAATAAAACACTAGTGGGGCTAGGGTTGTATGAAAATTAAAAATTTAAAAAATAAATTATTTTTTAATTACATATTAAAAACTATATGAAATAAAATTATCTGTAGCACATAGCTTGGAGAATAATGTTGCCCAGACAAAAATTTAGATTTTCATAACACCATGAATAGGCCACGAGAGACCTAAAAAATTTGCCAACCTTCCTAATATCCTGGTACAAGGCATGTTAGACCTTCAAAATAGAATTTTTGATAAAGAATTTAGTGTTTTAAATTGCTAGGTAGAAATATGACACCCCTATAAAAGCTTTGGAGGGTTTGAAACCTTGTACATACCACCAAAAATCTTGAAATTTATTTCAATCTTCTATATTTTTAATTTTGATAATGAAAGAATTTTAAAGATTTGATTTTGACCAAGAATTCATATTTTTTATTTTCTCAGGTTGATAATGGTGCCTATGTGTGTGAGGTATAATTTACAGATTTCTAACTAATAGCTTCAGGGTCTGTGGTAGTGTTTTCACATAAAAATGAAGTAGATAAAGTCACTAAGCACAGATAATAAGAAACTAGACCTCTTAGAGATTAAATAAAAAAACTTCTTCCTCTTTGTCTTACACAAGCTTGAAGGAGACTTTTAAAATAATTAAAATCATATTTTAAATTAAATAAAATTTCAATTATTAGAATTAAAAATCTAGAAGATTGAAACAATCATTTAAGTTGGGAACACACATGAACTAGAATTACATTTATTCTTGATTTTGAGCATGTGGTATATGCAATTTCAACCATTATATAGGGTGTCTGGGCCACTAACTATCACACATGTTATGTTTTACAATAATGTGAAGAATTAGGTCAACATCAAAGGAGAAACAAACTAGAAAATTCTACAAAGTGAAGCTAGGATCTTAATCATCTTTTGTTTGAAAAGTAACTCAAAAAGTTACAAAACCAAAAAAATAATAGAGGTTATAATTTTAGCTTAAGATCATAATCATGGCTCAAAATCAAGCACTCCATGGTTTCGATCAGGTCACAATCGATAGAGTAACTAATTTTGTCTTTTTTCTAGATCACAATAAAATCATTAGGAGATATTTTGTTTCATTTTTAGACTTTATTTCTAGACACAAAGTTCATAAACAATGCATAAGTGTGTTCATTTTAATATTATTTTAGTGCATTAGGGTTTTTGATCTATAATTTTATATATTACCATAGATCCATCTTGTGCTATAGTTTTACCCATTATATATAGTTTCATCTATTCATAGTATCACTATTTGGTAAAATAAATTGGTGAATCCGATACTCTTACAAAACCTTATGGTTTCCTTCTGGGGTTAGATTCTTTCTTTCCATTTCCATCTAGGGTTTGATTTCCACCTGTTAGTTCTAATTTTCAGATTTATATGTGTTCTTCATTACTTTATCATTTTCCCTAGTTTCCTTCATGTTTCTTATGCTTATATATTATGCTAATAAAGAGGGATATAATTACAATTCCTACTAGGTAAAATGCTAGATTGAGTGATTTTATTAGTTATTTGATTCAGCGTGCTTTGCTTGATACTTGTGATAATTTAAATTCAAAAATGAAAAATGTTAGGGAAGTTCCTCCTACTGTTGTTGATTATATTTATTATTATGTTCTAGATGATGAAGCACATGATTTGAATGAGAAACATGCTTGTGATCACAATACCAATGCTTTTAATGCCAATAATTCTATTAATATTTATGTCTAAAAATTTGATACAATTACTAAAAATGATTTTGATAATTAAATTTTGACGTTCCCTAAGGAAATTAATCTTGTATTTGTGTTTTTATTGAATAAAAAAATAAGAGAAAAAGCTAAGGAATTTATACCTAAGAATGGAAATGCTATAAACAAACTTTTGAATGTTCTTAATATGCCTACTAGAGGCTCTCCTTCTATATCACGGGGTGAGGGTAGTGCTCCTAGTTATCCTACTAATAATTTTATGTCTCCATCTATAGCTCCTACTTAGGTTACTCTGACTATTGAATCACAACCTATTATATATTTATAGTTGTTAAGACTAATGTGCCATCTCTAACAGCTCTTAGTGATTTAACTTTTAGTATCAGTCTTAGTCATGATTCTCAAGCATCGATTCATCTTGATATATTCATGCTTTGGCTCATACACATAGTAATACATCCAATGATGCATTAATTTAAGAATATCTCTAAGATATTCAAGTACAAATTAAATAACTTTCCCAAGGATCTCAATGTATTATCCATGTGATCACTTCTCAAGATATATTATAAAACCCATCGACTCATGAGCTTCTCATTCAGTTTTTGCATACTTATTTTATAGTTACCAAATTTGAAGTATACAATGACAAGGGTGATCCTTCACATCACATTATATATTTATTTTCTTCATGCTTTATTTTTTCACATGATTTATTGATGACCAAACTCTTTCTAATAAGTTTTAAAGATTATACCTTAGATTAGATTTATACCTTACCTGTAGGATTCATATGTCATTTTAATTATTTGGATGATATCTTCTATTATATACCTAGATATATGACCCAATGATGTATATGGGTTGATGGAGCTGCCAACATGTGGCCCACCTACCCTTAGTTAGATATATTGGTCTAATATATTTAGTCAAATTGATAGGTTGTGGAATTAGTTATGATGGGTAATGAGTTAACCTACATTGGGATTAGGTGTTACCCTCCCATTAAGAGTAATAGAGGTTTATATAAAGGAGATGAATATTATGTAAGTTGAGAGTATTATTTTTTGTAGAAATATATCAAAGGTTGTCCCTTGAAATGACATTCCCATATTGGGAGATCTTGTGAAGTTATTCCTTCCAAAAGAAGTATTGTATGATGTTGCACTACCTTAAGCGTAATTATTATATTTATTAATATATCTCATATTAGGGAATAATGGCCTAAAAATATCTCATGTTATGTGATCTACATTATATTCTAAGTATTACTATTATTATATGCATGGATCCTACCAATCGGTATCAGAGCTATGATTTGGGTAAAAACAAATTAATTTTTAGGTGGATTTTGTAACTACAGATTATTTTTCAAGAAGACATACATACTGTAAAGGGTTATTATCTCACACATAGGTCTGATTGAGGTGATTTTTATGTGATTAGAAAGATATTTTTGAGAGATTTCAAAAAAGTGGTCAAACTAAGGATTCTAGACAATATCAATGGAGACATGGTCATGCAAAATTGACCCTGTGAACTTTATTTTTGATGTTTTTTGGCACATAATCAGGGAAAAAAGTTAATTTTTGAGGCATTATTATTCCTAGTATATTTGTGATTGAGAAAAATATTACACCATTGGAAATATATTTATAATGAAATTACTTATATGTTCACAATAAGGGAATATATTGAATAATTAAGAGAAGAATAATCATATCCACAATAATAATTGACAAAAGAGAAGAATACTTGATAATAATGATTAAGCCACTTCAGGGAACAACCTTCACATCAATGCAACAAGAGAAAAATTCATAATATGATCCTAAAATATTAACCACTACCTCTTATATATTCTGTACTTGGCCATGACTATTCTATAAGCTGACCATACTAAGAACATAGAGGAATGCAATAAGATAATATAAAAGGCATGCAAGCCACAAGTCAACCACACATATCCCTAAATTTACTATAAGTTAAGGGTGTAGCATGCCCCTCCCCTTCAATATAAATTTTACCTTAATGTTGAATCAAATTTGGTTGCTACTATAGAAAATCTTCATCCTCTTATGTTGCATCTTCATGATTCAGACTCATCAACTTGATCAAATACTCCTTAAACTCTCATGTTCATATCTTTTTTGTGCATGTGTGAAGAATATCCTAAAGTTAAAAATGCCTTTTCTTTAATATAATTAAATTAAATTATTCTAGGTATAAAATATTTATTCAACAACCTTCTTCAAGTAAGATACATGAAATACATGATGTAAGTGAGTGGTTCAGGGTAGCTCTAGCTTGTATGCTACATTGATAATTTTATGTAGGATCTGATAAGGGACATAATACTTAGGAGATTTTTTTTTTATCATTTTTATATTACTTCAAAGATATATACTTATATGAATTCAAGTTCACAAAGACCCAATCACTAATATCAAAATGCCTCTCACTATAGTTTTGATCATCTTGTTACTTCATTCTATTTTGTTTTATTAATAAATTCTCCCTTAAAGTAGTTACTACCTCTTGTTGATGTTAAATATGTTCCTCAATGGCTTGTGTAGAGACTTAGTTTTATCCACATTCATGCCTAAAATAGTATTCAATTCAATTTATAGAAAATAACAAATTTAAAGCCTAGAAACCACTTGAATTGCCCAAATTTATCCACATAAGGGTTTTAATTACCTAGAAACATGATGAGGCTATATTATTTGGTGTATTAACCCATATGCATCACTAACCTAGTTAAGTTATAACCTAATCAAATTATGACCTAATAATTTGACACTTTTGGCATGTCAAGCTATTAATTCATAATATTCAAAATAATTGCCAAAAGCCAAAAAACACTAAACAAGGCTAATACATTGAAAATCTTAATTAACTTGCCTAAATAAAAATTTCAAATCAAATTAATGAATTTTATTTACTATTTTTTTTCCAAATATGAAATCAAAGGTCAAATGAGCTAATAAAGTAATTTATTATCTCCTAAATGTTCAAAAATATGACTCACACCTCATAAATATCTAAAGTGAGTTGCCATGCCTCACAAATATCTGAAACTAAGGTGTCAAGATTTTATGAGTGTTTTAACCCCACCCAGAGTTAGACTGACTCAAGTTAGGTTAATTTAGACTCAATCTAAGTTATAATTTAACCTAATATCCTTAGTTTTAGAGTTAGTTATTTGAGCTATAAATTAAGTACCCACACCATTGATAAATAAGCTTTTGTGTATAAGGTTATTTTACTATAAATACCTTTTTGAATCCTTTAAAAGTAGTGTTATAATGCCCAATCTATGCCAAACTTCACACCAAGCCACACATGACTATTGAAGAGATGCTACCACCATGGAAGAAAATTTCTAGAATATCACAATCATCATAGGCTAAACACAAACATCCTTATGTCAATAAAAAAAATTAAAATTTGACAAAAAAAATATTAAATTTGTATTGTCTTCATTTCCATTTTATGATCTTGCTTATTCTGTTATGCTCCCCCTAGTTCTTAGGAAAGAGTGTTGAGTCCTAGTGTATTGTTATGCTTGGTGTTTTATCATTTGGATTAACAAGGGACAAATATACACATTTTTTACTCTTCAAAATCCTAAGGTACATAATGACATGTATGATGAGACTAAGCATCCTGTATAGTCAAGGAGATTAATATGCTAGCTTTATTTTTTATAACAAATGCATTTAAATCTTCAAGTGTAGAGTTTTAACTTTGAATTTTACATCTTTTTTATAATGTTGCAAGGATCAATGATGATTGTCGCAAATTGTTTCCAATTGCAGGGATCAATGATGGTCTCTGTATCAAAAACATATCAAGTCATAAGCCTAGTGGAAATCAAATTTTCTTGCTTTCATTATTATGCTTAATGATCTGTTTATTGTCTTTGTAACCTTTTTCTTGTAAAGCTATGAGAAGTCTAAGTTTTAAACTTGTTTATCAACTATTTTTATTTTAAAACATATTTTTTTGTGTGATTATAAGAAATGTTGATGATCTGACCAAAATGCTGTCGATCTCAAGAATCATCATCAATCTCTATGTAATCAGTGATGCTTTCTTTGAGACAAAAATAGAAACTTGAGAGCTCAAATTAAATTGTTGTTTACTCACTTACTTTTGGGATTTTAATCATGCAAACCCCTAACATTTTTTATGACCTAAGGTGGAGAGAGAAAGGATTAAGTATTGTTAAAATCTCACATACATTTTTTTGGGTACTTAAAATACACTTAGTTGTATTTGTCTTTTAATTAATTTTGAAAATTTGACAAGCGCAAACAAGGTCAAGGGGCCATAATTTCAATAACACTTTGATTTAGTGCTATTAAAAAGAATACAAATTTTAGTTATATCTCTTAAGATATTTTTCATTTTATATATGTTTTTCATTACTAGCTAAATTTCAAAGTTTATTAGACCAGTTTCTTTGTTTATGGAAAATTAGAAACTATTACATGTATACTCTCCCTCCATCCCATTTAGGGAACTTGGGGGACCAAAATCACTTAGTTTATTTCTATTGTTTAAAAAATTTGTGTCAGAAAGAATGTTATGTATGCTCTACCAAATCTCTAAGTAACTTGAGTGACCCAGAAATAACCTCTAAAATCTTTCTTTTTTCATTTATTTCCTTTTTATACATTTGGCTTGTGGGAAAGAGTTCATTGCCTCCCCACAAGATATATAGGGGTGCATTGAATTAGGGTTTTATCTCCCAACATCACACCAACCCCACTCCATGGTGAAGTATACAAATTGAGAAAATCATTGGATGCAATAGTAGTGAGTGGTTATCCTGACCATCCCAACAGGTACTCAAGCCATATGGTAGCTAGACATCAGACTCCACTTAGCATTATATGGTTGGAGTCACTATGTAAAGGAATAGACCCTTTCATAGTAAGATAGGCAATTCGGATTCAATTGACGTGATTGTGACCTTGTGTTAGCCACACTTAGGACCATGTAGTAAATTCAAGATTTATAGATTTTAGTCAATACCCCACTTGCCATAAAATTTATTGCCAAATGCTAAGTGCTCCTCACTCTAAGTTCATGCCATATATCAATGCTTGAGATACAAAGGGGAAAATAAAAATTCTACCTACACCTATAATTTAATTTTTTGATTAAAAATTAATTCCTCACAAGTGTTGGTATATTAGTGGAAACTTTGGTAGAATCTACGCATACCCATTTCAGTTTTAGATACAGGACAAACCATTTATGCTACTTTTATTTATTTTTATTTACATGTGTGATTTTAAACTAAAACTATTTTTTTGTATTATTGCATCAAAACAAGTCCAAAACATCATGTTTTTATTACACTCCTCTAGCCTAAGAGGTGTTACTCTATCCATTTATGTCACACTTATTGCCTTAGATAGTTGTTCCAAAACCATTCATGTGTCTCTTGTTTAAATAGGGTGTCATTACACTGCTCATTTTGTCTCAATATTTTGCCTTGGATATTATAGTCTGACATTTATTTGAAGGAGAATTGTTACATTGCTAAATTTTTTCCTCTCTTGTCACTTTTGAAATTAAACTCCAAGCTATTATTATACCCCTCTTATGTTAAACATGCAGTTACACTACCCTTTTTGGTCTAGCCCTTTTGCCTTAGAGTATTTGAGTATTTTCATATTAAATGTGAAACTTAACCTTTCAAAGTGAAAATATTAAATTAATTAGGTTCACACTTAAGCCTCATCTAATTTAGGCTTAGGTTGTCTACCTTTTGTGTTTGAATTGTGTTACTTGGGTTGATTTCCTATTTGATCTCAAAGACCCCTTGCCTAGATCAAATGATTGTTATTGTTGAAACCAAAATTACTAAAAAGGAGGGAGGGGGGTGAATTAGTGTCTTAAAAACATTCATTCAATTCCACTTAAGCATACATGAACCATTCATACAAACATGAACATCTAGCAAAACATATGCAACCATATAGGATCATGAAACAAGATAACATATTACATATGTGGAAAACCCTCAAGGGGAAGAAAACCCACTGATATATACAAATGGAATAAATTTTTATAAAAAAAAAACTAATATTTAGTGAAGTTACAACTCCACATGGAACACCAACCCCAACTAATCAAACACCCACTCAACTAGGCTTTAACAAGCACTAACCCGCAAGGAGGCACCAACCCCCTAGATGACTCAACAAAAAATCAACCACCTAAAAATTTTGATCACCTTAAAAAAAAATTATTTCTCACACAAAAAATTATTATCACCTTATTTATCTCTTCTCACTCTTCTATCTCTCTCAAACTTCCTTCTAGGCTTCTTCGCTCAACTAGGTCTCTTCAAGATAGATTATGTCATATGACCTTGATATTCATCTAAAATACACATATTAGATATTCATGATAGTTTATATACGTCCCTATGATGGTCTAAAATACCTTATTTAACACTTCAATGGACTATATATTTCACTTTCACTCTCAGTCTATCTAACTCACCAATTAGGCCTTATTCTAATACAATCCTCTAGTTCACACACCTCTTGGTCAACCACACATAATTGAAAAATTGGATTACCATTAAAATAATTATTATAAAACATTTAATATATGAATCAATTATTACAATAGGTCAGTCACAACTTAAAATACTGAAACCTTTTTTAGGCCTTAAAGAGACCTAATTTAATTAGGCCTTCATTATTACACATTACCCTTTGATCTCCTTAAAACACTTTATAACTCCAAAAATGGTAGAAAAAAATATTATACCACTAAAATATACCCCCAATAATTCATATTAGGTCCATGATAATTTTTAGTTCCAACCACCACTTGAAGCACACCATTAGTACTGTTTACATTAGACCTTCACACACATAGAAAGGTCTATCTTGAACAACTAAAGATAACACATTATTTAACCACACAACCATGAAAATAAAACACATAAAAAAAACTTAAAATATATAAATAAATTTACCAAATTCATTATACTTCAACATACATGGCATAGATCTTTCAAAACACCTTTGTAACTCACTCACTTAGAACTACCGGTTTTCCTCCTCAAAGACCAGTCTTGGTGACTCAGACCTACAACACATGCATAGATATATTAAATAAATTTTATGCATGTATATGATCTTATGAGATCATTATACCATTACTATATAAAAATATAATATAGTTAAATGGAAAATATTGGTCTTGTAGATCAATCTCATGACTTTATATCTCACTATTTCATCTGAACCAGACATGTCAACTTGTGAGCAACTTTTTCACTATATTCACTAACTTCAAAAACTTATAACAAACATGAACATGTATTAAAAGTCTTGAAATTTTTTTTCTATGTACTTGGTTTCATCATCTTATCATGAAAAAACATTTCTAATTATCTTCTCATTACTGCTTGGGTTTTTCACTTTTCTTCTTCATTAGGCTTGCTAGCAATTGGCCAACTTGGAACACCAAATTTACACACATAAATCATATAAATTTTATATAAACCTTCATGGAAATAAAATACATGTATCAAGATTCACCCTCAATATATTTAAATACTTTAACTTGGTTAAATTTGACCGCTACAACAAATTTTTGAGAAATTAACACTTTCTTGTAGGATCTACTGACACACTTGAAAAATAAATCACACTTGGAGGTGCTTGGGAAAGTTGAATAAAAATTAAAATATCTTACCTAAGAATTTTAATCTATTCTAGGAACTTTTGATCAACATCTTCAACATTGGGTCCTTATTAGGGTTCTAAGAGGGTTTAAACCAGTTTTCATTCTTAACAATCATTCATAAAGCATAACCCCTCAATCTAAAAAATAATACCTATAATTCTGAGCTAGGAATATTATCAATCTACCATTAATATCTTAGGTTCCCATGCAAAGGTTAGATGAGATAATGAGCACAAAAAAATTCTTCTCGAGTTGAGAACCCTTCATTTGAGCACTTGAGAGACCTTTAAATAACATTTTTTGCCTTGTATTTCATACTATGACCTCAAACTACATAAACACACTTGAAAAAACATAATTCACCTCTAAAAATGATTACATAATATCAAACACTTTAAAATTTTATTATGACCCCTCATTAGTCCACATTTTTTCTCTTTACTCTCTAGACCTTGACCTACAAATGACATTAGGTCTTAAAACTAACCTTCATGCCTCTTTTCATGCACTGTCCACATCACTCACATACTCAAGTAACCTATATAATTCTTAATCACTTCCATACATCCTTCACATGTCTTAACAACAGGTCAAGATACCTTATTAGAGCAGATAGGGTCTAGAAGTGGTTTAGGTGTAGACTTGGTCTAAAGGTCCTACCCCTATAGGCTCTACTTGAGACTCTAATGAGTGATCCAATGCCTCACATACATGTTAAATAAACTCATACAACCACTCATGTTTGTGTGCACTCATCTCAGCAAGCTACCATGCTCATACCTTCTCATAAGGTATCTTCATGTCGTGACTAGGTTTAGGATACTCAAAGACCTGTACCTTCATGCAATCATAAGGCATTTATTGCCTTAAAATTATCTCTAATGATAATATAATTAAATTAAAATACCCCATTAATGAACCTCTTTATATCAACATATTTAAAACTAAGCAAACTCTCTTAATGACATCAACCTCATGCCAGATACACCTTTGACATCAATGACAATCTTCAACAATCTCCCCCTTTGTCATTGATGACAACCACTCTTAGAAAAATTCTCCATAATTATTAAATTTTCTCCCCTTTTGACATAAATGACAAAGTGATGTCTACAACTCCTTGGATCATACTCCTTGCAACCAAAACACTCAACATACAAAACTATGAGTTTATGAGTCATCATACAAACATGCTCCCCCTATCTCTATGCATAGCTTCTTAGCACAAATCTCTTTCACTTAGATATAATTAACCACTTTATTATCTCCCCCTAATCCCTTAAATTCCTTAGTGATTTCTAGAGGTAAGAACTACACCTACTTCCTTTCTTAGGTGTTCATATGTTTCCTTTGGAAGTGGCTTGGTTAAAATGTTTGTAATCTAATCCTGTGTAGAAACATATTCAAGTTTAACACTCTGTTCACTTACCAACTCTCTTAGGAAATGATACTTGATAGGAATGTGCTTATTCCTTGAGTGCATGAAAGGGATCTTTGAGACACTTATAGAACTTGTATTATCATAATAGATAGAGTTAGGACCATCATACTCCACCTTGTCATCTTTTAAGGTTTTTCTCATCCATAGGACCTAACTGAAACATGAAGCTAATATAATGTATTCAAATTCATAAGTGGATAATGTTATCGATGGTTTATTTTTGATTATCCATGAAACTAGGCACCCACTTAAGAAAATCTCCTCCACTTATACTCTTTCTATCATCTAGACTTCCTACCCAATCTACATTTATATAGACAATCAAATTACATTCCATGCTCTTTAGATACCATAACCTAAACTCCATAGTCCCATTGAGATACCTGAGTATACTTTTGAATTATTAAAGATGATTTTCCTTTGGATCTAATTGAAACCTTCCCACAAGACCTACTACTTGCATGATATCAGGTCTAGAGGTAGTGGTGTATAGAAAACTTCCAATAATTGACCTATATGACATCTAATTGACCTTTGGAGACTCATATTCCTTGCTTAACTTACACCCTATGATCATAAGTGTATTAACTACCTTGAAATATTACATATCAAACTTATCCAGCATCTATCTTATGTACTTGGCTTATGAAATGAATAAACCTTTTTTAGATTGAGTGGTTTATATCTTAAGAAAGAATGATAGTTCTACTAGCATGTACATCTAAAACTCTTTCTTCATCACCTCTACAAATACCTTGGTCATGTTATCATTATTTTCACTAAAGATTATGCCATCCACATAGACAACTACTATCAACTGATGGTTATCTTTTATATTTATGTGTAGATTACTATCTATAATTCCTCTTTTGAATACTTGATCCAATAGATACCTATCCAACCTGGCATACCAGGCTCTAAGAGCTTGATTTAGACCAAAAATAGCCTTTTTAATCTAAAAAAATAGTCCTTATCACCAAATAGTAAGAACCCCATAGGTTGTTTTATGTACACATCCTGTTTCAAATTTCCATTCAAAAAGGTAGATTTGACATCCATCTGGTATACCTTGAACTCTTTGAATCTTACATATGCTAGAAACAATTTTATGGCCTCCAATTTTTCTATTGGTGCAAATATATCCTCAAAATCTATCCTTTTAACTTGTGCATATCCCTTGCATGCCAATATAGCCTTGTTCCTATTGACTTCTCCATATTCATTCAACTTGTTTCTAAATACCCATTTTGTGCTAATGACATTCTTGTCTTTTGGCCTAGGAAGTAATTCTCAAGTTTCATTCTTCTCTATTTGGTCTAATTCCTCATTCATAGATCCTATCCAAAATTTGTCTTTTCTTGCTTCTATAAGATTATTAGGTTCAATATTAGATAAAAGAGCAACATTATCTTGATTTAGAATACTTATCGATCTTCTCCTTATTTGTATACCTACATTCTTATTTCCAATGGTTTGAGATTTAGGATGATCTCTTTGAATCTATCTTGAGAGTAATTTTGCATCATATCTCTCCTCAACTTCCTCTTCTTTTTTCATTAACCTCTGTAGTTTCCTCTTCATTCTTGAAGTCTAGATTAGTTAAAGTATCATTTAACTATGAGAGTGATTTCCTTGTCTCATCATTTTTCACATTCATACTCTCCATTATCTTATGTAACCTCCTCTTATAAAATCTATCGAATGATTTCATTGATGAGTATCCTAAGAATATAAATTCATTAGATATGGATTCAAACTTTTCTAAGTCTTCATCATCTCTTTTGATGAAACATTTGCTTCCAAACACTCTAAAGTGTTCCATATTAGTAGGTCTACCTCACCATAGTTTATAAGGAGTCTTGTTGCCATTAGTCCTTATCTATCCTCTATTTAAAATATATACTATAGTGCTTACTTCCTCTCTCTAATATATATCAGATAATAAGACTCATTTATAATAGTTCTAGCCATCTCTTAAACTATCCTATTCTTTCTTTCCACTACCCCATTCTATTAAGGTGTCCTAGCTGCCGAGAACTATCTCCTTATTTCATGAACCTAAAAAAATTCATCAAACTCATTAGACCAAAACTCTCCCCCTCTATTAGATCTTAGGCACTTTATCTTCCCATTAATCTCATTCTCAACAAGAGCATTGAATGCTTTGAACTTGTCAAGAGCTTTTAACTTTTCTTTCAAGAATGCTACCCAAGTCATTCTCCTTGAATGCTTTGAATTATTGTTTAGGCCCATACAGATTAGTGTGTATTAACTCCAAGGGTCTTGTAGAATAGTGATCCTTGGCATTTAATTTTATTCTAGTCTACTCATCATGTTGACATGCTTTGTAAAGTATGTTTGTAGGTTTGGTGATCTTAGGCATGTTATTCACAGACTTGTTAGTGATTATTTTGACCAGATTTTCAAAGTTTAGGTGACCTAACCTTATGTGACATAGCCAAATTTCATCTATCTTGATCATAAATCATCTCTCCTTCTTCATCTCATTCAAGACATATAGATTGTTCTCAATCTTTCTAGCATTGGCAATTAGCCTTCCTGATTTGGCTCTCCTTATCTCACACCCTTTATCATGAAAGGTTAATGTGTGTCCTTGGTTTCAAATTTGAATTAAACTAAGTATGTTATGTTTCAAACCTTCCACATACATAAAATTTTATGTCTTGGTCTTCCCATTGTCCAAACTCAAGATATCCTTGCCATATATATTGGTAGTTATGTTGTCTCCAAATCTCACTATTCCTGCAATAGTTTTCTTCAATGACATGAACTTATTTTTTTATTATATCATGTGAATTGAGAAACCCCTATCTATATTCCATTTCATTCCTTCATATTGAATGTGAAAGGTAGTCTGAGCTAGCATAGAATCCTCTTTAGTCTTTTATTCCTTTTTAGTAAATAATCTGGCTTAACTCTTGGGCTTAATATGATTAGTCATAACTTGATTTATCTTCCATACCAATGTTTGACCCTTCTCATGCACTCTATGAGCTTCATATATTTTGTTTAATCTTGAGGCCTTCTAATTCTATTAGAACAAAATCTTGCAATGTGTCCCATATTATGACAACTGTAGCAAGTAACATTTTTGTACTTACCTCTTGACTGATCACTCCTTTTCCCATGGTCCCATGATAACTTATCTCTTATTAGATTGAGTTGCCTGATTGGTCTTTTCATGTTGTTACTCTTGACTTGTTCTAACTTCTCATACTATTTCTCAAACTTTCTTATCTTGTTTATGAGCTTCTTATGCTCAACCTTCAAGGAATCTAACTCTATCTTTAATTGATCATACTCAACTTCCTTTGATATAAACTTTGTATTGACACCTTCTAACTAATTATTGAGATCCTTGATAGTATTATTTTTATGCTTAAAATAATCTAAGGAACTTGTGATCTCAACTTCAAGGTCTAATTCAGCTTCTTCTTCTTCATTATCATAGTAGATTTCTTCATCATACATATTGTCTTATTCTTTTTGATCACTAGACATCTTTTGCTTCTTAGGATCAGCTTAAAGCTATTAGTTTTGATTCAAAGGACTAGGCTTTGATACCAATTATTGGAAGCATAATAATTAGTGGGGGTAAATCATTGTATTGAAAACATTCATTTAATTCCATTTCAGCATACATGAACCATTCATACAAACATGAACATCTAGCAAAACATATGTAACCATACAAGATCATGAAACAAGATAACACATTAAATATGCGAGAAAAATTAAATAAAAAGAAAACCCACTAATATATATAAATGGAATATAATCCTATAAGACAAAAATCAATCTTTAGTGAAGCACTAACTCCTTATGGAGCACTAACCCCAACTTGTCAAGCACCCACTCAACTAGGCTTTAACAAGCACTAACCCAAAAGGAGGCACCAACCGCCTAGATGAATAAAAACCAATTCAAACACATAAATTTTTTTATCACCTTAATAAAACCTTATTTTTCACATAAAAAATGATGATCACCTTCTTTATCTCTTCTCAATCTTCTATCTCTCTCAAACTACCTTCTAGGCTTTTTCACTCAACTAGGTCTCTTCAAGATAGATTAGGTCATATGACCTTGATATTCATCTACATTACCCATATTATACTTTAATGATAGCTTATCTACACCACTTTGATGGTCTATAATACCTAATTCAAATCTTCAATGTGCTATTTCTTTTGCTTGCACTCCCAGTCTATCTAACTCACAAATTAGGGCTTGTTCATATATAATCCTCTAGTACACACACCTCTTGGTAAGCCATACACACTTAAAAACTTGGATTACCCTTATAATATGTCTTATAACATGTTTCATACATTAATAAATCATTCTAATAGGTCAGTCACAACTTAAAAAACTAAAACCTCTTTTAGGCTTTAAGGAGACCTAATTCAATTAGGCCTTCATTAGTACACATTACCTTTTGATATCTTTGGAACAAATTAAAAATATAAAAATGGTAGTAAAACTTCATATAACACTAAAATATACTCCCAATAATCTCATATTAGGTTCATGACACTTTTAAGCTCTAACTACCACTTGAAGCACACCATTAGTACTATTTACATTAGGCCTTCACACACATTGAAAGGTCTATCTTGAATAACTAAAGATAAAAAATTATTTATACACAAAAAAATGATAATAATAAACATAAAAATAACCTAAAAGACCTAAAAAACTTAACCAAGTTCATTATACTTCATCATATAGGGCATAAAGCCTTAAAAACACCTCTGTAACTCACTCAAAACTGCTAGTTTTCCTCAAAGACTAGTCATGGTGACTCAGACCTCCAACACCTATATAAACATATTAAATAAATTATGATTCATGTATATTATACTATGATATTATTATACCATTATTATATAAAAATATAATATAGTCAAATGGAAAATATTGGTCTTGTAGACCAATCTCATGACTTTATATCTCACTATCTCATCTGAACCAGACATGTCAACTTATGAGAAATTTTTTCACTATATTCACTGACCTAAAAAATTTATACCAAACATAAAAATATATTAAAATTCTTGAAAAACATTTATATATACTTTTTTCATCATATTATCATGAAAACATATTCTTAATCATCTTCTCACTTCTGTGTGGTTTTTTTAGTGTTCTTCTCCATTAGGCCTACTAATGACTGGCTAATTTGGAACACAAAATTTACACACATAAATCTTGGAAAAAATATATAAACCTTCATATACATAAAATAAAATTATCAATCTTCATCCTCCATCTATTTTCATACTTTTACTTTGTCAACTCTACCTGTTACAACAAATCTTTAAGAAATTAACACTTTTCTATAGGGTGTACTCACACACCTAAAAAATCAATCAATTTTATAAGTGATTGGGAGAGTTGAATAAAAATTAAAATATCTTAACTGATCATACCAATCCATTCTAGGCACTTTTGATCAACATCTTTAACATGGGGTCCTTATTAGGGTTCTAAGAGGGTTTAACCTTGTTTCTATTCTTAACAATTATTCATAAATCATATCCCATCAATATAAAAACTAATTCATATAATTTTGAGTCAATAACCTTACCCATATACCATGAATATATTAGGTTCAAATGCAAAGGTTTGACAAGCTAATGAGTAGAATAAAATCCTTCTCAGGTTGAGAACCCTTCATTCTAAGCACTTGAAAGATCTTCAAACAATTTTTCATGCCATGTATTTAATAATACTACATCAAAGTATATGAACACACTTGAAAAAAAATACCTCACCTATAAAAATGCTTACTTAAGGTCAAACACTCTAAAATCTGATCATGACCCCTCATTAGGCCACATTCTCTCTCTTTGCTCTCTAGACCTTAACCTGCAAACCACATTAGGTATTAAAACTAACCTTCATGAATCTTTCCATGCACTCTCTACCTCACTAAAATACTCAAGCAACCTCTTTCATGCTTAATTACTACCGTACATGCTTCACATGTCTTGACAATAGATCATGATACCTCATTAGTCCAAACATGGTCTAAAAGTGGTTTAGGTGCCTACTTGGTTTGAGGGTCCTACCCCTGTAAGCTCACCCTAAGACTCTCATGAGTGATCCAATGAATCAAATACATGATGAAGCAACCTCATACAATCACTCATGCTTGTGTTCACTCATCTCACTAAGATACTAAGCTCATACCTTCTCACAAGGTCTCTTTATGCCTTGACTAGGCTTAGGCTACTCAAAGACCTGTACCTTTATGTAACGACAAGGCATTTTTTGCCTTCAAATTCTCTCTCATGATAATATCCCTAAATTATAATAATCTAATTCTCCTTGTCATATCAATATACTTACAATTAAGCACACTCTCTTAATGACATCAACCTCATGTCAGATGCACCTTTGACATCAATGACAATCCTCAGTAGTTGTTTATTTTTTAGCTTGTTTAGAGCATATTTTTGAGCTAAGATGTTTCCATGTACTTTGTATGAAGTTTTTTGTGTCAAATTTTTTGAGTGTCTTAGTTCCATTTTTCCAATGGTTTTTATGAATAAAATTTAGAGTCTTTAATGAACCAATTATTGAGTGTCATCCAAGACAATTACCTTAGTTTAGTTTACTTTTGAGTTCTTATTCAAGTTTTATGTTTCTGATTCTAGCCTTGGTTTTAGAATGATTATAAATACCTTTGGGAAAATTATTTCTATCTTTTGATCTTAGTTCATAATTGTTCTACTTTGTTTAGACACTCTTATCACAAATTGTGCACAAGGAATACGTAGAGGGGAGGTTAGTATAATGTTAGTCCAATAAAAAAATTAAAATAACACACTAAACATTTAACACCTCTATCCTAGATACTAGGGGAGCATAGGTAGCAAGTATACACATGAAAACATAACTAGAATATAAAATAAATCATTCTTTACCCTTCCTTGGAGCTCAAAATGGATTGTTGAATTGGCTTGCTCAGTTTGTATATCAAGAAGTCGTTAATAATGAAGATTTATTCTCTTTTTCTCTCCTTGGCACCTTGGCTTAGCTGATTGGCTTATGAATTTGGCATGGTAACACTACTTGAGAGGCTTATCTCTCAACAAATAAGCATTATAACTTTGGATTATGAGAGCTTTGAAGATATTTGGGCATAATAACATTACACAAAACTAACTTATGGGGGAAATCTTACATAATAACACTACACTATCAAATTTTAGAGATTAATAGGTATAGGCTTGTACTTATAGCCTCCAAAATAAACTCTCACTCAAATCAAGTTAAGGTTTAGTTTAAACATGGAATGAGTTCAAACTAACCCTAGATGAGTTGAGGCTAACTCCAGTTGAGTTAAAAGTTGTCAAGTAATTATGGTTTTCAATTAATAGGCATGGATCTCAAATTAAATATTTTGGAAGAGCTTGACAACTCATAAAGACAATGATAAAAAGCCTTGATATTTTTATTTTTAGAATTTCAATTTTTAGATATCCATTAATTAAAAATGGATAATTAAACTAATCATTTAATCTTATTTTATTAGATGATTCATTTTGATAGCAATTTAGCTCTTTTGATAATTGTTTAAATACCCCACTTAATGGGTCTATAGGTCAAACTGCCAGTTGTTATGTTGTAAGGTGACTGAAGATGAATCTATGAGAGGTTATTTTTGCTTATGGTAGAATACCAAAAATAAGGATACCTCAATATGATTCGGAGCATTGATGAATGATGCATAGATGAAATTAAAGCATTCAATGATTTTTAGGCTTAATTTGTAATGTTTGGTACGAATCAATTTTAAGTTTGGTTAGAAGCCAATTGTGGTCAGAATGGGGTGTCTACAATTTTTCCTATTTAGGAAGGCATTATAAGCTATAGGCACAATGACATATTCTCAAATAATGAAAAGGTATTGTATGCCTAATGCCCCAATAAGTGATGAGTGAGATCTAGATGCCTCCTTGAGGGAGTGATCAACAAAGAAGGTTGGTGAACGGTCCCTCGAAAGAAAAAAAATGATTAGACCCAAAGGATAAAGGGGGTGGAAAATATTGATTTACCAATAGGTGGTTATAATCAATGGCATAGTGAGATGCCTCAGTTGGGTAGATAAAAGGGATGATTTGCCTAAAGACAGTTATAATCATTATCATAGCAAGGAAAAAGATAATTATTTGGCCAAAGTTGATTATAATCATTAACAAAATATAAAAAATAGTTTTCCCAAAAGCAATTATAATCATTGATGCAATAAAAACATGCTCCAATTGGGTAGATAGAGATATAGATTTTTCCAAAGGTGGTTATAATCATTAGCATAATGAAAACATGCCTCATTTAGGTAGATATAGATAATGATTTGTCCAAAGGCAATTATAACCATTAACATTCAGATAAATCAAAACACAATGATTTATCCAAAGGTAGTTATATAATCATTGTCATGACAATTTGGATTGAAACTTAATGATTTTCCCAAAGATAGTTATAGTCATTGGCACTATGGGTGGGAAAATATGAAAAATTGGAAAAGGGGGCTTACATATTGAATCCGTACTCATGGAGTAAGAGTAAACTAATAGAGAATAGAAAAATGAATTTGGGAAACTTATTCATATGGATATGCACATTCTAAATAACAAGGTTTAAAATTCTTTCATTATTTAATTACTCTATATTTGGGATATGATTAGAATATATTGAGAAATTTTTAGATAACCAAGGAGAATTATAGTGACCTCATTATTTTTAAGATTTTTTTGAGATAATTTTTGTTATAACACATGATAGTATGTATCATGATATAAAATGCCATGAGAACTTAGCCAAAATATGCATAAGAACTGACACACGATCTAATAAATAATCAAAAATAATGCACCAATGATAAAAACCATGATGATAATGTTGACATATGAATATGGATGGGCTTAAGTATAATGTGTGAGGAATCACCCAATGAATGTAGGTATACTAAGTTAAAGCACAATAATGAAAGAAAATAAATAGGCAAACAAAGAAATAAATAGAAAGACAAAAACATCAACACACTAAAATTAAACAAAAAAATCAAAATAACATGAAACAAACACAAACAATGGTTAATCACAATGTTATCACAAAAAAACAATAAAAATAAATGATAGATGGTTTCCCCTAGGATATAAATAAACAATGACACAAACAAGATGATCAACATTACCCTTAGGATATAATAGACAATAAAAGAAATAGAAAAAATGGGGGAATAGAAGAAAAGGAAGGGTTAGCCATGCTAAATCTAGATTCACTAAGCAAGTGGATGCTACCTACATAGTTATATGGGCACCGGGTCTAACACGAACTTCAGGCCAAATGTAGTTCTCTTAGGATATGGGATCAAAAAAAGTGATGATCAAGAAAAACATGATTTTGAGGTAGAGGAATATGGGAATGAACTCACAAAATGGTGAGAGTGTAAAATGAAGCCATGTGGTTATTACTTTATGAAAGTTTAAAACATAATGCATAAAATAGAAACTCACAAAATGGAGCATAAGGCTAAGGCCAATAAGGATGGGAAAACTAAATGACAAGTGATTTCTTGCGAAATATCTAAAGTTTAAAAATCCTTAAGGTAAATAAGTGGTCAAAAAAAAAAGGAAGGTGCAAAACTGAGCTAACTTGAGATACCCCATATATCCAAGTGCTACCTACATAGTCTGTGTGAACCTTAGGCTGATGTAATTTTCCTAAAAATGGAAAGAGAAAGACCAAGGTGGTCTAAAAATAAATTGAACAAATAAGATGGGCCATCCCATAAAATTTGAATGACTTTATATTTTACATGGAAATTCAAAGCCAATTTTTATGATTTTATGATTTTTATGATTTTGTTAGATCTTTTACAAATGTTTTTGGGTTTTCTAAGCACCTCAACTCAATCAAGAATTATGAGATATGAAACAATCTAACCTGAAAAATAGTGAGATCATTTAAACTTAAAATTAATCACAAAATGGTGAGAGTATGGTAAAGGGTGACTGAGCTAATCTTAACATAAATTGAACTCTACCTATAAGGTCCTAGAATGAGACCTCAAGTCACTATAGTTATACCTTATAGTGAAGGAATCTAACTAGGTAGTATAAATTTCTCAAATGAGGTAAATGGCATAGTAAATCAATAGGAATAACAATGTGATACTAAAAAACATGGTAAAGTGTTGTCCCTAATTTATCCATAGGTGGTTATAATTAGAAAATAATAACACAGGTCAATGATACTAATTTTTCCAAAGGTGGTTATAATTAGTAGCATAGAGTGGGATACTAATTTGGCCAAAGGCAGTTATAATAAGAGACATGCATAATAAAATGAAGGATACAACTGCTAAATCACTGTTATATGGGTCTAAAATATTGCATCTATCTAGAATACTAAATAACTTGTTGAAACTTGATTTGAATCCCCTCATTGAAGGTGACCAAAGAACCAATCTAATGGAACTAATGTCAAAGGGGTTGGGGAGGGAGGGTAAAAAAAATTTGGTCAATAGAGAAGGTATGGTAGAATGGTATATGGTATGGTAGACATAAGATGATGATATGTTACAATGTAAACATGCCTCATAGACAATACTTCAAGTCCCTCAAGTGAAGTAATGCTTAAGGTATATGATGTTCATTGGCTCATAATGTTCATCTCCATCTAGTGTAGTGAGCCTATATGTTACAAGGTGTCAATAGAGTCTATTCTAGTATTCTTGAAGGTTGTTGATAGTGGCCATGCATTTTCCATCTAGTAACTCTAGATCTTGCCGATGAGCTACTCTATAATGTTAATCATCTAAAACATGTTTTAATGAGATATGAAAAGAAGGTAACTCGACCTAGATGGGAAGAATGGCCTTAGTGCCATAAACTAGGGAATATGGAGTGGATATGATTGGGGTACAATAATTTGTGCAATATTACCAAAAGATGTAGAAGATTTGGAGGTTCCAACCATGTTTAGCATAATTGAAAATCTTCTTAAGGATGTTGACAATGGTTTTATTAGATGCTTTTGATTGGCCATTACCTTGTGGATAATATGTGGTAGAAATTTTTTGGGTGATATTGTACTTGACACAAATCATTTTGACATCCTTATTCTTAAATGATCCACTATTATCAAATATAATTTTGGATAAGATACCATAGATATAAATGAGATGATTGAAGATGAATTTAGATTTTTTTTTTCTAGTCATGTAAATGAGGGGTATAGATTCAACCCACTTCGTGAAATATTCAATAGTAATAAAGATGTGTTTATGGCCATTAGATGAGGTTGGGTTAATCTTCCCAATGAGATCAAGTCCCAATGTTGAAAATGGCCATGGTGTAAGAAGTGGTTTTAGAGTTTGGCTAGGGCATGAATCAAATTGGCATGCCTTTGACATTTTTCACATTTTTTAAATATAATTAGTTGCATTTTCATCCATAGTTAGCCAATAATAGCCATTACATAGGAGTTTTTTTTGGCTAAGATGGCCTTATTGGTTTGGGATCCACATATTCCTTCATTATTTTCTCATAATGCTAATGTTTCTTCTACTGAATTAAAATAATGAAGCATAGTTTCATCAAAAATATAGTGATAAAGGGTTAGGCCAAGTAAGGTATAGCATGAACCTTATTGGGTAGAGGCCTTTTACTTTTTACGTGATAAGTCTAGTGGCATGATATCATAATGAAAATAGTTAAAGAGGTTTTGAATACCATATAGAGCTAAGACCAACAATATCACAGATCATTTTAACAGTTGAAGGTTCATGAATAGGCACTAGAATATTTTCAATGAAGAATTGATATTTTTTTGCCTTATCTATGTGACAGATCGAATAACCAATGGTGGCCATGGCATTCACTATCTTATTATTGGTCCTTGGTATGTGTTAAATTATACATTGACAATCTACTATTTGAGAGTGTTGATCATGGCCTTGTATGGCACCAACTTGTCATCTTTGGTTTGAAAGTGGTCTGTAACCTAATTGATGATAAATTAAGAATCATCATAAACTATGAGATGATAAATATTCCATTATATTGTTTTGTGAAGCCCTATAATTAGTGTTTCATATTTGGCTATGTTTTTAGTACAAGGAAAGATGATACAAAATAATTTAGGTATAAGATCCCCCTGTGGTGTAATAAACAATAGGCCTACCCTTGATCCATGTGATGTGAATGATCTATCAAAATATAGATTCTAGTATTGATCCTCAAGAGGTGTTTCAATGATGGTCATGATGGACTCATATGGGAATTCAAAAGTGAGGGGTTTAACATCTACAAGGGGAGATTCAACAAGCTGATCCATAAGTACTTATCCTTTTATAACCTTATGGTTGATGTATTCTATTTTGAACTCACTTAGAAGCATGATCCATTTAGCCATGTGGCATTGTAAAGCTATCTTGGATAGTAGATACTTGAGCATATCTAATTTGGAAATAACTACAATCTTGTTGTTAAGCATGTAATATCATAACTTTTGGGCTGTAAAATCCATAGCTTAAAAAGATTTTTCTATTAGTGTATAATTATGCTCATACATGACCAGTGTAAAACATAGATAGTACATGGCATGCTATTTTTCATTATCATCATGCTAAGCTAGAAGTTCCCCCAGGGCTTTTGTCTGTGGTAGATAGGTATAGTAGGAATGGCTTTCTTGGCATTGATGGTAAAAAAATAGGTGGATTGGTAAGATAGTCCTTTAGGTGTTGAAAAGCTTTTTGATAGTCTTTACCCCAATGAAATGTGACACCCTTCTTCAATAAGTGAGTGAAGGGGTGGCATTTATCAACCAACTATGAAATGAAGCATCTGATGGACTAGATTTTTTCCTACAAATTATGGGGCTACTTCAAATTAAAAGGTGGTGGCATCTTGGTAATGGATTATACTTTGGTAGGATCAACATGAATGCCTCAACAAGAGATGATGAAGCCTAATAATTTTCCTGAAGTGACACCAAAGACACACTTCTTGGGATTGAGTCTAACCTTTTATCTATGAAGCCTCTCTAATATTCTTTGAAGTGCAGTTGGATGATCGACATGGGTCTTTGATTTATCCAATATGTCATCAACATAGTCTTTAACAATGTCATGTATCATATCATGAAATATGATGGTCATGCATATTTGGTATGTAGTCCCAATATTTTTGAGATTGAATGAAATAACCTAATAATAAAATATTCCTCATGGAGTGGTGAATTCTATCTTGTGTTAGTCTTCTAGCACAATCAAAATCTGGTTGTACCCAAAAAATCCATCCATTAGTGAAAGCATTTCATACCCCACTATGGATTCAACTATTATGTCAATTTTTGGTAGAGGAAAATCATCTTGGGATAGGCATTATCTATATCTTTGAAATCAATGCATATTTTGATTCTTTATAGATTCTTATTGATAGGCATAACATGGAGATCTATTTTGAATAATTTATTGATCAAATGCATCTCACTTTCATGAGTTTTTCAATGCTTTATTTACTAACAAAACAATATGAGGATGCATCTTGTAAAATTTATACTTTAAAGGTTTGGCATTAGGATGTACAATAAGGTGGTATATAACCAAGGTGGGGTCTAAACTTGACATGTTTGAATAGGCCCAACAAATATGTCAATTAATCCCCTCAGAAGGGTTGTAAAAACTTCATATTCCTCTTCAGTGAGGGACATGCCTAATTTTATCCATTTTAGGTCATCCAGAGTCTTGATGTTTACTTCTATAGTGTCTTCTAAGAGGAGAGTTGAACCATCTTCTAGAATATTTGACAATTATTTGAATTGGATTATAACTATAAAGTCCTCTATTTAGACTGGTGCTTTAAGATTGCCTAAACAAAATGAATCTAAATTTCCCAATGGTAGGGATGGCCATGTTAAAAACACTATAAAAAATTCTTGGATAATTTGATGAAAGGCATGTTGTTTGAAAAAAATAAACTTGGATCCAAAAGTAAGTTCATCATTGGTGGTATCTTGAGCTTCATTTGAGGAAAGGTGAACACCCTTGTCTAATGGCACCTAAAATAGGTTTTTACCAGAAGACTGGGCTTTTTCTTTACTTTTACCTTAGTCTAAAAGTACCTCAAAGAGGTTTTCTCTTTAGGACCTCAATATTTTATTATTTTTTTGTTGGCTAAGGGTGTTCACCCATTCTCCAAAATAGGCTATAGGATCTAGTTTGATAGATAACCCTTATTTTAGTCTCCTAAAAAAACATTGTCTCTTAGGCCTATAAAATCACAAAAGGCCTCATCATTCTTAAACTCATCTACAGACATTGTGGATTCTTGTTGGTCCTAGGCTATAAGTTGAGGATGATAAAGAGGAAGTGGGCTATGTTGGCTTATTGGGGTAATGGTACAAATGGCATGTGGGTCAAGTAGGTTGGTATTGGCAAGGTATTCATACATGCTATGATCAGAGTGTGATTTTCTACTAGCGTCATCATCACTAGTCATCAACATTGGAACATGAACAAGATATGTGGGGTTAACCCTAGGTGATTTAAATCTAAGACCATAATTTAATTTGTACTAAGTTATATAAATTAGATCAAGATTACCTTATTGATTTGGATCGAGGCCACCTCCTTCATAGGCTTGGTTCTCCATGATCCAATTAGGAATAGGGAATTTGGCATTTTTGTAGCAATTGGCCAATTTATCATTATATAACTAGGATCCATCATTGACAAGTTGGTCTTATTATTTTCTACTAGCTAATGTGAAGATAACAAGATTTGGACTATGAAGCTTGCCTTTTCCTTTTCATTTCCATTCCATGTAAGGTGGTTTAGTTTTAGGTATTCCATAGGACTTAGGGTTCTGTGGGAGCTTGGTAATATGAAACATGTCATGGGTCAAATACTCTCTTTGGCCATTGGATGAGATGGTAAAATTATTAGACATTTTAAGTGGAGGCATGTGTGAAGATGAATCAAGACTATCTAGGTTTATAAAATTGGCCTTGGGCAATTCAACAAGTATTTATTTGTCTTTATCATTTTTGGGAATCAGATCTAGGCCAAAGTGGTAGTTTTAACTTTCATACTCAACCTCTAAGTGTTTTCATTGTTCATAGGGCTACAAATCTCCATTAATGGTTACCTCCATTCTAGAGTGTGAGTAGTTGAGAAATTATTGCAATGTCAAAGGGATTGCACAAATTTCATGTATATAAGATCTATGCAAATTTTTTTTGTAAGATAGATATAGGTCTAATACATGGAAGAGTGTATCATGGATCAAGGAACCAATGATAGAAAGCAAACTTATGGTGTCTTGTGATTCTTACTCTCCATTATCATATGCTTTGATAGTGATTATTTTTAGCTTTAGATCATTTGTTGTATATCTTAGATGCTTAATGAGCTTCAAAAACATAATATTTAGGCCCGATCTATTATTTATGAGGACACATTTGACTTTGTGCCACATTGTGACAACTTCAGTGTACATGGGATTTTTATGGAGAGGGAAAAAGGATGACATATCACTTTGGTCTAAGGTCAATTATTAGCCTAAGGCTAAATGTTCAACCAAATCTTAGAATTTGTCTAGGGTTATGTAATTGGGAACTTGAGATTGGCCTAAGATCTATGTTAGGATGTTCTTGTGGATAGTATATATACACAACAAATCCATAATGGAGATCTATGTGGGTGTCCTTTAAATTTATTCCACAATGTCATAATTTTTTTTCTTAATAATGGTATATGGATTGTTCTTACCCAAGATAATGGGTTGGATTGGTTCATTAGTAGGAGGTTATGGACCAAGAATGGCAATCTTTGACCACTGAGTTGTGATTGCACAATTGGGATTGGATACAAGACCATTGTTTCTATAAAATAATAATGGAGATAGGCTAGATAGGATAAGTCTTAAGTGCCAATGAACTTGGTTTTCGTCACAGAGAAATGATGAGTTATCGATACAAGGTCTTAAAATAGTAACCCATGTTTGCTATTGCACTTGTTTGCGGTCCCTGGTCAAGGAAGGATTATTGGCATACATAGGCTGATTGGAATTGTTTGGAAATGATATCAGTATAAGATTAATGGTAATGGTTGAAATGTGACCTCCCATAATATGACCTACAACTTTGGCGTAATCATGTGCAACTGCATGATAAGTCTATTGGTTTTTGGAATCATTTTGGCCTTGGTTCTTCCCATTCAATTAATGTTGTTATTATTGCTATTGCTATTGCTATTATTGTCATAGTTATTGATATTATTATTATTTTTGTTTTGGTCTTTGTTGTTGCCATTGTTGATTATTATTGTTATGTTGTGGAAAAGGGTTTTGGTAGATACACAAGTTCTAATTAGATGTATATGTTTTATTTAGATGTAGATGTTATATTATACAATATAATCTCCCCCTTTTTAACATATTTTTAATGAGATATTTTATCTACACACAACAACATAAATTATTTCCATGGACATGATGGTATTCACGAAACTCATTTTATCAATACTAGTCTATATAATTCTTTAGAATTGGCTGATTAATCATGTTAGTGTTGGCTATTTTGGCCCACATACCAAGCTTTTCTTAGACCTAGAGAGAAGCCTAGTACGGTCCCAATTGATGAATTGATCAAATGGCTTAGAAACAAGCTCAACATTTTCAAATGGATAGATCTAAGTAGTTCTTCATGAGGTTTAGAAACATTTAGAGGCACAAAAAAGTTTCATAAGTCTTATAAATTCATCAAAACCTTGAAGGAATGATCAAAATATGAACTGTGTAGGTTTGAAAGACTAGACCATCACCAAGACATCATGTAGAAATGAGTAAACTAGCTTATTTGAGAATTTTTTATCTTCACTCAAGAAACCACCATGAGCTAAAGGATTATATCACCATGAATATATTTTTTCTTAGATCATATCCTTAAAATTTCATGCTCTCACAAGATTTCTAGCTCAAGTTATAAGCATGAAAAGTTAGACTTGTAGGATGGGACATTCATGCAAACATCAAATTTAATCTCAAAATTTGGGTTTAAATATTTATGGTCATATGGATGTCAATTATGGTCATGTTAACGTCAATTGATGGGAGTAAAAACATCAAATTTAAGACATGATAAATAACCATTATAGTTCAAAAATCTTAAGATAGTCATATGGACATCAAATATGTTTGCACATACATCAAATATAGGTACGTAGCTACTAAATTTAAGATTTTAAACTAGCCATTTGAGTTCAAATGGTAGATATAGGAAAATATGATGGTCTACATTCATTTTTATATCTTTATCCAATTGTATGAGCTTGAGTCAACAAGTTAAAGGATATTCAGTGGCAAAAAATCACTAGACTACGTTCATTCATACCAAGATGATTTATGGTGCATAGGAGATCAAAAGGTCAAGGATTTGATAACAAAGATCTATGGGACCAATAGGAACAAGGTAATTTGGATCTATTTAATTAGTTCAAGTTAGTATTTGATAGCTAAAGTCAAACCCAAGGAGCTTTCTCTTTGGAATTTAAAGGAGCAATTTTTGACCAAAATAAGTAAAAGCATGGAGCCAAGTTCAAGTCTGATCTAATTTAAACTAGAGCAAACATTTTGAAGAATGCCACAAAGGTAGAGATGTAAACTTTAATGAATTCATCACTAGAATTAGCTGTATGAAAATGACCCTTCTCTTCACTCTTGCATGCCTTGATGAACTAGTGAAGAGCAGTTAGCACTAGGAAAAAACTCTAATAGATTAGTTTGATGGTTATAACTACATTGATGATAGAAACCAATTCATAAAAATTTATCCCACCATTGAAATCATTAGGGAGCATCAATGAGGGAATAATGTAACTATGCAATAGATTGAAGTGACCTAGATCAATTAGGAAGCTTGAATGAGCATAAATGCAAAGACCATTATAATTATGGTTTAAATGGAGTTGAGCTCATTGATCCCTCTTTTATCACCAAAATATCTCTAGGTACCCTTTTATTCTATAAATATATCCTTAGATTTATGGTTAAACATTCTTCAGGTTGGTATCAATAGACTCTACCAGAAATTATATTCTACACCTCTTGGAGTAATGAATAGAGCATTTTGTAGTTGTTTACTAATATGTTATTAGTGTTTTGTAGTTGTTTGATATGCAAAAGTGGTTTTCATCTTCCCTTTGTAGGTCCAAGTTTAACCTAAGTTATAATAAACTTTTCTTGTAGGTCATTTAGCATGTCTTAATCTTGATGTCTCAGGTATAAAGTGGATAGTTGACTATAACTTATTTCAATCAAGCCTTACCCTTATTTCCCTCCATCCCAAGTCCATCAAATTGACATATAAGTGAATCATTATTTCTTGGAAACCATTGTAGACATTGCGTTAATTCTATTCATAGTCTATTAGTGTGCTAATGAGTTCAATCTTGAGAGTGGATCTTTGAACATTTGGTGCATCACCACATGTTATAATAGGTTTAATTTTATGCATACTCTTGACTCTTCTCAACCTAAATTATTTAGGTTTTAGAAAGAGAGGTCCAAACTATCATATTTAAGGAACTAACCTCATTAAAAACTCTAGAGGTCTAGTCTAGATATAGGCAACCCATAGCCTTAGATCATTCCCATGTTAATCTTGGTATGGGTCAGGCTTGAGCAACCTGACCTCTATTGGGTGCTATCTAGATAGGTAATAATTCTAGCACATATGATGGTACCACTTATTCACACAAAGTGAATCATTTTTAGGTTTGCATACTTTTCATGCCCCCAAGAGTTATTACAAGATCCTCTACAAAAGGGAAACATATAGATTTATTTGAGCTATCTTTCCAATCATCAGGGAAGAAGAAATCCCCTTAGTCAAATCCTACACCTACACCTCTTGTTCCCCATTTTTTTGCATAAAATCCTCCTATTCAAGCTAATATTATTTAGCTTAATAGTGTTTTAAATCCCATATCTCAGATGACTATTCCTAGAAGATAAGCTTTTGTGCCATTCAATGATGGTAGTCATTTGAATCTTACCCAATGGGATGATATTCTAGTTTCAGCTCTAAAGGCTCTTATTTTATAGGGGAAACTCTAGTCACTCCTATATAACATATTATAGATATTGATAACCTTTGTTTAGTGCATCATGTAACTTAGGAAAATGTAGCAATGAGGTTATTAGCAAATTATTTCAAAGGGAAATCACTTCAATGGTATAGAGGGTTGGCTCCTGTATCAATAAATAACTAGGATGAATTTGGAAAGGTTATGTGCAAACACTTTGAGGACAAAAGTGATCATCTTTCACTAGTGGAATAAATTACAACAATCAAGAGATTCAATAATGAATTTATGATGGATTTAAATTATAGGTTCTAAAAGACTTGGGATAGAATACCTATAGTGATCAAGCCTACACCCAACTATGCTTTTCTATACTATCTAAAGGTTCTCAATTCAGATGTATCTATGATGATTCAATCCATGGGAGGAAACACTCTAACTGAAGCTTTTGAAATAGAAATCAAGGTTAAAAATTGACTTATACAAGTAGGCAAGTTATCCCCAAGGACACCAATGCCTCTATTTATAGAGATCCACCCTCCTGCTCTAATTATTGCTCCACTTCCAAATTTAACAATATTATATCAAATAAAAGGTGATCAAGATAATAAACTAGGGAAGATAGAGAGTCTTATTAAGACTCATAACAATTTTTTTACAATTAAAAGATAACAAGCTCCATCATACAAGCCATATCATAATACCAATTAGAATTATTAGTATAATAGGCCATCCCATAGCCTTAGATCATTCCCATATTAGTCTAGGTATGGGTCAGACTTGAGCAATCTAACTTATATTGGGTGATATTTGGACAACAAATAGTTAGCTATGAGAAGATTACAAAACATTGCTTCTATAGGTTCTCCAATGTCGATCAAGACTTAAAGAGTGGGTTTCCTTCATAAAGGATGGGTTTGCAAAGGTAGTGGTTACTACATTTGTGGAGTAGGTATAGATTGTTATGAAGGCTGCACTTATTGAATGGGTTATTGATGAGGAATAAGCTACATTTGTGGCATGGGTTGAGTAGATGGTCTTTGTACCATTTGGACATGATGTGAATCAGTTAATCCATTGACAAAAACATTATTATTATGGTTGAATTAGTTGGATTTTTCATAGTTATTAGCCTAGATTGGTGTTGATTCTTGCACTTGGACTTAGTTTTGGTTATGATTTTACCTATTATTTAGTTTTGGTTTTAAATTTTGTTCAATGAGGTTAACTTAATAATCCATTTTTTAATAAGGGCCTTTTCAATTTGTAAACCTTTGTCAATGATCTATTTGAAGGTATATGCATACTCAATCTCCAGATGATAGGATATCTTGTGTAAATTTTTAGTGAACATAATGACCAATTATTTATCTAGTAAGTTATAGGTGAAGTGACTAGAAAGTGCTCTCCATATATATATATATATATATAGATCTTTCAAAAAATTTATCAACTTTGTGTTTAGCCTGAGTCAAATATACCAATGAAATATCATGCTCAAGATTATAGGAGAAATGTTGCACAAATTTATTCGAGAGATCATCAAAATTAGTTATAGATTCTTTGGAAATTTAAGGAACTACTCCAAAGCCTATCCTACTAGACTTTGGGGAAAAAAGAGGAGTAAATAAATGTCTCTATAAACCACTGGTTGGTAAGTAATAAAGAATTCTATCAAATGGGCCGTAGGGTATCCTTTACCCTTATATTTATCAAATTTTGGTGGTTCATAACCTGGAGTAAATGGTATCTAAAGATACTTCATGTTGAATGGATATGAACACACATCTAACTTGAAATTCTTAGTCTGTTTCCATACTTGAATGTCAACAATCACATCCTTCATTTTCTGTAGTTCTTATGCCAAGAAACTAGATGGAACATTTGGTTGAGGTGGAGGTTGGGAGGTCAAAGGTGGATTACCTTAACCAAGGTATAATGGAGAAATGGATTGTTTTGGAATGTTAGTTTGATGAGTGAACAAACCAAGAATATGTATTTTTAGATTGGGATGCAATAGTTAAAATTACACATGTTACTGTGTGATATTATGGTTTGGATTCGATATATAACCTTAACTTTGAGGGAATTATAGATGTGATGGAAGAATATGTATTTGGGTAAAGTATTGTGCCTATTGAAGTTGAGTAGGGACTTGTTGTTAACTAGTCAAACCTGCCTGAATAAGGGGAACTTGTGAACCAAGGCCCTATTTTTGGATTTATGGAATGTGATAAACTAAAGACAATTGATGCCTAATTGGTACTTGTTGGATAACAGTACCTCTTGGTTACATGAGCACCTATTGTGAAGTAGACACTTTTTGGGTGTTTGGTATTTATCTTTGACCAATGGAGATACAATTTTGATTAGACAAAATTTCCATATGTAAAGATATATTGGTTTGTGATTGCTGAGGTATACTTGTCACTACCTATCAAGGTGGAACATTCATTGCCCCTTATTGAGGTGGCATAGTGTTTTGGCTCTACTATGGTGGTATATTAATCTATGATTATTTTTGTGGAATGTTAATCATCACCTTTTGAGGTTGGATATCATTCATCACTTTTTGTGGAGGTAAATCATTAGTTTACACTTGATTACTTAATCCTTATGGTTTCATACTTGAAGAATTAGTTGGTTGAGGATTAGAGGTAAATTTTTATGGTTGGAATGTAGGAGTTCCTACCCCTTATGGTTGTGAACTAATCATGGTATTAAATAAAGAAACCTACTTTTATAGATTATTTATTGGTGTAGTTAAACCAATTTGGCATGGATTGGAAGACACTTGCATGTTATCCACCATGTTTGGCACATTGTTTTGTGTATAAAAACTAGTTACTTATTCAATAGATGGGATGTTATACATATCACTAATTTAAGTAATTTGTGAAACTAGGTAAATACCCAAATTATCTTGACCTATCAACTCAATTAATACTCTTATTGAAGGAGTCAACTCCATGAGTGGAGCATTTGACATGGCCATGTTATTAAAATTACATGTTAGATTCAAATAGGTTTGATATGATTGTTGCATTTGTGTAAAATGTTCCTTCATGAGGCCCTTTACTTTGGAAAGCATATTTGGGCCCTAATACAACATCAACATGAGCACTTGAGGATGGATAGTAGAGGCATGTTGAATGATTTGGGTATAAGGCTTATTTAAAGGCATTCGAACTAGATTTGGTAAATTTTCATGGGGGAAGTCTAATAGAAACTTGGATCCTAACTTTACAGATCTAACTAGAACCTCATCCTTATTTTCAAGCAAGTGGTGATAAAAAAATAAGGATCATATGTTGATGAAATAGTAATGTAATATAATTTTTGTTGAATTATTTCTACAACCGATGGTATACTAGACATATATTGCATGGTTTTCTCTTGGTCTTCAAATATGGAGGCATTTTTTCCAAATAATGGGCTAGTGGATCTTGACTCCATTCCCTAGATTGATTAGTGTAAGGAGGATAAATATCCATCTCACAAAGTACATCATCGCTGTAGGGGTCTTGAATAAAGTCATCATTCATGACTACATTATAATAACCTAGATTGTACATGGATCCACTAAGATTGTAATGAGACATATACAAATTAATGACTAATTCTCCATGAAAGTAAGCCTATATTTATACAAATTATTAAAAATAAGGTCTAAAAGACAAATGGTCCAAACTTCTTCTAAAACTTGGTTTAGGGATGGAGCCATTTCTCTAAACTTGGTCTAAAATGGTCTAAAATCAAATGTTAAACATCAAATTTATTATTAAAATGGTCAAATGGATGGGTAAAATTTAATTCTAAACTTAGATAAAAAGTGTTTCAAACTAGGTCTAAAAACAAAAACAGTTGTTAGGTCTTTTGGGAACAAGGCACAAAATCTAGGCTAAGAAAACTATGTCTAAAACAAAGTGGTCAGATGCTAAGACTCTTGGAAACAAGACACAAGAGATAGAATTGAAACATAAAAAATGGAAATTGTTAGGTCTTTTGGGAATAAGGAACAAAATCTATAATTTGAAATAAAACACTAGGTTAAAAACAAAATAGGATTTGCTATGTATTTTGGGAATAAGGCACAAAAGCTAAACTGTTAAACAAACTAGGTATAAAAGGCAAGAGATTTAATCTAAAAAATTTGAAACACTTTGAATCAAACTAGGCTTTCATATTTTGACACACACTTTATCATTATGCAAAAAACATGGGAATTTAGGCATATGGAAGATAGACCACTTCCCAAACTTTAGGCACACAAATTGTCTATAAATTGAGCAAGGAATTGGTCCAAGTAACAGAACCCAAAAGTGAGAGATAAATGTCTATCAATAACTTTTTGAATATAAATTTATCAAGACCAACTTTAAACTCAATTTAGAAGTCTAGGTTCCTCAAATAGAGAACAAACAAGATAAGAATGAACGACATGTTGACATTAGGCATTTAGACCCAGAAGGCACACTTGGTTTTTAAATTATAATTAGAGACAAGGAAAAAAGTCTTTAAAATAATGTCAGTAGTGTAATGATTCTATCATTCTCTAAATATATGACAAATGGTTTTGTTTCAAGACTCTAAGGCGCAAGACTTGGAGTGAAATGGGAAATGCACCAATGCCCCTTTCAAACAAGTGACACACACAAAAAAAGTTGGATAAATGACTAAGGCAAAGGTGTGGTGTTAAATGGATGGTATAATTAATCTTCAAACAAATGAGTGATGTGAAAACATGACTCATTTTGGATGTGGTATGATAAACAAATAGTTTTGACTCAAGACCATGCAAATAAAAAGGAGAAATGACAAAAACACCTAAGTGTAACATTCTAAATATTAAAAATGACAAGGTGGCATCCTACTATCAAATTCCATCTATATAATTTATCTTGAGAGGATTTTAAGTTATTAATCCAAAAAGTAAGGTTTTTAGGCCCCCTCTTCTCTCAAGAGTTTGTACGATGAGATAGAACTTCAAGCTACTTGCCTTGCATTGACAGTATATCCATGATAAGTGGGGTTATCTAAACTATCAATTTTCATTTGTTTCTAATTAGTACCATATGTGTGGTCAACACTAGGGCACACCATCTCATTTGGATCCATCTTAACCAGCTTATTTTTAAAATGTCTATCCTATTCACAACCACTACATCCATTAATTGCTTATTATAGTGTGATGTTTGAGTTAATCATAAGTTCTGAGGTAATATATTACTAATAGAGATTACTTTACCACTCAAACAAGCATCCCAATAAGTCAACCTTAATTTGTATACCCATACTATGGAATGGGGTTGAAGTGACATTGAGAGATGAATTCCCTAGTTAATGCTTCCTTATAGAACATGGGGGGAGGTGATGAAATCCCATCCACAAGCTGAAATGCATGAAATAAAGAAAGTGGAAGGATTTTAGGGTCATTTTAGGGATCACTTAGATTTTGGGGAGGGACTTAGAAACTTTCCTTCCACACTTTTGGATAAAAGTTATAAATGCAATAAGTGAGTATTTTTTATCACCCAAGTTTCCTAAAGGGGACTAGGGGAGAGCATACATGTGACACTTGCCTTGCAAAACAAACACTCAACAATAAACATAAAAATGAAAAATCTTCTAAGTATTTAACTAGAGTGAGAGTTCATTTTTATTGCACCAAAATAAATCTGACATGAAGTTTAGCCCCTTGGCCTTGTGTTGAAAACTTAAACAAAATGAAAATATAACTAAAGTAAAGGATTCTTAAAACACCAAATTTAAATATGAGTTTTAAAACTTGAGTGTTTAAAACTCTCTTTTCTTGGCCTTTGGGTCCTATAAAATATGTTAGGGTGTCCTTGTGCTAAGAAGTAAAACATAAGTGGCATTGGATAGATTTGGCCCACATAAAGATCTTTTGCCTAGAAATGGCTTGAATAGATGAGCAAATTTTTGGATGGAATGAGTGGTTCAAAGATCACATGTAGCTTGTAAATCCTTTGAAACACTCTAAGTAAAATTTAAGTGTAGTTTTTCAAATTTTGAGGAAATAGGTTCTCATGATGATTAATGAAAGAAAGATCATGGAACAAGTTTGCATATACCACAAGAAATCATCAGAGTTTTCAAGGATCAGGTAAAAGTTCATAGCTCAAGCTTTGAATAGCTAGACCATCATCAAGATGTCACACAAAAATGGATAGGTTAGCTCACTTATACATTTTATAAATATGCTCAAGACACTTACAAGGGTCAAAAGGTTGTAAGGAAATGATTCTCTTCATGTCAAGATCTTACTTTGCAAAATTCATGTCTTGATGAGATTTCTATCTCAAGATATAAGAATTTAAAGATTAACTTGCATGATGAAACATACACATGAGATTCAAATTTGGGCCCTTTAGATACTCCAAGATCCAAAAACATGCGTACAATTATGAATCTAAGATCGAATGGAGTGAGATTGAGTCTAAGATCTAGACCATGTTGCATGTCACATAGAAGTGGACCGATCAACTCAGTTGTACATTTTATAAGTTTATTTAGAAATCCACTCAGGCCAAAATAAATGCATGAACATGAGGTCCTTCATGCCTTGATATTACTCTACAAAATTCTTATCTTGATGAGTCTTTTTTATTAAGATATAAGCATTCAAATTTGATCTAATAGAGTAAAATATTCATGTGAGTGTCAAAATTAAGCCATGACAAATAACCATTTAGATTTAAAAATCCTTAGACATTCATGTAGATGTTAAAAATGTTCATGCGAATGTCAAATATGGGCATGAAGACATTAATTTTTGTCCTTATGAAATATCCATTTGGATTCAAAATAAGTAAATCAATGGTTGACATTCAATCATACTAAAGATACAATGGTGCACAACACCTGATAGAGTTAGTGGGCCTAGGTAGATCTATGGCTCACAGACATTCATATCAAGTAGATTGATAGTGTGAGATGGGTCAAGGGGTCAAAAGGCTACAGTCAACATCAATAACTAATGAGTGAAGGTAATCCCAAGAGATTTTTCATTAGAGGTCAAAGAGGTAATTTTTGACGCGGGTAAAGTACTTTCAAAGGAACTGAGCTTGAATAGGATCTAGGTCAATCCAAAGGATGCCATGAAGGTAGATACATTATACAAGGGATATCAACACCTTGAGTATGTAAAATACATAACATGATCTAGATAATTAAGAGCAGATCCTACAAAGCTATCAAATGCCATTAAAGCCCTGTAAAGCTTTTTGAGAGCTTCTAGACATAGGTTTTATGTCTTGTTAAGACTCAAGAGACCCTAGTCTATAGACCTCCATTTTCAATCATGACTATATGAAAACCAATAAAGGAGATTGGTTTTCATCCATACTGGATCTATATTTCGGATTTAGAAGCAATGGTATAATGGTGACTGCACAAGAAATGTTAGAAATAACATCACGAGTAAGCTCAAGTAACTGCTTGGTAATGTAAAGAATATCGAGCATGATTGAGGAAGATAGTGAAGGGAATTAATACTGATGAGATTTTGAGATATTAATATGGTGGTGGGGATTGTTTCCTATAGCTAGGTATTGATATTCACATTCTTGATCATGCCAAAAAAGATTTCGTGACATTAATATAGGGGAAAGCTCAAGGAGGATTGTAGTGGTGGTTGTTCTAAGTGGAATTAGGCTCATCAATGACCCCATTCAATGCCAAATTTTCTCTCTCTAACCTTATTTCTTCCTATAAATACTAGATTTGAGTTCTTTATTGGGATCCCTCAGCTGGGTATAAAAAACCTCTACTAAACTCACTTTGTAAACTCTTTAAAGCAATATAAGATAAGCTCAAATTATATCTAATGTTAAGTGTGCTCTATTGAAGTTTGATTTATAGAGTTTATGTTGTCTTTTCATCATTTGTAGGTCCTTCATGTACCTTTCTTTAAGACTATTAGTTTCTTACAGTTTGTGTGAAGTGTTAGGTAGTAAAGTTTCCCTTGAAGTGTCATAAGTCCATAGTGTCTTGTATAGACCTATTTATTTCTATCCTTCAAGTTACATGCCTCTTTGTAACCTTCATAAAAAATATCTATGTTTGGAACTCTATCATAAAATCTGATCAATCCTTCTCCTCACCATATTCATTAGTAGTCATAGAAGTGTCTAAGCTGATAGTGGATCATTGAGCATTGGTGCATCACCACACTTTCAGTAGGTTTTAATTCATGCATTATCTCCCCTTTTCACCTCTATAGATCAAGTTTAGAGAAGAGAATTCAAATTTTCATATCTTAAGAGCTAGATTTATTAAAAATCCTAGAGGTTTGACCCAATATTAGGTAACCCACAACCTAGGATCATTCCCATATTGGACTAGGTTTGGGTAGAGGACCTGAACAATCCTTTGCTCAACCAGGGTGCAACCTAGAACCTCCAACAATTTATGGCATATCCGGTGGGACCTCAAATACATTATATTTGGCATAGTTGAAGTTAGGAGCTAAGAGGAGGTATTTGCATAAAAAAATCATCCACAACATCAGAGGCTGATGATCTTCCAAGTTGTAGAGTTCATAACATTATTTAAACAACCCTATCATGCCAAAGGTTACTAGAAGGTTAGCAAGTAAAGGTATTCCCTTTGAATTCATTGAACTAGCTTATAGTTCATATGAAAGATCAAGATTCAATAAGATAGGTCCTTATCCCCAAAAGAAATATTCATCTCTTGGTCATCCTATTATCTTAAGCAGTGCAACCCCCACTGTGAAAATGGAAAGAAAGTAAGCTTTTGTACCCTTCAATGGTGGTATCCCCCTTAATCTTCAGTAATATGATGACATACCTACTTTATCTTTAAAGAGTCTACCATATTTTATAGGAAAAAAATCCACCACCCCTATATAACACATTACTGACATTGTAAACCTTTGTTCAGTACATCACATTACTTAAGAGAATGTAGCCATGAGACTACTAGCCACATCCTTAAAAGACAAAGCCTTACAGTGGTATATGGGTCTAGCTCTTATCTTAATCAATACTTGGGATGAGTTTGGTGAGTGCCTATGTAAACATTTTGAGGATAAAAGTGACCATGTGTCACTTGTTGAATAACTCACCTCAATCAAGAGAGCATCCCAAGAATATATGGTTGATTTTAACTATAGATTTCAAAAGACTTGGGATGTGATCCCTGTCATCATTAAACCCATGCACAACTATGCTTTTATTTACTATTTGAGAGCATTGAATTTAGACATTACTGTCATGATTTAATCTATGGGTGGGGGTGGGAAAACTATACCTGCGGCTTATGAGATAGCTATAAGGGTAGAAAACTATTTGATACAAGTAGGGAAACTCATGCCAAGACCTCTCATGCCACTTTTTCCTGAGCTCCAACTAACCCCACCTACCATTGATCCATTTCCCAATATAAAAAATCAAACTCAACCTGATGATAGTCAAGTGGACAAATTTTCAAAGACTAAGAGCTTATTAAAGGCACAAAACAACAAGCTAGTGGATCTCAAGAGACAACAACAGACTTCATATAGGCCATACCAAGTTCCCTTCCAAGCCCAATACCCTGATCAATCCTATGATATACCCCCTTATCCATAAAATTAACAAGTTTAAGGCCAAATCACTCAAGTTAGATCTTATAATAGTTATAAACCCAAAATTTATAGTAGTTCAAGAGCCGTGGTCTCCACACAAAATAACCTTGTACAAGAGGGTAAGTGGTAATCAACAGGGCAGTCTAATGAGATGGTAATGGCTATAAGTGGAGAAATGCATTATGATCCTAGTTGGCAACATGTTGCTTCATTATAAGGCTATGACATAATTCCTCCTCCACCATAAGGCCCTATAATTCATTAAGATAACATGCCTATGATGACATCATTAGAAGATAAAATTCAATATCAAGAAAGCATGGGTAAGCCACCAATTAGTACCATGTGCATAAAATTTCAAGAAGGGGAGCATATGTTTGAGTATGTAGTAGTAAAAATGGGGTAGACTACACAAATGTTAGATGAACCAGTTACAACCAATATAAGAGCCAAGAGGAGGATGTTGGATGACAATTTTAGGTAACCTAAGGATTCTTTAACACCTCCACAAGCCAATCAACAACCTACCACTTCAAATATAGTTGTATAGATCTTAAAACTCAATAAATACCTCAACATCATGGACAACAATATAAGTCTCCTTTTGATTCTCATGTCACTTAAGTTCCAAGTGATACTTCTAGTTCCAAGGTACAATTCAAAGGTACTAGTTTTCCTTTAAATATTGTGGATCATATGAAAAAGGCTAATGCCACTATGTCTATGTCTGATGCCTTGTCTATTCTAGGATAGAAATAAATTATTTAACAAAAGCTCTCTAAGCCTTCTCATGTGAATGAGACAACTGATAAGGTGAACATTATTTTTATAAATAGTAGTCAACCTAGCCAAATTCAAGTTCCTTGTCAAGGTTAAGCTCATGTTTTTGTTCATTAACTTAAGGTTGACACACCCCCTCCGTGTTATTTTTAAGTCATCACAGGGGACTATTTAGTGCACAATTGTATGATAGATTTAGGTGATTCAACCTTAGTTATGCTTAAATCCATAAAAGATAAACTTGAGATTAAATATGTGCCTAATGAAAAAGGTGTTCTCTAATTGGATGGTTCCCCCATTAAAATAGTAGGTATTGTGAAAGATCTTAAAATCACATTGGCAACTTGCCCAAATTGTGTCATCACTTAGGATGTAATGGTGTAAACTTACTCCCATATTTTGTCTTATGCATATCTAGGCACTTTAATGCAAAAATTGGGGGCTATTTATCCTCTGGCTAGTCATACATGGTTTTTAAGACCAGATATGGGACTAGGGTCACCATTAGGTCAAAACCTATCTCTAAGTTACATCTAGAGCTCTATATGCCTAACCTTGAAAATGTAAATTGTACCATATTTTAAGAGGATAAAAATGTTAGTGAAAAAGAGCCTCATGACCATCTTGAAGGCATTTCATACTTGTACTTGGATGAATGGGAAACTGAAAAGCATGGATTTGATCCCTATAGCAATATTAAATAAGCAAACTTAGGGGTGTATTGTATGCATAAGGAAGGTGCTGCTATACCTTGCCTAACTAACAACACTCAAGGGGAAGATGGTCTATGGAATTTATTCTATGATGGCTCAAGTTTAAGAAGTGGTAGTGGAAATGGAGCCATCCTAGTTTTACCCTTATATCAGAAGTACTATTTAGCTGCAAGATTTTAATTTAGTTGCACTTCAAAGATAGATGACTATGAAGCTCTTCTACATGGTTTACAAGAGGCAAGAAGAAGAGGTGTCAAACTTCTTCAAGTCAAGGGTGATAGTGAGTTTGTTTTTCAATAAGTGAGAGGAATAAGTGTAGTTAAGAACCATAATTTTAAAGGCTACAAGCACTGTGTATAGGATCTCATAGAAGACTTCTTGGAATTCAATATACAATCCATACCAAGAGAGGTAAATCAACATATAGATAGGTTTGTAGCTATTGTAGCTTAGTATGAGGTTGCAGAAGCAGTCAAAGATAACTAGAGTCATGACAAGGTCAAGATCATTTATAGGCTAGTTGTATGTGATAATGAGGTGAGTTGGTAGGTGTTTGATAATAATGACCAAATTATATGTTTTTTGATGCAAGAGGCAAAAATCTGCCATAAGAACCAAAACAAATTCCAACATCAATATGATGATCAAATAGTGAAACTAAGATATAAAAAGTTACCTAAGGGGATTGTGACATTAGAAAACATCTTCAATGCAGATGACCAAGTGAGAAGAGGCAAGGCATATATCTCAACTAAGGAAGAACATTATAAAAAGATAGAGATCTTTAAGGGTCAATTATTGAACTTAGGAAAGATCAACATAATAGAAGAGAGAGCTACATTTTTTGCCTTATGCCAAGAGTTATTTGATGTATTTAAATTAGAATACAAAGATTTGAAGGGTTTTTATCCTAAGTTTTCACAACATATGATTAAATTAAAGAGTAATGCAAAACCAATCAGGCAAAAATAAAGTCTTGTCAACCCAAAGGTGGAGGACTTGATGAGAAGGGAAATGTTTAAGTTTATTGAATTAAAGATCATATTCCTCATTAAACATTCCTTATGGGTGGCAAACCTTGTGCTAGTGAGGAAGAAGAATGAGCAAATATGTCTATGTGATGACTTTAAGGACCTTAATAAAGTATCCATAAAATACCATTACCCACTGCCCTTAATGGATCAGATTCTTCAAAAGGTGGTACGATCCTAGATGTTTTCACTACTTGATGGCTACTCTAGTTATAATTAGATTATGGTCAAAGAAGAAGATAGACATAAGACTACCTTCACCATAAAGTGGGGTACTTATGCATATATGAAAAGTCCCTTTGGACTATCTAATGATAGAATAACCTTTCAAAGGGAAATGGATGTTGCTTTTAAAAGTTTGATCAATGACATGGTGCTCATCTACCTAGATGACATCACTAGTTTATTAAAGGACCTAGTTGATCACATTATTCACCTAAGGTTAGTATTTGAAATATGTAGAGAATTTGGTGTGTCATTGAATCCTAAAAAAGGTATATTTGGTATTCATGAGGTCAGGTTATTAGGCCATGTAGTGTCTAAGGATGATCTTTCCATAGACCCTAAAAGAGTTGAGTCCATCTTATCCTTACCATTTCCTAAGCATAAAAAGGGTATGCAGAGTTTTTTAGGGAAGATTAATTTTATAAGAAGATTTATGCCAAGATTTGTAGAGCTAGTCAAGCCTTTTACTCAAATGTGAAGAAAGGGCAAGGAGTTTACATAGACCAAAGAAGGTAAGAGAAGTTTTTAGGTCATCAAGGAGGCCATATATCATGCTCTTAAACTTCTTAACCCTAATTTTGAAAAATTATTCTACTATATGTCTTCTCTACATTGGATGCAATCAATGCCATGTCGATGCAACAAAATGAACAAGGCTTGGAATAACCTATTGCTTTCTTTAGTTAGGCCTTAAAATGGTATTTTAGAGAAACATGTGATTGAAGAAGTAAGAGGTTTGAAGAAATTTAGGCACATGGAATCCAATAGTGAGATCATCCTCATGGTGGTATACCCAAGTATTAAAAAGTTTATACTCAATAGAGACCTCAATGAGAAAAGAGATGGATTGGTGATAATATGCATGGAGTATAACCTTGAATTCAAAGTTTAAAAGATTAAAGAGGTAGAGGGTTATGTGAACATATTATAATATAGGTAAAACAATATAAAGATCAAGTGTTGGTAGTCCATGATAGCCAATAGGTAGTTATAGATAACACAACTTTCAGTTAGACACATGATATAACCATATTTATTGAGTTAGGTCAGTGTCCTATGTGAATAAATGGAGATAAGAGAAGGAACTTTAGGTTACAAAGTATACCTTATGTCTTGATAGATGGAGTATTTTTCAAAAGATACATAGGAGGCATGATTTTGAGGTGTGTGGAATCATGCCAAATAGACAAGTAACTTAAGCAATTCTATGATGGTCCAGCTAGTGGGAACTTTATTACCAAGGTCATGACCTTAAAAATGATTAGAGATGGATACTTTTGTCCCACAATGTTTGGAGAAGCATATTCTTGGGTAAGGAGATGCCCAAAATGTGCAATGTTTTTTGGCAAGCAAAAACTAGCTACCCTTCCCTTAAAACTCATATAAGTAGAACAAACTTTCATTTAATAGGGCTTAGATTTCATAGGGATGATACAACCCCATTAAAATAAATGAAATAAATGGATAATCATATCTACATACTACTTTACAAGGTGGGTTGAAGTAACTACCCATAAGGAAGCTAATGAAGATTCTATCTTGGACTTTTATGATAACCTTATGACAAAATTTGGTGTGCCTTCTATAATTATTTATGATAATACATTGGCCTTTATCAGAAATAAGGTATGTGAGTGGGATATTTCACATAGAATTTATCTTAAGGCATCCTCTAAGTATTACCCATAATTTAATGGACTAATAGAGTCCTAAAATAATAACTTGTTGAGGATTATCAAGAGAACTATAGAGGATAGTTAGAGGGAGTGGCATACTAGACTAAGGACTACCCTATGGGTAGACAAAGTAACACCTAAGAAATATAATAGACACTCCCCATACCTTATTATCTATGGGAAAGAATCCAAAATTCATATATCTCTTGAACTTCCTACATTAGAGCTCACAAATCAACTTGAGCTCGTAGAAGATAATGCTGTGTAGATAAGGCTGAATGAGCTAAGACAACTAGAGGAGACAAGGGGCACTACTATGCATATTATGTGGTATAACCAACACTAAATGAAGAGGTAATTTGACAAGAGAGATTCTTAAAAGACATTACAAGAAGGTGATATAGTCCTCAAATGGGATGATGACTATGCAAAACTAAGAAAGCACTCCAAGTTTGATAGCCTTTGGAGTGGACCTTATGTTATCAAAGGTTTCAAGGAGAGTAATGATTTTGAGATTGATAAATTAAGTGGAGAGAGCCTCCCCATCCCTATCAATGGGAGGTGTCTTAATTCTACTACAATTTTTATCTCATGATCTTTGTACATAGGTAGATAGGTCTATCCTTACCTACAAGTGCCCTTGCACATTATTCTATTTGTTGTTTTCTTACTATTATGGTAGTTTTTGGTGTCTTTTTGATTTTTTTGTTTGTGTGTGTGTGTTTCATTGCTTCAAAATGTTTCAAGGAGTTGGGTAGAATCTTTCTATTAGTAATACTCCTTTTGTCTAGTTATCATGAACAAACTTGATGAAGTTTTAGGTTCCATGACCAACAAGATGGTCAAGCCAACTGAGTCACCAGAATTGTTGCTCAAATTTGGCCCACATAAATATATTTTTCCTAGAAATGGCTTGAATAGATGAGAAAAGTTTTAGATGGAATAAGTGGTCCAAACATCACATGTTACTTATAAAGCCTTTAAAACACTTTAAGTAAACTTAAAGTGTAGTTTATAAAATTTTGATTAAGTAGGTTCTCATGGTGATAAATGTAGGAAGGATCATGAAAATTTTTTGCATATGCCTCAAGAGATCATCATATCTTTCAAAGATCAAGCAAACGTTCATAGCTCAAGATTTGAAGAGCTAGACCATTATTAGGACATCATGTAGGAATGGATAGGTTAGCTCACTTGTACATTTTATAAATATTATTAGGATTCTTACTAGGGTCAAAATGTTATAAGGAAATGATGTTCTTCATGTTGAGATCTTACTCTATAAAATTCATATCTTGATGAGATTTATATCTCAAGATCTAAGCCTTCAAATATTAACTTATAAGATGGAATGTATATACAAGCATAAAATTTTGGCCCTATAAATACTCCAAGATCCAATGATACATGTTCAATCATGCATCTAAAATCCAATAGAGTGAGCTCGAGTCTAAGAGCCAAACCATCTTGCATGTCATGCAGAAGTAGACTAATCAAATTATTTGTGCATTTTATAAGTTCATTTAGAAATCCACTTAGGGCAAAATAAATGCATGAACATGAGGTCCTTTATACCTTAATCTTACTCTACAAAATTCATATCTTGATGAGCCTTTTATCTCAAGATACAAGCCTTCAAAGTTGATCCAACAGAGTAAAACATTCACATGAGCATCAAAATTAAGCCATGACAAATAACCATTTGGATTTAAAAATAATTAGATGTTCATACAAATGTTAAAAAAATTTGTGTAGACATCAAATATGAGCATGAAAATGTCAATTTTGGGCCTTGTGAAATAGCCATTTAGATTCAAAAGAAACATATCAACATTTAGCAATCAATCATACCAAAGATCCAATGGTGCATGACACCTAATAAAGTTAGTGGTCCTACGAAGATCTATGGCTCATGGACATTCATACCAATAAAATAAATGGTATGAGATGGGTCAAAGGGTCAAAATTATTGATTCAACATTGACAACCACTAAGCAAGGGTGAGCCCAAGAGCTTTTTCATTGGAGTTTGAAAAAGAAGTTTTTGACTTAGGCAAAGTGAATACAAAGGAACTAAGCTTGTATAAGATCTAGGTTAAAATAGAGGATGACATGAAGGTAGACACATTGGAAAAATGATATTTCCACCTCGAGAAGGTAAAATACATAAATATAAGATCAAATGTGATCTAGATAACTAGGAGTAGATCATGCAAATCCATCAAACACCATTAAAGCCTTGTAAAGTCTTTTGAGAGATTCTAGATGTAGGTTTTAAATATCATTTAGACTTAAGAGACCCTAGCCTATGGACCTCCATTTTAAATCATGACTATTGGAAAACCAATAAAGGAGATTAGTTTTCATTCATAATAGATCTATATTCAAGATTTAAAGGTAATGGAAGAATGGTGACTACACAAGGAATGTCAGAAAGAACATCATGAGTAAGCTCAAATAACTACCTGGTAATGTAAAGAATATTGAGCATGATTGAATAAGATAGTAAAGGGTATTAATTCTAAGGATCTTGGGATAGATTCACGATGGTGGGGATTATTTCCTGTAGCTAAGTCTTGACATTCACATTCTCCATCATGCCAAAAAAAGATATAGTGAAATTAATGCATGGGAAAGATCTATAGTGGTGATTATTCTGAGTGGAATTGGGCTCATCAATGACCCATTTTAGTTCCAATTTTTCTCTTTCTAACCTTCTTTCCTCCTATAAATAATGGGTTTGAGTTCTTGATTGGGATCCCTTGGCTAGGTATAGCAAACCACTACGAAAATCACTTTATAAACTCTTTAAGACAATATAAGATAAGTTTAGATTCTATCTAATGTTAACTATACTCTATTTAAGTTTTATTTACATAGTGGATGTTATCTATTCATCATCTATGTGTCCATATACCTTGATTTAAGACTGTTAGTTTCTTGCAGGTTGTGTTAAGTGTTAGCTAGTGAAGTTTCCCTTGAAATGTCATAAGTCCATAGTGTCTTGCATAAACTATTTATTTACATCCTTCAAGTTATAGGCCTCTTTTCAAACTTCATATAAAATATTTATGTTTAGAACACTATCATAGAATTCGATCAATCCTTGTCCCATTATATTCATTAGTAGTCATAGAAGTGTCTAAGTTGATAGTGGATCATTGAACATTGGTGCATCATCACACTTAAAGTAGGTTTTCATTCATGCATTATCTCCCCTTTTCACCCTAGTAGATCAAGTTTCAAGAAGAGGATTAAAATTTTTATATTTGAAGAGCTAGCATTATTAAAAATCCTACAGTCTGACCCAATATTAGGTAACCCATAGCCTAGGGTCATTCCCATGTTAGACTAGGTTTGGGTAGAGGACCTGGACAATCCTTTACTTAACCAGGGTACAACCTAGAACCTCTAACAACTGGGTAAATGAATTTTGAGTTTTATCTCTTAGGTTTCTAAAATTTTACATAGAGTAATATAGCCATTTTACCTACAAAACCATAACTATTAGCATAATATCGTTATTTTCTATAAAATAGAGTGTTAGCACAAAATCACCACTATTAAAACAACACCACAAAAATTAATACAATATCAAAAAACTTGGTGTAATAATGCAACTTATATGCATCTAAATTCACTTGCCTACATTATCATCACTAATATTACTATTAGTTGACACTAATTCCACTTATCCCATTATTCTAATTTATCTCACTAATTTATCCCCTCTTTCTAATGATTAATATAATGTCCCCTTATTCATATTTCATCATTATATTAAACTTACTCATCCCCACTAAATAATTAATTTATCCTAAATCCCCATTATCCTATTCTAATCCCCACTTATTTATTATTTAGGAATTTTAAATTCCCATGGCCCACTTACCCACCTACTAGCTTATCCCTAGGCTCTCTTACACCCCTAGTCCCTAATCACTCACCCAATCCCTATTTACTCCATCTCTAAATCCTAATTAATCCATAAGAGGATTCTATTCTAACCCCTCCTTCTAAAAGTGTCTAAATCTAGAGGCTTTCAAGGAATTTTAAATTCTTTTTAATCCTCAACCTTTGATCTCCTTCCCCCAACTTCAAATCTCCACCATAGTTTTTTCCATCCTATTTCTATTTAAACAACTCATCTCCTCCATTGGAGCCATCTTGGGAATCCATAGCAAATCTATGTCAATATAATTCTTCACTCACAAACATTCAACATCCATTGATCAAGCCACATCACCATGTCAAAAATCTGAGTCAAGGTATATCAATCCAATCTCAATCTCTTTTTATTTTTCATTCTATTTGATCATGGTGTAGAGTACTTAACCTTAGGATTTTAATGTTGTTTTGAATTTATTTTATCATCCATTATATTTGGTCCTAATGGATCTATCTCTTTAACTAGGTAGTTAGTTATTTGGTTGATTGAATTGCATGATTTAATCCATAGGACTCAAAAATCCTTCTACATTTTTGTTGACCATGATGGGACAAAGGGTAAATATTATAATTATTTCTTGAAAGATATTCTATGAGTGTTTTGATTTTGCTTGAAGGATCTTAAAAAAATCATATTTTGTATCAAAATTAGTCATTTTGTTTTCTTTGGGTATGTTCTTGATGCTACAAGATTGGTGGTGAGATGGCTCTTCATGTTACCTAATTTGTATAGCCTTTTCACTTATTTCTAAATAATTTATTTTATATTCTATAGTAACTACCTTGTATCCTTTGTCTTCTATCTACACTCTATAGACAATTGGTTTTGCATAACCTTTTTGTTTGTTGATTAACTAACCCAACTATTTGAGTCTAAGTGAAACAGGTACCTTCAGACATAAAAAATCTTGAAGCCTTCGTTGCCACTACCGACATGGATATAGCATAGGTATTAAAGGTGAGGACTATTACACAAATATTTCCTTAAGATTTCAAACCCTTAACCTATTAAATTTTTTCCTTTTTGATTTTCTTCTCTCCCCTATTAAATGGCCCATGGGATTTTATGAATATCTCTAAATTTTGGCATAAAGAATAATAAGCATACAACTAGTATTATTCACATGACTATGATAACAATAGTAAGATGAATCAAAAAAATAATAACACAATCCCAATGGATCTAATTGTAAACTCCTATATTTTTATTGTACATTATACACATTTATTTTATCATGACATAGGATCCCTATTGTATCATAATCTATTTCCCTATTCCAATTGTGTTCTATCCCAACCCAAATATCCTCTATGGGTGCATCCATATCAAACCAGTTGCTGCCTAAATTTATCTATTGACCAATACCTTCTTTGTATAAGTGTTTGACTATGCAGAGTAGTATCATTTTTATTGAAGACTAAGGGATTTGATCAGGGAATGTTAGCACATCGATGGTATCACTTTTATAGAATACCAAGATGAAACTCCAAAGAAAGTATCACCAAAATCTAGAATCAATTTCAAAAAGTATGCTACCTAGAAACAATAGGTGAGACAAAGTGTAGGGAAGCACAATAGATCATTGCTTGAATCAATTTAAAATACTGATCTTCTAGAAAGTTCTTGGCACCTAAACTCTCACACCACACCTATGTTGGACATAGAATGGACACTTGTTAAGAAAAATATCATCTATGTGCTATGTTGGACCAACATTTTTACTAAGATTGATCAATTTATTATAATCAGTTGGTGTCTATTTTGACTAGCTCACGTGTCATTCAATTATGTTAAGTAGGATATATATGTGGTATTTATAATTCATAATGCATAGTATTACTTGTTTAATTATTATTTGGAATCATAATATTTGATGATTATTTATGTTTAGGTGTCTTTAGGTTTTAATTCATTTTTAGGAAATCACATTTTTATATGGTCAATTGTTCTAATTTAGAGTATCATTCAAATATTTTCTAGGTGGCTAAAATTTACATGTTTATTTGAATATTACCTTTTAGTCACTTTTTTTTAGAAAGAGATATAATATGGGTGGTAGTTTGCTTTGATTAACTCCTTATTGCTAGTTTGATAATTTTGTCATATCAATTGAGGCCTTTTTAACCAAAATCACCAATAATAAAAGAGAAAATTTTCAACACTTGAGTATTCACATATATCAAAAAGCTAAACATTGATTGTAGGGTGCCTTGCATTAATTGACATAATGATTGGTCAAAGATTAAAATCAAGAAAACTACTAATCATTTATTTTATAGGCTGATCATTTTTGAAATAAAGAACAAAAACCATTTTACTCATCCATTTGATCTTAGTTGATAACATATTTGACATGTGCTTGCAGACCTATTTGTTTTCAAGTGAAAACTAATAACCTTTTTTAGTGCAGGATCCCTCAAGACTAAGGCACCCCACTTTGTTTTCTAACACTTGCATTTGTAGAAAGGGGTACCTATAATATATTATCTTAGTTTTTATTATATATACATCCTTGTTGTAAATTTGCCTCATTATATATACTTACGTGTTATGGTTTTGGTTTGTGCATATTTGCTTATTATTCATTATACATACTTGTGTCCCTCACATGTAGGTAATTAATCATATTATGCTTGCCTATTTTTATCCCCCTTAAGTCTAGGATAACACATGATGTGGAATTCATCCCCATACATAGGCTTATCAAATAGGGTTTAGTGATAAGGATTTCATCACCATGCACTAACCAAACTCCATGCTTTGACAGAGTCTAAAAATTAGGAGAGCTATCATTACTTGCCTAAATAGAATTACCCATAAAGGGTTTTGTGGAGTGAGGGGTAGTTAAGATCCAACATACAATGTGGTTAGAAAATATCCTATATGGATTTGGGCCCCACTGTACCTTCACATATATAGGGGATATACTTGAAAAGATTGTGTAAACCTAACATAGGATCCTTTGACCATAATAGGCACCTCACTGTCAAAGTTAATATCAGCTCCTAAGTAGTCATTATGTGTGAATGGGGTCAAGATTATTTTATTGATTCTATAATGGGTCACCAATGTACAAAATCACCTATAAATATATTTGATGGTGTTAGTGCTGAGTTATACACCCTTGAGTTTACTAATCATAGGTTTATGGTCTATTTTCTTTGTTTGTGTGTCATGCTAAACCTATGTTATTTGTGAGCTAAGTCAATTTTACACCCCAAACCTATACACCTATCTAGTTATTTTCACACATCATCTTGTATATCTTTGTCCCATCATTCTATCCTTTTTGTACATTCTTATCCTGTCATCCCTTTATACACATCATCTTGAACATCCTAGTCATCATCTTTTTATAAATATTGTCTTTGTATATCCTTTTCCCTACCTAATTTCATTCCATCTTAATCTAGTCATCCCCATATTATTCTATCTCATCATTGATCATACCCCACCATCCCATCTCTATCTCATCATTTCCTCTGTATATCTTTACCCCATCTCTCACCTTGTCTTAATCCCATCCTAGTCTAATTATATATACTCATCATTAACTATATCCCAATCACATCTTGTACATCCTTATCATTATCCCCTTTTACATAATTTTTTCTCTTGAACATCCTTATATCAACATCCCATTCTAAATTTTGTTCTTTTTACATCCTTTTAAATTCACATCCTATTCTAGTCTCACTAATCATTAGTCATACTCCATCACATATCCAAATCACATCTTGTATATCCTTATCGACATCCCCCTTATACATATTGTCCTTTGTATATTCTTTACATATTTTAATCTTCTCCTAGTTTAAACATATCTTACATGTCTTGTCTTATCATCCACATCTTTTTTTAATTCCATAATCAATCATCTATCTTAACCTTGTCTCCATAACCCATCTAGTCTAACCTCATCCTATCTTATCCTAGTTGGCTTTCTACATCACACCCATGTCCATCCCATTCATCTTAACCTTGATCATTTATATATTTTTATCACCTTCATCACATAATCATATCCCATCTTGAGAAAAATTGGTCTAAGGTTTTGAACTAGTCTTCTCATCCACATCATCCTATTATCTTAGTCCACTTAATCAAATCTCATACCTAGTCGATATTCTACTAACATCTTATCACTTTGATAGTATCAATATAGAAAACCCATCAATCATAAATATAATAAAATCATATTACCTATTTATGACTATCACCCATCATATCATCCTCTTGCTAATTTGAATCTAGGTACCCATTACAATTCTCAATCCTTTTGATAGATTGACTATTAGGCATTGTTGATAAGTCATTAGCACCTACTGTATTATTGGTCTGACATCTAATCATAGTCATCCATCATCTCAATCACATTTTAATCCATTTATATATCATACTATCTTGGTCCTTTGGACCTTCTTTGATTTAAGAAGCCATATCTCATCATCCATCTCTATAGATTTGGACCCAATTCTTGTAGACAGATATATCTTGGCCAACAAGGATGATGTCATTTTATGAGCACTAGAGATGGGTGATCACCTACATTCTAACTTGATTCAATTCAACCCAAACTAACACATATCCCCATGAAATTAGTCTCATACTTCCTTGATGTAGTTGCCCTAATCAATTAATACATCATAGAAAATAAAGATGAGTTCTTCTTGCGGCTATGGAAGATGGGTTCTCAATTTATTAATGATTTTTACCCTATGAGCCTCAAATCACCTCCCAAAAAACTCCACCATCAACCCTTATACCATTAAATTCCACCATCCATTATCCCTATCCAAATCCCCTTAGCCCTAGTTCATACTTATCCACAGTCAAATCCTCCATTTACCAATCATAATCCATCACCACTTCCTCATCTTAATAGTAAAGGAAGACCCAAATTATTAATCTCATCATCTAATAATAAGATTGCATCACCATTACCTTATTATAATTATAACACATCCAAATCCAACTCTTAATCCTAATAAATCACCCATCCTTTATCACCCACCACCATGAAGTTAGACCCCGCTCTCATGGACCAATACATCTTTGCCAACAAAGATGAAATCCTTTTTCATTTCCTTATGATGGGTGTACCACTTCATAAATGCATTAATCCCCTTCAACTCATTTCATCCCTAGTCTAAATCCCTTCATGTGAGTCCCATTTCAATCCTCCATCCACTAGTCATAGGCCATCATCCACACATTCATACACTAGCAAAAGGAATATAATCTTGGCCACCTCATCTACCACTAGACCATCCACCTAGTCACACCAATGACCATTTGATCTAAAGTCCAATGCTTCAACTTCCAAGACATGAAGTAAAGAGGGTCCCTATACTCTTCTTCCTATAGTTTTGGAAGCTCTTTTTTAATGACTTGTTAATGCTAACATGATGGTCTATACACCCATTGACATATTGATCCCACCAAGCCTAAGCCCTCCTGGTATAAAGCTAACCGCTGCTCAGTATATCATCAAACTTAGGTGAATTCTATTAAATGTTGTCTAATTTTTTGAGATTATGTCTAAGACCTCATTAACAGTGGGGACATAGTTATCAAGGATGAATTATATGAGTTTATATCCTTGGGTGAACAAGAAGAGGAATGCCAAGATTCTATTCCTAATCATGATCGATCCCTTACCCTTCCAAGCTAATGTCAAGACATCCTATCCTTATTTCATGATCCCCTTATCATCAACCAATCTTCCATCAAACATAAATCCATTCCCCATAATCCTAGTCCCCCTATATCTCATGAATCCCTCCATGGTCTTATTTTTGCTTAGTCCATTATTCATCCATCATCTCCCTTTTACCCATTATATCAAATAACCCATAATGAGAGGATAATAGTAGAAAATTACTCCTCTACTCATAACATCATGTCTTATGCATTAGAACCAACATAAATGCCAATAAAATTCTTATGTGCATCATGATTATGTTCCACACCAACATCTAAACTAGATTCCTCATCAAAATTATCATCCCTCATCAACATTGTAGCATATGATGATAATGCCTACTCTTTTGAAGATCCCACTTAGGATGATGACATCATAATTGAGTTATTGAATTCTTTATCTAATTTTTAGAGTGGATTTGATCCTACCTTAGATACATCTACTAGTGATTCTTTGGATTCTTGAGGACACCTTCTCCAACATTGAGGCTAGGGATCCTAATGACCTTTATGAGGACTATGCTACCCATTATCTCCTTAATACTTTACCCAACATTACTCATCCACCTCATCTAAATAATCCCTACAACCCACTCAAAGGGAATAAACAAGAACATGCATTGTTGGATTCCCCTCTACATTTCATATCGTGTGCCACCAATAAAAATATCCAAGACCATCATCCAACAATCATACGTCATGATCTTATCAGTCAAAATAAAATCATCAGCCTAATCAAAAAATGTCTTCCCCTAGGTGAAGCCAAAAATTTGGCACTAAGGGCATATACAAGTCAAAATAACATATATCAAGTCAAAAATTAATCTCCTCTGGTGAAGCCTAAAATTAGGCACCAAGGGGCAATCAAAGTAAAATCCAATCAACAGTTCAAAATAAAGTAAAAAATAATAATCACAGGGCCGATCATCCTCTTAATTCTTGGGTCAAATAATCAACAAATCAAAAGGTCTTGTATCCCTTACTATCATGAAACCAATCTAAAGAATCCCCTCCACCATATCTAATGGTGTATGTAACTATTGAACCCAATTTCCACTCCCCATCTCATCATATCATTCTCCATAATCACATCCCTCATTCACATCCTACATCCCATCATCACAATCATGACATGTTCCCATCCATACCATATCACCAATCCTAGGACAACATCATCCCTCGTAGGGACTAAAAAGACACCTCGCTAAAACATCTAGAGAATGTTAAATAAGAGTCAATAAAGGCCACCAAGACATGATCTTTGGATCACACATCTCCAAAATTGGTGTTAGGTAAATGATCCATCAAACATAAACATTCTTACATCTCTTCCCCACATCTAATAAATCAAGATGACACCCAATAAAAAAAATGATTCATCTAATGGTGACACCATTCTCTGGCACTTTCTCCAAGTACCATGATGAAAACTAATTTTCAGTGTCATGGTAGAATAATCAATTATCTACATTAAACCATAAAACTTGGGGGAAAATCCATTCATTCCCTATCCTTTATCAATCCCAATCATCTATCTATACTCATTCCATCCCTATCCACCTTGTTTTTATTACCCATCTTATCCCTTGTCCATCACCTCCATCCATTATTCCTATCCAATGTCTACCATCATATCATGCATCTTAGCTCTTATTACATCCCTTGTCCTAACCTTCATAAGGAAGGGAATGGTGTCTTTAGAGTTTTTATCAAACCATCTTAGCATATCCTCCAATGGACACTCAAGTAACTAAACATCTGATTCCTTCATGATATTGTCATTGACAATCCTTAGTCTCTTCTTCCTTCATCCTCATCCCCTTTCCCACATCACCCTCATCATTTGTATCATCCCATCCATCATTCCATCCATCCTAATCTTGGTTTCTAGGCTTGGTATTCCCTTTGCTAGTAACCATATTTGTATAGTGTACAAACATGCCCCAAAAAGACCTAAAAATAAAAAAAAGTCAAAAACCCTAAAAATTATACAATTTAAAAAAGACAGAAAAATTCCATTATGTCTTATATTATGTCTAATCCCCTAGTCACATCCATCTCCATCCATCTCATATTTTCCCATATTTGGATATCACATTTTATTTTGGATCCAAATTGGAGTAGTCACGTGTATCCCTATATCTTCCTCATCCTTTTGACTAAGTGTTATTAATACACATAACCTTGTAAAAGAATTTAGTCTAGCATCCCTATCAATGCTTGTTCACACCTAAAACCCATCTCATCACATCTTTGCTAGTGTGGAAGGTAATTTATCCCATCACTATCTTTATCATTGCCTCTTCATACCTAGCACCCATCCAAACACTATTTTTTAGGGCCTTATTTGTTGGTAATCCTTGATCACCTTTCTTGTCCACTTTTTCAATTTGATTTCAAGATCAAATCAGTATTAAAAAACCTTATCACATTGTCCATACTTATATCCTAAACTAGGGGAAATATCTCATCCATATCCTCATCTAAGTCATTATCCTCATCCTAATCCTAATCATGATCATCCTTTCTAAGTCCAAGTCTATCCTACATCATAATCATCCTATTCCAACCCATCATCCCATCATTAGACAAGACATTTTGACACTATATGTAGATACTTATGTGTGTTATATTTATCTTGTTTGTCTATGTTTTGCATCATGTTGTCTATTGGGTAATGAATGAATATGTTATGAGGTCATCAAATTTATCATAATGCTTATAAGTGCCCTTGATGATGCAAAGTTTACCATTTACCCACGTATTTTGGGATAATGTCCTCTTGGTCATGTATCTATCATGGGACATAATTCCAAGTGCCATATCTATTAGATTGATTAGACTATGATGAGTCTTATGATAGCTATGATGGCTTGATCACCTACACCCTCATAATTTATCTAAACATCTAATCTTCCTTATTCTCATCACTAATCTAATCCTCTCGACCCATTCGACTAACATCCAATCTTTTATCCTTGTAATCATCATCTAATCATGTAAGTATCATCTTATAATAACTAAAATAATATTTTAATCACTAATGATAGTCATCATCATAATATTTTACTCCATAAATTATCATTTATACTTGAATTAGAACTACATCAGTCTAAGGTCTTTTTAGATTATGTAGGCAACACTTGGCCACTTTTCAGTTTCAAGGATAGCTCAAACACTATCTCTCTCATCCATTCTCATCCCCCTATATTGAATTAGCTAGATATTCAAGATATAATATCCATCACTAATCAATAAATCTATTGATCAATCTTTTCCTCAATTGCCTGCACCTGTCAATTAGGCCTAACAAAATCACAACATCCCTCCTTTCCTCCATCAATCACTGATTGGTCAATCTATCAATTATCACTCCCTTGAATGTGTATTTTATATGGGAATAATCACTACTCATTTGTCATTAAATCATATCTTTCCTTTTCTATCATCACCTTTATCATATTAATCGATTTAACTTTGAGCTACACCCATCATTAATCTTATCAAATCTTATCCTGACCTATAACTCTCCCTTACATGCATCTTTACATGGGATATGTCTAAATAGTATGACATTTTAATCTTATCATCATCATGTTATTATTTATTCTCCCTTGGGATATGTCAACAACCATGACATAGTCATCTCTACTCATTGTGCATGTATCCTTGCTAGGGGCATCATCATCAATTTGTATCTCATTGCTCAAATTGAATTCATCTTATTCATATTTTATATTAAATTTAGAACCCCATCCCATTTTTTATTCATCTCATCCCACCAATCATTTCCTCTTTTGAGTGTCCATCCATCTCATTCTTCCCCATATGTCCCCTCAAGGGGGCATCATATCCACTAACATCATATCTACTAACATTCATCGAATAGTTTTTATTTGAAAGACCATTACACCTTCCACTTTCATTCTAATCACAAATATATTTCAAAGAGAGTAAAAATACATGCATATAAATTTGATTGCCTACATTATAATCACTAATATTACTATTAGTTGACATTAATTTTGCTCATCTCATTTATTCTAATTTATCCCATTAATTTATCTCCTTTTTAAATCATTAATCTAATGTCCCCTTCTTCATATTTCATCATTATATTAACATTATTAATCCCCACCAAATAAATAATTTATCCTAAATATCCACTATCCCATCCTAATCTCCACTTATCTATTATTTGGGAATTTTAAGTTCCCATGACCCACTTACCCACCTACTAACCTATCCCTAGGCTCTCCTACAAACATAGTCCCTAACCACTCACTTAATCACTATCTAATCCATCCATAAGTCATAATTGATCCCTAAGAGGATTATAGAATTTAAGGATTATAGAATCCTCTCTTTTCTAACCCCTCCTCTCTAGAAGCCTCTAAATCTAGATTCTTTTAAGGAATTTTATTATTTTTTTAAACTTCAACCCTTGATCTCCTTGCCCCAACTTTAAATCTCCACCATATATTTTTCCCTCCTCTTTACATTTAAACCACTCCTCTCCTCCATTGAATCCATCTTGGGAATCCATAACAAATCCATGCCAATATAATCCTTCACTCACTAACATTCAACATCCATTGATCAAGTCACATCACCATGCCAAAAATTTGAGTTAAGGTATATCAATCCAATCTTAATCTATTTTTATTTTGCATTTCATTTGATCATGGTGTAGAGAACTTAGATTTAGGATTGTAATACTATTTTGAATTGGTTTTATTCATCCATTGTCTTTAGTCCTAATTTTTCTATCACTTTAACTAGGTAGTTGGTTATTTGGATTGATTAAATTGCATGATTTTTCCATATAACTCAAAAATCCTTTTACACAACTTACCTTGAAAAATAACATGGTTAGTAGCAAACTGTCATGGTTAAAAGCAATACCATCATTGTTAGTGCAATATCACATAAGTTAAATCACAAATATGAAGGAAATATCATGAATGTAAATTTTTAATATTGTAATTTTTCCTGCAACATAAAATAGTTAATAGTAAACCATGGTGGTTAGAGGCAAAGTTGTAATAATTACAACAATCACAAAAGTTATTACAAAATCACTACTATAGAGATAAAATCATAACTATAAAGTCATGATATTGATATAATATCATGATTACATAGAGAAAAAATGTGATTGTATAGAATGAAATTATGATTTCTTGTATAATATCCATGAGCCTTCAATTTCTATTTTTTTGATTAGCAAGTTTGGATTTTGACATGAAAATTGCTAGGAGGATGTCCTAAAATACCTTGGGAACAACTTTATGGGGTGCATGCCCCATTGAGAGTGCCATGATGTGAACAAGGGATACATAAATGGGAGGTTAGTATAGTATTAGGATTATTAAAAATAAATAAAAATAACACACTAAACACTTAACACCTCTAGCCTAGACACTAGGGGAGCATAGGTAACAAACATTCAAGTGAAAACACAACTAGGACATAAAATAAATCATTATTTTATCTTATTTGAATCTTAAAATGGATTTTTAAAGTGGCTTTCTTTGTTTTTACATCAATAAGTATTTAACAATGAAGCTTTATTTTCTCCTTCTCTCATTGGAACCTTGGCTTGGCTGATTGGCTTATGAATTTGGCATGGTAACACTATTTGAAAGGCTTATCTCTAAATAAATGAGCATTATAAATTTATATTATGAGACCTTTGAATAAATTTTGGCATGATAACATTACACAAAAATAACTTATGGGGAAATCCTACATAATAACACTACACTATCAAAGTTTAGATATCAATAGGTATGGCCTTGTATTTATAGCCTTTAAAATTAACTCTCACCCAAGATGAGTTAAGGTTGAGTTTAAATATATAATGAGTTAAAACTAAACCTAGGTGAGTTGAGGCTAATTACAATTGAATTAAAAATTTTCATGTAATTATGATTTTCAATTACTAGGCATGGCTCTCAAATTAGATATTTTAAAAGAACTTGACAACTCATAAAGGCAATGATGAAAAGGCTTGATATTTTTATTTTTGGAATTTCCATTTTTAGATATTCATTAATTGTAAATGGATAATTCAACTAAAAATTTAATATTGTTTAATTAGATGATTTATTTTGATTAACATTTTAGTTAATTTAATAATTGTTCAAGTGCCCCACTAAATGGGTCTATAGACCAAACTACTAGTTGTTAGGTTGTAAGGTGATTGAGGATGAATCTGTGAGAGGTTATTGTTGCATATGTTATAATATTCCAAATAGGGATGCCTAAATAAGATTTTGAGTATTGAAAAATGATGCATAGATGAAATTCGGATGTTTATTGGTTCCTATGCTTAATTTACATTGTTTGGTAGGAATCAATATGAAGTCTAGTTGAAAGTCAATTATGACCAAAATGAGGTGTCTACACTAATTATAAAAACCTTTGGTAAAACTATTACTTTATCCATTAATGAGTTTGAGATTTTGTGTTACTTTTTTGCATTGATTATAACTATTTTTGGGTAAATGAATATCATTTTTTTAGACTGGTCTCATATTCATTTTGTTCTAGCCTGTTAGGAATATAGAATGTAGAGCAATAACAATGAAATAAAGATAGAATTAAAATTAAAAAAACACAATAGAATAGAGACACATATTTAACATGGTTCACCCAATATGGGCTAAATTCACACAAAATCTACCAGTCTTTCTAATTATTTTTTCCAATAAATGAAGGGAAAAACCTACAATACATCCACTATAATAACTTCTTCACTCTCTCACTATTTCACTTGATTATAATGCCCTAATACTAAAGGAGGGTTAAAAATTATGGGAAAAATGTACTAACTTAATTTATATCATTAGATCTAAAACCTAATAGTAAATGGTCCAGATTAACTACAAAATTGTAATATTTTATAATTTATTTTTTATAAAATTTTGCTTCAGAGGCGCTATCCTTGAACCCCCACTAGGGGGGCTCCAAAATAAGTTTCCACCCACTTGGACCCCATGGAAACCTAGTGGGGGGGGGCATTACCCCCATACACCCCCTATCAAGAACAAGGCATTAAAATAAGATTAGGCTCCACCATCCCACATACCTTTACCTAGTTTAGTTATTTATTTCTTTGTGTCTATTTTACAGGCCAAAGGACCTTTGTTTTTAGACCTCAATTGTTTTTTACCTTTAGACCCTTCATTTTTAATGTGACCTATCCATGGATCTAAACATTGCTCATTACACACATAGTGAACCATGCATAATCCTAGCTATGGGAGCTTTGTGAGCAATGACCCTTTTATTCAAGAGTCATATGATGTTGTAGCTTATGAAATAGATCCTTAACCATATTATAACATTCCATACATTAGACATAAGCATGACACTTTAGTATATAATTTGGTAATTGTGCCTCCTTATCTAGGCCAAAACTTAGATCAAATGACACAATACCTTGCTCAAATGATGCCCAACATTAAATAAAACCAACAATAAGATCCCTATTATGTTATGATGCCAATGTAAAAAAGCTATGATCTACACTTGTTTGAACATCATTTATTAGAAAACAAAGTTGAAGTGCTCATTAGAGCTATCGAAGTAAGGGAAAGATTTTTTACAAAATTCCCATAATAAATTCTTAGTGGTTTGATTAGAACTCCTAGTAATACACTATAAATTCAACCATTTGAATATGCATCTACTAGTTATAGCCATGATTTGGTCCAAATGCCATAACAAAACCAAAACACGCTTACAAAAGGAAAAGGTATTATGGATGAACAAATGGAACAAGTATAATAGGTGTACCAAACCTATCTCAACCTATCTCATAACCTTAATACAAGGGATATTTCAAGAAACATGTTAGTTGAAGTAATAAAAACTTCAATAAACACACTAACACTTACACTCCAAGCCTAGATCTTAGGAGTGAGCTTAGTAAAAAAATATAAATGAAAGCACAACTAAAATGCAAAAGAAAATGAATCATTTACCTTTATTGGGAGCTCCAAATACTTTGTTCAATGGCTTACTTAGCTTGTAAATCAAAGAGTCTTTACAAAATGAAGCTTGTTGGCTCCTTCTCTCCATGACACCATTGGCTTTGATATGACTTGATGAAGCTTGGCTCAAGATTTTGGCATTATAACACTACATTCAAGGTAATTTTGGCATTATAAAAATAAATTAAATGGATTGTTTATCTCCAAATTTTCATTATAACTTTGACTTATAAGAGATTAGGATTCAATAGGAAAGGCATTGTATTTATAGCCCAAGGATTTAAATGTCACCCAAGGTGAGTTAGGGTGGAGTTAAGGTTTGGAATGGGTTAAAACTTAACCTAGGTGAGTCAAATATAACCTCAGTAGAGTTAATAGTTGTCAAGTAATTATTATTTGTAATGAATAGGCATGGGTCTCCAAAATGAGATATTTTAGGTTATTTTCCAAGATCTTGACAACTCATAAAGAAAATGATGAAAGGTTAGGATATTTGAATATTTGAATTTTATTTTTTAGTTATTAATGAATTGCACATAGATAATTCAACTAAGATTTTAATTTGGTTTAGATTTTTAATTAATTTTTATTATCCATTTAGTTCTTTCTAGATTTAATATTTGTTCATGTGCCCCATTTAATAGGTCCATAGGCCAAATTGACTATTGTGATGCTGTAATGTGTTTAGGGATGAATCCATGAGAGGTTATTATTGCATATGATAGAATACCCAAATTAAGGATGCCATAACATGATTATGAGCTTTGATGAATGATGTGCAAGAAAATTTGGGATGTTTAGTGAATCCTAGACTTAATTTTCAATGGTTGGTAGGAATTAGTCTGAAGCTAGTTGTGGTCAGTTTTAGATGTCTACAATTTGCCCTTATTTGGGAAGATATTTCAAGCTATAGGCATAGTTACATATTCTCAAATAAATAAATAGGTCAAAAAGAAGATAATGAATGAAAAAAGATCTAAAAAATGTTTGGAAAGCCTATAATGATGCCCCCTTGAGGGAGTGGTTGACACATACGATTGATGGATGGTCCCTCAAAAAGAAGTAAGGAGGAGAATAAAATTAACCCATGGGTGAGATTAATAAAATTTAGAGAATGTTTGCATGCATTGATTTTCCCAAATGTGGTTATAATCAATAATAAAAATTGAGACACTAATTTCCCCACAGTTAGTTATAATCAATGGCATAAACATATGCTCGGTTAGGGAAAGTGAGTTAGAATAATGATTTGCCCATAGGTGATTATAATCATTAATATGTATTATATTTAAAAAATGATATTTGATTATGCCCCATTAGGGAAAATTTTCCTGCATAACTCAAGGATAGAACTTGGTACATAGATTAAAGATGATCAGGTGCAAACATAGTTACGATGGTCTAATGACTGAAGAAGCCATAAAAAATAAGCATATGAGGATACACAAAGTGATGAAAGATATGAATTTAAACATAAGAATTGATCAATGGAAATTATTTGATTGTAATTACCAATGTAGAGATGCTCATCTTTATTAGCATTGATATAACCAGAATGGTCAATGGGTTGATTTAATCAAGTAGGGTGGGAGGATTTACCAAGGTTGCCAAGGAGAAAATTTTGTGTCTCCATTACTTATAATAATTTACAAGTTGATTTTTGTTGTATCACATGATGATATGCACTATGATATAAAACACCATGATAATGTAGCCAAAATATGCATAAAGACTGACTCTCGATCCAATAAATAATTAAAAACAAAGAAACAATGATAAAAACCATGTTAACATATGAATATGGATAGAATCATGAATAATGTGAAAAAAATAACCCAATGAACACATATATACTAAGTTGAGGCATAGTACTGAAAGCAAATAAATAGGCAAATAAACAAAATAACTAAACAAACAAACACACAAAAATCCTAAAAGAAAAAGTAAAAGAAAACATCTTAACAATGGATTTGCCCCAGTAGGGTAGATTAAACATGACTAACTAGGATTAGATAGTGTTGTTCCCAAAATTAGCTATGCTCATTTTTGGAACAACCCCTACGAAACTTGTTTGTTTCACATTTTTCTCTCTAAGTTCATTTTTCGAGATGAGTTTTTCTTGTTCTCGTATTTGCTCAAATGGCATCGTTTGAAGTTCGTAATGTCTCTTTATTATGTTTTCCCCAAAATGTGAAAATTGTTACAGTCTCGATACGACCAAAGGACAAATGTTCCATTTCCCAGAGTTAGTCTTTTTCTTGCATTTTCATGCAAAGGCAACATTTTTTGCCACCAATGCATCTTTTTATTCCTTTCTATGCAAAGGCAACATTTTTTTCCACCCTTGCATCCAAAATGAAAGAGTGGTGAAATTTTCCACCCCTAAATTTTCCTCCTTCCCATGCAAGGGTGGTGAATTTTGCTGCCCCTACATATTTTTCAAACTTCAGTGTAGGAGCGGCAATTTTTGCCACCCTTACACTGCCTCGATTTTCATGCATGGCATTTATGGCCACACATGTCGAGTGGTTGGGGGAAATTTTCACCCCATTTAATCTCTTTTTGATCCTTTTTGATTCATTTCTTCCAATCCTCCTCCTGCCCTCTACCTCTAGACGATCCAGCAAGCAGGAAGAAGCATGTTTTCATTAGATTCAAGCCCACATCGTGCGTTATTTTCTAGGTAGGTCTTTGTTTTCATATTTAGTTTAGTTTTTATTTTCTTTTTATTTTTATCTCCTTGTCTAGTTTATCTTTTATTCTTTCTCTTCTTGCTCGATTAGCTGAGGCATTTCTCTTCTCCCCCTGTCGCACCTCGACCCTCCTTTTCTCTTTTTTCCATTCAGCTTTTTCATTTTTTCTCGCCACCCTCTCTTTTCCTACCCATTTTTATACCCATGTAAGGGAAATTTTTTTCACTCCCTAACACATTGTATTTTATCTTATGCATCGGTGGTAAATTTTGCCGCTGATGTGACCTGATCTGATTCGAGTATAAGGGCGATGAAAATTGCCACCATTACACCTGAGTCTTCTACCAAGTGTAAGGGCAGCATTTTTTGCTGCCCTTACACATTCCTTCCCTTTGAGATTCATTAGTGGTAGAAATTGATGGTGATGCATCTCTGTTTCACTTTTACTTGCAGGGGTGGCATTTTTTGTTGCCTATGCATGCAAACCAATTCCAAATGCAAGGGTAGCATTTTTTGCCACCCCTGCATTCTTTTTCTCTAATTTTTCTCCAACTCTAGGGAATTTTATTTTCTTCCATTTTTCATTTCCTCTCACTTTCTGAACCCACTCACACCTCAGCCCTTCAAGTACCCTTATTTGGTCATGATCACCCGACATGCAATTTCCCTAAATTGCCAATTTTTTTCTAATTGCATGATCATGACTCTTATCACAGTTCCTCTTAGAGATCCTCCTTCATCAATGTGCTTTTAAAAAAGGCTCATCTTGATGAATGAAGCTTCTCTGAAGAAGTCAAAGGTAATGAAGTATCAATATCAAGGTGTTTTCCTAATCACCTCAGTCACTTCTCATGTCAATGACATTAGAGACACAAAGATCGGCCACATGGATATGGCTGAGTTCATGGAGAGAACCAAGGTGACAAACCTGAGCTCAGAGATGAAAAGAATAATTGAAAGTAACATCTACCTAGTCTCCTCTTTCCCTGTGGCAGTGCATCACACCGAGTTCATCTTCTAGTGCACCCAATTCTATAACAAAGAGACTAGGGTAGTGTCAGATGCTAGTGGCAACGTGATAATTTGAATGGACCCTAAATTTATCGATAAAGTTTTTATGTACCCTCTTACTACCAAACTGTTGAAAATTAACTTCATTGAGGCACATAAAGAATATGATAAAGATCTCGAGAAGGTGAAGAAGGTGATGAACAATAGATGGCTCAAGACTCCCAGAGCCAACTTGTCTAGATGGCTACAAAATTTTCCAAGAAGTAATTTTATAGAGAAAGTTGGTGACTTAATTACTCTTCTCAGTAGAGTATGAGGTCTACCATCTTCTTCTCAATTCCATGAATGGATGTATCCCTTTATGAAGATAATTCTACAAGGGAAACAAGTCATCTTCTGGGGTGAGCAGATTAGCAATGCTCTTCATGAGAAATTGACAAAGGTGTCTACTACTTCAAAGTTATATATGACTTCATACTTAGTATACATCATAGCTTCAATGTGAACCTTTCTAGGTATGACAATAGAAGGAGATAGAAGAACCACCCCTGTTTATTCATATTACCCTTAGCTAACACTAAAAAGATCAATTCATCACTTTAATAGGGTAAATGATGCCTTCTTCATGGTATTTTTATGCCTTTTTGATCTTCAACTAGAGAAAAAGAGAGTATCAGATGAAGCTTAGACTGTCATCAATGATTTTGGTTGCATGTTTTTACAATTTCCTACTTTTTGCTATCTACAGGTTGGCTTTTTCCAAGGCTATCCCTACATGCTCCCTAAATTTCCTTCTGACAAATCAGTCCTAATGGAGTTATGTAGATAGATTATTATTGTGCACACTAAGCAAATGGAACTTAAGAAGCCAGGTTTTAGGTTCCCAATAGAAATTAGTAGATACTCAGTTTTGACTGCTGCCAAAGCAAGGGTAATGGAGATGGAAATGCAATTGGTCACCATGAAGCAGTTCAAAAGAAGGCCCAATTTTGACCATAGGGGTGTCAAGGATATGATCAGAAGGAAGACTCAATTTCATGAGCTCATGATTGAAGACATCTTGATAGACTTGAGAACAGTGGAAGAGATCAGAAGAATGGACTACAATAGATTATCTCTAGAACAAATTGAATATCTAGGGCTTGCAGATATTCCCCCAAATTTGGTTGATGACAAAAATCTAATTAACAGTAGATACCTAGCTAAAAAAGTTGCTAACTCTCCTCTTCCTCCAATTTAATGGTCCCAAAAGGAGTTGACCTCTTTAAGGATGTGATTCAAACCAATATTGGCTAACACCAATGATTGGCTAACGACAAAAGGAATCACATTAAAGGAATTCATCACAGGATCAGAGGCTAAATTCCAAGAGGAAATAAGGAAGAGAGCAGAGAATAGAACTAAGAATAAAGGCAATGTTCCTTCTCCTTCTAGGCCTCACAATCCTAGGATCATCTTTGTGTCGAAGAAATCAAAGGTTGCTAAGAAAGAACCAGAATCAACAGCTATGGGGGTTGGAAAACAAAGCACTCAAGAATAGGTGGTAGAATAGATGGAAATAGATGACCAGCCTTTAGAGTAATAGGGAAAAAAAACTCTATCTCCCCAAGAGGGGGCACAACCACTTGCAGGGGTTTCTTCTTCTCTACCCCAATCCCCTGTGGGAGCTCCTTCGCCTCTTTCTCCCATTAGCATTCCTTCCTCTAGAGCCACCTCTCTTTCTAGATTTATTTTTAGCAACCCTCAAGGTGATTTTGGAGATGTTCTTCGATCATCAAGATCTATCCCTAGTCTCTCATCTCCTTTTAATATCAGAGATAGTTCCACCATTGACCAACCAACAACCAATACAGTTTCACCTGCTACACCCACTGTGCCTGTTGTTACCACTAGTAGTGCAAATGTTACCCCAGTGACACCAGCTGCAAGGATTGTTATTACAATAAGTGCTTCTACTTTCCCACCTTGGTTATCAAATTTCACACCTAAAAAGAAGAAGCAAGCCATCTCTACAGATGACTTTGGTTTTGGTAAAATAGTGCTAGTGAAAGCTAAGACCCCTAAGAAGCCAAGGATCCTTTCAAAAATGGTTGAGGAAAAGGGGCACAAATTTCTAGAGATAGTCAAACCTCCACAGGATGCAACCATAGAGAATTTTGACATGAGCAACTACTCCATTTCTCATGTTGAGTTGGGGAAAGTAACTCATGAGGGTGCGAAGAGCGACCTACAGTCTATAATGGATATCATGGTCTAAAAATTTGATAGGGAGAGAGAGATGAAAGATTATTACAAGGAAAAGGTAGAAAAATTAACCACAATAGTCAGGAGATTCACTTTTACTTCAGAGGCGGCAACTCTAGAAGCCTTTTCTATAGATGATCCTGTTATCTAGAAAGTAGAGAAGACCTACATGAAAGGAAAAGTACTTGAAGATTACATAGAAAAGATGCATACACAAGGAATTTTCTTGGTTATAGAGGTTGCTAAGAAGACAGAGAAAATGAAGAAAATAAAGACAGAGTTAGAAGACCTCGTCTCTCTTATTTCTCAAGATATTAACAGTACAAATAAATATCCTAGCAAGTGGGTATAGATGAAAGCTCTGAAGAAATGCACCTTAGTGTTGATCAACATCATTGCCAACAAATATTCTTATGTTGAAATCAAAGAATCACTAATATACAAAATCTAGGTACTTAAGGAGCTGATCAAAGATCTCAAGTCTTCTAAGGACACCAGTGAAAAAAGTGACACTGGCCTGTTGAACAGATTGGAGGAATTGCCTTGTGGAATCACCTCTAGAGATAATCAATTTCTTTTAGTAGAGGAGATGATTCAGAAATTCAAAGGTATGATCCAAAGGGATTTCAAAGAGAAGGTGTTTTCAATGACTTCTATGGATAACATTTTAGATACTCAGTTAACTCTGGATAATCTAAGAACCAAGTTAACTAGTCATGCAAAAGAAATCACAACATTGAAAGATGCTACAATCAGAGCTAAAGTAATCTTGAAGAATACCATTGCACCAGATAGTATAGGGTTTTAGGCATCTATCACCATGTATGATGCTCATCTGAAGAAGTTTGGTGGCAAGAGTTGAATTATTCCTCCATTCTCTCTTCTTCATTTTTATCATGTACTTTGTAATTGACTTGGGACATTCGATTATGCACTTTTGTAATATCTAATTACATGTAAAAATCTAGAAAATGTCCCAAAGTCAATGCTGACTCATCTTTGACTAGGTTTTCAATATTTTAATCTTTTTCTAATTTTAAAGGTTTTTCCCTATATATAGAGGGAACCTCTTTTGTAAAAAGGATCTCTGGATAATTGAGAGCATAAACTCTGCCAAAATTGAGAAACTTCTTGAGACTTTGTGCTCAACTTGTAAATCATATTTTGTTGAATGAATGAGAAATAGGTTAATTTTAGACTTTGTGTTGAGATAATTTGTGTTATTTAAGAAATAGATCTTATGTCCTATTTCTTGATAATCGCTCATTCGTTTGATTGAATAAGCAAAGTGTGTGTGTGGAATTATCTAAAGACCATCCTAAGGATAAAAAAAAGACTTTGAGCTACTTTTATCTTTGTGATCTTTTTATCTTTGTAGTTTTAGGTAAAGACTTTGAACTTTACTTTACTCTACTTTTACTTGTGCTCCATATTAGTGAGGAAGCAACGAAATACTTTGTGCTTTCGTGGGTTTTTTGGTAGACCTTGTTACTACTCCAGGAGATTTTTTGCTATGCATTAAATACCATTTTTGAAAGAAGAGGAATGCTTTCAGCCATCAACCAAGACCTCTTTCTTTTGTTCTGTGGACATCATCTCTAAAAAAGAGAGATGGATGTTGTTATCCTACCTTGAGTATTATTTTTTGCTTATTTATATACATATATAGCATATAAGTGATTCATAGGGAACCTCCCCATGATGAGAGCAGAGATTTATCTCATTAAAATGTGGTAAACCCACACTTTTTATTGTATAAATCTCCTTGTACTATGGTTGATATACCCATTTTGTCATCAGTTAGCTGACGACAAAATATTCACCCAATAGATAGAATAAATGTTTTTAGATTTTGAATTTTTTGAATGTTTTTAGAATTTTTAGGTATTTTAACTTGTTAGAGATTGACAAGATACCACTCGTAAAATGGCAAGAGCGTTGACTTAGGTTGCTATCAAAATGGCAAGAGCATATGGAAAAGAAGAATTAAAATGACCTCAATGTAAATTGAACATGAACTACATATTCCCATTAGGACCTCAAGTCATAGTAGTTCTGCCACCACAAAAGGTGGTGAGAACCAACTAGGTGATAAAAAGTTCTAAAATTGAGGCAAATAGATAGCAAAATGAAAATAGTAATGGTAAGGTGATTCAAAAATGGATGGTAAAGGTGTTGTTCCTAATTTATTCATAGGTATTTATAATTAGGAAATAATGGTATAGGTATGTGGTAATAATTTTCTCATAGGTAGTTATAATTAGTAACACAAGGTGGACTAATAATTTGCCCATAGGCTCTTATAACCAATATCACCAATCAAATGTGAATGAAAGATAACTTACCAAATAAATTATCACACTAATTTCATAGACTATCATTTAAACACATAATTTTACAAATGCTAAAATTGGATCAGAATCTCCTCATGAAAGGTGTGGGAAGAATGAAAAGAACCAAGATCAAAAAGGGTTGGGTAGGATGGCTAACAATAGGCTTTGGTCAAATAGAGATGACATGGTAGAATGACATATGGTATGGCATTAGGAAAAAATGATAGGATGGTAATTGGATATAATGGAAAGAGGGTTTCCCCAAAGTGATAAGGCAAAGTAAGTGGTAGGGTATGAAATAATGGAAAGAGAAATTTCAAGGTAAATATTTTTGGCAAAAGGAATGGGTATGGCATATGATTTTAGCTAGGTAAATGGCAAAGTAAATATTTTTGGCCAAGATAAATGTTTCTATTATTCTTAATGATGTAAAGATTCACATTTTGATCAACATATGACACAACCAAATTAATAAATCATGTAAATTACTATCCCACACCTCTTTTAAATAGCTTCTCTATCAAAAATCTAATGTAAATATGGATGTACATGATGTTATTGTGATCTTAGTTGGTAGTTGATTCTGTTTCCTTCAAACTTTGAGACAAGGTATCATTTTTAGCCTCTATAAAGGAAAATTAGGATAGGGAGAGTAAATATAGATAAATGGTAGATGATAGGTTTCATTTGGTAATGTAAAGGTGGATGATAATGGAATATATAATAGTTGGGCAATAAATGAAGATCAGGGTTTTAAGGTACACACAATGTTACTGATTTTAGATTCAACATAACTTTAGATGTGGTAGGGCTAAAGACTTATAAATGTGTTCTCAATAAGACCACTAATTTTTGTTGTTGTTTCGGCTTGAGAGTAGCTTCCATTTGATTATGCTCTAGATTGGAAGTTGTATTGATGTTATCATTGATTATGTCTTCATCAAGCAATAAAGAAATTTTATGCTCAACTGTTAGCACCTCGATGAGGTTTTCACCAATGAATTTGTATTGATTATCCCATAACACCTTTAAATTTTTTTTGCTAAGGAACATTAACTTTTGAGTTTGATTTTATTCTAGTGCCTCAAACAAGGTTTCACTATAAGATGCCAAGTTTGAACTTTGATTATCCCCTAGTACCTCTGAAAAGGTTTCTTTGGGAAATTGTTATTTTTTTACATGAATATGGTCTTAGCCCCTCTGATATTCTTTAACTATTATGTCACCATGGATGTAGTTCAACAAGGTTTGATTTTGTCAGTCCTAATTAACACTTGTGAGAGGTGGAAGGTTAATATAATGGCTAGGTTGGTTGGTGGTAATGACATGTGGAATGGTAATAGAATTGAGAGAGGGAACACAAACCTCATAGAGGATACTAGGAGAAATTATGTCAAATCTAAAATAATCATCCTCAAAAATTATGGAAGGATCACAAATGTATTCAAATTGATCTATAAGGCATGCATAACTAATGTTGTAATAACCATGAACGTATTTTAATTTTGAAGCTAATTAACAAGGGACTCTAAATCTATTATTAAGACTGATGTTGATTATGATTCTAATGCTAAACATGATTTCAATCTAATAATAAAACCTAAATCTAATTTTGATTCTTCATCTGGTGTGGATACTACTACAAATATGTTTTGTTGAATGGTTGGTATTGGATAAGTAACAACCTGTGATGGCATAATAGGATCCACAAAGATTGGTTTGTCAAAGTGAGACTCCTCCATGAGGGGAAAAATGTCAAGATATAAATCCACATAAATTGGAATATCAATGGAATTTATTTAAAAACATGCATATATTTGAGGTAATTATTTGTCCAAAGGTGGTTATAATCATTAAGAAGTGACTTAGTAAAGACTAGCTTGTTAGAGTGAGACTCCTCAACAAAAGGTATATGATTAAAAGGTGTATCATCATAGGTTGACTTATCACAAATGGTTGTTCAATAAAAACATTGTAGATTGGTTTGTTTTCTTGGACTTGGTTTACAAGTAGTTTTAAAATACCAGTTTTGAATATATCTTGGTCTTCGAATGATTGGCTCGATTGGAGATGTACTAATTGGCTTGATTATGGTCAGATGATCAGCATGGGATTTTTAAAGTTAGGAATGGTTGGTAATGAATAAATAATGTCCAGTGGTTAGATAATGATAGGCTTAGAAAAGGTTGGTTTATCTCCTATAATAGTAACTATGACCCATCTAGTTATGATTGGACAACTTTGTTGGGATAACGAGCTACCATATATGGTGAATGACCTAGAATAGTGATGGTAAGGCATTGAAAATGTTTGTTAATTACACAAGCTAAAAGATGAGGTCCTAGAATAGAAATGGGAGGGTGTTGTGGAGCTTAATTTCTCACACAAGCCAAAGGATGAGGTCCTGGTATAGAAATGGTAGGGCATTGTGGAGTTTGATTACTTGCATAAGGTGTTATGGAGATTTATTTCTTGCACAAGCTAAAAGATGAGGTCCTGGTATAAAAATGGTAGGGTGTTATGGAGCTTGGTTACTTACACAAGCCAAAGGATGAGGTCCTAGTATGGTAATCCTTGAAAGTTATGGAATTTGGTTGCTCACACAATTTGAAGGAGGGTTAATGGTATAGGTGGATGATTAGATACCATGAGTGGTGAGGGGATGAAGATAATATGTCAACCAACTTGAAGAAAGTACCATCAAATCTAATGCTTAGATTTATTCCCCAAATTGAGGATTATAAGGTGGATATGGATCCATTTCACAAACCACTTATTGACCATAGGGGTCTCAAACAAATTCAATTTGTGTGGCCATTCTATCATAACTTAGATTGTACATGTCTCCATGATGAGTGTAACGAGACATATCCACATCAATGATGAATATTATACAAAAGGCCAATAGTTCTATAAAATTTAAAAATAATATACAAAGGATAAATGGGCCAAACATAATCTAAATTGGTTGAAAGGTGGAGCTGTATCTCCAAAATGGTCTGTGCTAAAACTTGGTATAAAATAGTCTAACATTAAATGTCTACTATCAAATATCTTACATAAATGGTCAAGTGGATGAATAAAGACTAAAATTCCAAACTCTAGGTATAAAGTGTTCCAAACAAGTCTAATCTAATAAAACAAAATTTGACAGGTCTTTTGGCCAAACACACCATCAAAAGCTAGGCTCAAAATAGACACGTGTTAGGAGTTTTGGAAAAACAAGCACAAAATCCAGGCTTTAAAAACAAGGTGAGATTTAATCTAACAAAACTAAAATTCTTTGGCATAGATTAGGCATTTTGACTTTAGACATGAACCTATTCAATTGATATGAGGCATGAAATAATAGGCATATAGAAAATAGGCTATTTCTCCCAAAATCTAGGTACAAACAATAGTTTTTAAATTGAATAAAGAATTAACTTAAGTTATAAAACCCAACAGTGAAAGATTGATGTCTAGGCAAAAATAACACAAGACATAGGAATAAATCAATCAATGTTTGGATTTGAACTTAACAAGGCTAATTTTAAAATTCAACTTAGAAAACTAGGCTTCTTTAAATAAACAACAAGCTAGACAAGAACAAACAACATAACGACACTAGGTAAAGATCTAAAAGGCACACACGGCTTTGGTTTCAAAATTGGAATTTGGACATAAGATAACAAGTCTTTAAAATTATTTGAGTATCATAACGATGTTATCATTCTATAAAGATAGAATTTTTTTCTTCAAGACTTTAAGGCATAAAACTTGAAATGAATTGGGCAACATAATGACACCATTTTAAATCAAATGACACACAAACAAGTTTTTTCAAAAGACTAAGGCAAAGGTATTATGTTAAATAGGTAGCATAACACATCCTCAAACAAAGGAGTGATGTATAAACAAGACTTATTTTTTATTTTGTATGAAAAATATATATTTTAGACTCAATATCATGCTAGAAAGGATAAAATGAAACAAACACCTAAGTGCAACATCTTAAATCCTAAAACTGATAAGGTGGCATAATACTATCAAATTATATCAATATACTCATGCTTGAGAGGATTTTAGTTGTTAATCCAAAAATAAAGTCACATGAAAATTAGAGTTTTTAGGCCCCCTCTTCTCCCAAGAATTTGTACTGTGACATAGAACTTCAAGCTACTCACCTTGCATCAATAATATTTTGATGATAAATGGGGTTATTCTAAAACTAAATTTTTATGCGTATCTAGATGTCCAAAGTATGGATAACACAAGGGATACCCACATAATTTGCATCTGCATCAAATGACTTGTTTTGAAAAGTTTTTGTCCTTTTTATATCCATTACATCCATCATTTACTTTGTGTAGTGCGATGTTCTAATTGCCCCTATAGTTCAAGATAGTATCTTACTAACGGAGTTTGCTTAATTTCTCAAGAAAATATCCCAATAAGTGGACCTAAATTTGTATACTCCACCATAGAGTGGGGTTTAAATGATGTTTGAAGATGAATTCCTGGGTCAATGCTTCCCTAGAGAACCTATGTGGAGGCTATGAAATCTCTCTCACAAATCAAGATGCATGAAAATAAATGACAAATGAAAAGACTTTAGGTTTGTATTTAGATCACTCAAACCATACATATTTTAGGAAAGCCTTAAAAAAATTATTTTCACACCTTTAGACAAGGCACAAATGTAAATAAAAAAATATTTTGGTCACTCGAGTTCCTTAAAGGAGATAGGGGAGAGCATACATGCATCAATCATTTTACGAAAATAAACAACTTTGAAAGAATGAGTATAAAAATCAAACACTCTTAATAGTATGTAATCTAAGTGTGAATGTTTATTTTAATGCACCAAAGTGAAATGTTTAAGAAAATTGGCCCCCTTAGAATTTGTTTTTGAAAGCTTGAAACAAAATAAAAATGATTTAAAAAAAAATATTCTTAAAACACCAATTTGAAATGTGAAAATTGCAAGTTAGAAGTGTTTTAAATGTCTCCTTGTGGCCTTTGGGTATTAAAAAAAGTGTTATGAGGTTTTCAAGATTTTTTAAAACATTTATGCAACTTTAAGGTAAACTAATAGAATATTCTAAAAACATGTAGTTTTAACAAAAAAAGCATAAAAATGGAGTCTAGATGACCCCAAACAAATATCTAAAAGATGGCCTATGAACCTATTATTATACATAGAGACTGACATTAGTTTTAGGTGATGCACATATAGGTTGATGTTGTTTTTGGGTGGACCATCATTAGTTTTAACAATATCAACATTGGTTCTATTAGAACCAATGTTGGTCTCTATGTAAGACTATGTAACACTAAAAAATATATTATATGAAAAATAATGTTAAAAATTAAAATTTGAAGATTATTAGGCCATCAATTACAAAAATAATAACTGCATATTAGTCTTCTTAGTTGTATGGGATGATTGAACATCCCACCAGGCATTCCATTTGTGATCATAGTAATCCAAGAAGGGAGGTGAGTAACATGTTAGTTCAAGCAATAAAACATTCAATAAACACACTAACACTTACACTCCAAGCCTAGATCTTAGGGGTGAGCTTAGTAACAAAATAAAAATGAAAGCACAACTAAAATGCAAAAGACAATGAATCTTTTACCTTCTTTGGGAGATTCAAATGCTTTGTTGAGTGGCTTGTTTATCTTGTGCATCAAAGAGTCTTTGGAAAATGAAGCTTGTTAGATCCTTCTCTCCTTAGCACTATTGGCTTTGATATGGCTTGATGTAGCTTGTCTCAAGATTTTGGCATTATAATACTACATGCAAGGAAATTTGGAATTATAACACTGAATCAAATGGCTTTTCTTTCTCTAAAGTTTTATTATAAATTTGGCGTATGAGATCTTAGGATTTAATAGATAAGGCATTGTATTTATATCCTAAGGATTTAACTCTCACCCAAGGTGAGTTAGGGTGGAGTCCAAGTTTGGAATGGGTTTAAACCTAACCTAGGTGATTAAAATATAACCCCAATATAGTTAATAATTGTCAAGTAATTATGATTTACAATGAATAGGCATGGGTCTCTAAAATGATATATTTTAGGATATTTTCAAAGAGCTTGACAACTCTTAAAGGCAATGATGAAAGGCTAGGATATTTAAATATTTGAATTTACTTTTTAGTCATTCATTGTTTACACATGGATAATTCAACCCATATTTTAATTTAGTTTATCTTGTTAATTAATTTTTATTATCCATTTATCTCTTTCCAAATTTAATATTTGTTCATGTGTCCCACTTAATAGGTCCATTAATTAAATTGACTATTATGATGCCACAAGGTGCTTAAGGATGAATCCATGAGAGGTTATTGTTTCATATGATAGGATACCTAAATTAAGGATGCCTCAACATGATTATGATCTTTGACTAATGATGTGAAAACAAATTTGGGATGTTTAGTGATTCCTAGCTTAATTTATAATGGTTGATATAAATCAATTTGAAGTCTAGTTTGAAGCCAATTGTGGCTAATTTTAGGTGTCTACACAACCTAGCTCATAACCTCAATGCAAGGGATATTTATAACACATCACTTATTGATATAACTCCATCAACTCAAACATAAATAGATGCCTTGGGTTATACAAGCCAAAATATATACCCCTTTAGCCAAAGCACGTTGGTTGGTGATATGTATACCACCCATATTTCATTAGAAGAGAATGTTGCTCAAATGGAATAACACACTTGAAATATTATGGATAACACACAAGTGAATTCCAATTTAAACCAAAGTGGGTCTAATTTAATACTAAGCAATACCCAATATGTTCCTTTGAACAATGCCATGAGTGGATTACAATAATAGGGAATAGGTAGCCTATTTGCCAAAATCAACAAACAACATCCAATCCCAAACTAGAAACTTCATCAAATGTGCAACAAGGGAAAAAAAACAACAAGTCAACTTACCACTTTAAAAAGTGTAGAAAACTATGCCACCTTAATAGATGATAATGAATGTTCCACCAAAATAAGCACAAACTAATGTACCTTATCAATGATAGATGTTGCCTAACTAATAATGTATTCCTATTGGTAAACAAGTGCTAGTTGGTCAATTAAAACACTTTCCAAATAAAAAAATGTGTAACCCCCAAAATCTTCCAAACCAACAATAGCCAAACCAATAACAAGTGTCACTTCAGCAATAAATACCAATCCAACAACAAGTTTTTAGATATTAACAAGGTTCTTACACATAATAAGTACTAGGTGATAGGTAATAATTACCTTTCACCCAATGGGTATTGCACCTGCATCAAGGATCCAAATACCAAAAAATTCAATAATAAGGACTTAGTCAATAACTTCTTTCCTATATCCGATAGGGTTCAACAAGTATGCAAAAATTTCCCTCCCATGCCCAATAATACCAACACATTTTATAGATCCAAATTCAATTGTCACAAACATAATTCACTAGTCAGGGTTATGGATCTAACCCAAACCAAAATGTACTTCAACCATAGTGTATTATGTACCCATAGTATAACCTAATGCATAGGTATGCATACCTAGTCATCCAACCAATTAAACTAGCATCCCACAATATACCCACCCCAATCAAAGTAATCCACTTTTGACCACACAATCTCCACAATAATAGGGTACTCATTTTGATTTCCTTGCCCAAGAGTTGTAATAGATTAATGATGCAATTCAAGTGATAAAACTTGGAAAATAAATGAAAAAATTCAAACTGGAGGAGATAGGCTCTTACCCATTCAACATGGAGTATCTACAAATACCATTTCTATTAGGTTATGAGCCACCTAAATTCAATAAATACAAAGGAAAATGTGACACTAGATATAATTTGAAAGAATTATTTTTTGTCTGTCAATTGATGGCTTATAAAAATATATACTTTTTTTATTCTTCCCAAATATCCTCGCTAGATAAGCCTTGGAATGGTTATTGAAATTATTGAAGAAATATGTACCTAACTTTGACAATCTCTTAAAGAAGTTTGTACAACACTTTTCATATAATCTTGAGCATAATATTATAGTTTTAGATCTAGGATAAGTCAAATAGAAAATTGGTAAAAGATTCATTTCATACTTGTAACATTGGAGAGCATTGGTAAGCTAATTCACTCACAATCTACCAAATAAATGGTTGGCACTAGGAGCCTACAATGTGAGATATCCTATAATCTCAAACTACAATATGATCATACATTTTAAGGGGCCATATAAAAAGGAATACAAATTTAGAAAGCCCTTATCAATAAAGGCATAATCAAGCTATCCTCTTCCAATCAAAACCAAAACCAAAACCAAAACCAACATCAAGGATAGAACCATAATCAAAACTAGACCCAAATATCAGCTTCAATGCCACCTCGAAACCACAACAATGAGATACCTAAACCCTATAACCATAATAATAATATTGTTGGTAATGGGGTTATTAAATCACAACATGTTGAGATAGTGCAAAAACTAACTATTTGTATACCTCCACCTGCTCAACAACCACTTTATTCATACATTCAACTAGGACATCCACAACACCAACCACCAAAAAATCAAAACCAATTACAAACCCCTCCTTCAAGGATAAGACCACTCATCACTTGATAATGTAGTGACCTTGGGGAGTTTATTTAGTTTCTTTTATAAATATTGGTTCAAGAAAAAATGATCAGTTGCCCAATACCAAAGCCATTTCCTAAGGGAACTACTTTCTTGATTAGTACAAGGAGCATGAATTCTATAAGTACCATCATGTTAGAGGGAATTCCATAAGATAATATATCCAATTTAGACATCTAATTGAGAACATGATAGAAAATATAGAGATAGAAAGATACACCCATGTTCCTATGAACACTCATAATTTGGGTATCTACCAAAATCCATTTCCCTAACATAACAATAATAAAAATCACTAGCAGTATCAATAACAATAAAAAAAGATAACTCCAACACAAAATTAGAAATAATAATGCCAACCACAACAAAAACATAATGGTCAAAACTAAGTGAAAAATGATTAAACCAACCAAGGAAGTCATCATGCAATTGCGTATACCTACAAAAATGTTGTAGGACACATTTCAGGCAGTTATGTTTCCACCACCACTATCCACCCTAAAATAACTACAAACATACCTATACCTTCCCATAATAATACCTATTTTTTAGACAATACCTACCAACCTCCTTATGCCAGTGATTCTTATATAAGCCATGTTTATAATCATGTACCATAGCATCCAATAATCATCATTTTAAACCTCATTCCCTATCCAACCAACTACCAAAGCCAAGTTCCATATTGAGAATGCATAATCACAACTTGATTAGCTAGGATCACAACTAAATATTACAAATGAGCCTTATAATCCTTTTGTACCTATCATAAATGAACCAATTAAGGGGATAGCCTATGATATTTTGGAATAATTAAAGAAGACACTTGCACACATGTCTATCATGGATTTTTTGCACATGTCTACGATCCACAAAGGTATCCTAAATGAGTATTTAAACCAATCCCTTGTGCCAAATGACATCATTCCAACACAATTCCAATCCATATTAGGACACTTGGCCTCTGGCCAACATCTCACCTTTGACCAAAGTGATATGTATTATGTGGGCCATATGCATAATAACCTATTTTACATTGAAGTTGGTATAACTAATCATAAAGTTAAACGTGTCCTTGTAGATGATGGTTTGGGTCTCAACATTGTGTCATTTAAGTTGGTAAACATCTTAGGTATATAACAACCAACTTGCAGCCAGATGCTATCATTATCAATGCATATGGTAATGAAGAACAAGAGTCTCAAGGTATCATTTTCCTATTAGTGGTCATTGGGCCATTGACTCATGATACTCTATGCCATGTTTCAAACTTAGAACTATCCTAAAATTTGTTATTGTCCCAACCTTAGTTATATGAAATTAGGGCTATACCTTCTACAGTACATTAGTGTATAAAAATTCTACATTAATGAATGGAAGTGACTATACCTACTAATTTTTAGCCATATCAGCATTATAAATGTCTTGAAGCTAAGTATAAAAGTTACAACTATCATTTTAGCATGAATCCTATGCTTAAATCAGATGGATAAAAAGTTGAAAAGGGAAAATCCATTGAATCAGGCCTAAAAGATAATTACATTGACCCAAACAACTTAACCTCTACCTCTGCCATGCCTCCACTAGAAATTTCTGATCACTTCTATGTCATTGACAAAGATCTTAGAGAATTTAGCACCTGTAATGCATTCCATATTTACAAATGGCCTAAAAATCCAAAAGTTTATGGGATACTTAAGGCCAAGACTACTCATATGGAATGGGAAACTAAAGGACAATCTCAACTAAATAATCCCATTATATTTAAGTTAGCTTTTAGCCTAGAGTAAGACTCTTTAGAAGAAGATGATTCATGGCTCTACACTGATGAGTTGACTGACTATTACCAAAGTGTGAAGTATCCTATTCCCAACTAGATTATGGATCACCTAGATTATGAAGGTAGAGGCCTCTGGTTACATCAACAAGGCATGATAGAACTAGTCTCAATGACCAAGTATAAGGGAACCCATGGTGTCAGATTTAAAACTACATGGGGGTAACCCCACATACCTTATTCATGTTCGAACATCAATGACTAGTGTCGATGATGTTGACAATAATGTAGGGTCTGATTATATAATCTATGATGACTTTCTATAAATTTGTTTAAACCCCATGCCATTTGTAATTTTAACCTTGTTTATAAACCTTTGCATTTAACCTTATACCATCCATAATTGATATACTAAGACCAATAAGAGTCAACAATGACATTAGATGAGTTTGAAAATGATGAGGCCATATATGAATTGTTAGAGTTGATGAGTCACATACCTCTTGGAGACTATAATCAAGGCTTTGATATTAGATTGGATCCTATTTCCTACTTTAGAGAGTGGGTGAACTTCCCTAGCCAAAAAATAAAAACAAAATCAAACATTGAGGTCTGAAAGTGAAAACCTCTTTGGGGCACTTTCTAATAAGGGAAAAATTAAAGATAAAGGAAAGTATCTTTGTGAAAACTAATTTTTGATTCTATTAGATGGGGATGTTCACCCCTCTTCCTATGAAGTATAAGAGACCCCATAGCCCAAAAACTATTTATGGATCATATATCAATACTGAGGAGCAACATGCTTCTACATAAATTATTCAAGAGTACCCCAAGGTATTTGTATCATGGCCAATGCCAACATTAGGAGATTATGATTTGTCCTATTCAAGAGAATTAGATGAGATAGTTCATCTGGAGGACTTTATGATTTCCAATGAGTTTAACTCCTTGTAAACTAATATAGATGATGGTTATACACTTTTGGTGGATGACACTTTGGAGGTAAATATTAGGACTCTAGAGAACCTGAAGTGGATCAAACTAGGCATGCCCCCCACTAGGGAGGAGCGTGAAGATTTTATAGCCTTCTTAAGAGAATTTATTGACATATTTGCATGGTCCTATTCAGACATGCTCAATTTCAGCCCTACCTTGGTTTTACACCATCTCATTGTACATCTTGATGCCAAGCTTATTAAATGAAAGTTGTATAAGATACATCCTCACATTGCTATGTTAATAAAAAAAGAGTTTGAAAAACTCTTAGATGTAAAATGCATCATGAAAATTGACTATTCAGAGTAGATTTCAAAAATTATGCCAGTAAGCAAGAAATTAGAAGGTATTAAGATCTACATTGATTTCAGAGCTATTAATAAAGCCTTGCTTGAAAGACAAATTTTACTTGCCTAATATTGACATGATAGTGGACTCAATGACTATCTATGAAATGCTCTCTAATAGATGGCTTTTTGAGGTATAATCAGATCAAAATCACACTAGAAGACCTACATAAGATAACATTCATTACTCCATAGGGAATGTTTTGTTATTAGGTAATGCTACTTGGGTTTAAAAATGCTGGAGCCACTTACCAAAGAGATATGATAGTGATTTTTCACAACATGATACATGACACTATTGATGACTATGTCAATGATATTTTGGGTAAATCAAAGACCCATGTCGATCACCCAACTATGCTACAAGGAATCTTTGAGAGACTTTATGAGTATAATGTCAAGATTAATTTGAAGAAATGTGTATTTGGCATCACTTTGAGTAAACTATTAAGTTTGATTATCTCTCATAGGGGAATTGAAGTCAACCCATCCAAAGTTCATGTAATTAAATAGATACCACCACCATCTACTTAAAGTAGATCTATAGTTTTTAGGGAAATATTCAATCTATCATAAATTTCATCTCATAATTAGCCAACAAATGACATTAATTTATGCACTTGCTAAGGAAAGATGTTACATTTTCTTGGAATGAAGAGTGTTAAAAAGTATTCAATCAACTTAAATAATATCTTAATAACCCACCAATTTTGTTACCACCAATTCCAAACAAGCCATTACTTCTTTACCTATCAACAAGCGAGAATATCCTCGGGGCACATTTAACACAACATAATAAACAATAAAAAGAACATGCCATGTATTATCTGAGCCAAACATTGGTCATGTATGAGCACAACTACATGCTAATTGAAAAAACCTATTTAGCAATGGTGTTTACAACCTAAAAACTATGCTATTATATGCTAAAAAACAAGACCATTATTATCACCAAAGTAGACCCACTCAAGCATCTACTTTCCAAACTAGCTCTACATGGTTGTATGGAAAAATGGATCATGTTATTGAGTGTGTTTGAAATTTAATATGCCAATTAGAAAGCTATTAAGGGGAAAGTACTCATAGATCATCTTGATGAATCTCCTCTTCAAGATACTCAACCTCTTACATTTATATTTATAGATAAGGCCATCATGAGTGTTGCAGAAGAAGATGCACCTCCTGAGGTCGAACAATGGAAGATAGAATTTGATGGATCATTCAAAATTTATGGATTAGGGGCCAAAATATTCTTTATTATGCCATTAGAGGTTATCATTCCTAAGTCCTTTAGTATTGGATTTACTTGTACCAATAACATGGTCGGGTATGAAGTGATCATTACAAAGATTCATCAAGTAGTACAATGGAACATTCAACATTTACTAGTCTATGGTGATTTTAATTTATCATCAATTAGGCCATAAATTAGTACCATACCAAGGATGAGAAGTTGGTACCCTATAAATAGATGGTCAACACTCTCAAATAAAAAATTAACATCATCTAATTTGAGAGAATAACTTAGGATAAAAATAGAATAATGGATGCCATGGATACTATTAGATCCATGATCTAGAACATTGATAGAGCTAGGGATTATCAATTTATTATTGAACATATTTTAGCACTGACACATGACTAATCAACCATCGAGATAGTTTGTGACATTACTAGTCCCATATCTTCTTGTTATTTAGATATATATGTCTATATTCAATACCAAACCATGACTCTTGATTTATCATGTAAAAAAAAGTCTTTTTCACAAAATGCCTCTTGCAATACCCTACTCAAACTAACCTTGTATCATAGAAGCTATGATGAAACTATGCTTCATTGTTTACCTTCGATATAATATGAACTAACATTGAGGGAAGTACATGAAGGAGTGTGTGGATCCCACAAAAGTAGGGTAATCTTAGCCAAAATGTTATTGTGTATTGGTTATTATTGTCCAACAATGGAAATAGATGTAGTCGTATATGTGAAGAGGTGTGTCAAGTCTTAGAAGCATGCCAAACTGATTCATGCTCTGGCCAAAAAACTCAAACCATTGATAACACCATGGCTATTCTCAATGTGGGGAATCAACCTTGTTAGGAAGATTAATACATCTTTAGATGGTCATAAACATGTCTTGACTGATATTGAATACCTCACTAAGTGGGTAGAATCCATTCCCCTTAGTTACGTCACTAATAAAAAAATATCCAAGTACATATTTAACCATCTCATTTGCCACTATGGCATCCCCTCTAACATTATATATGATAATGGTGGATCATTCAAGAATAAATATGTGAAATCACTTTATTCTTGATACCACATCAAACAAAATTTCTTTATTGCTTACTATCTACAAGGTAATGACCAAGCTAAGGTTTATAATAAGACCATTGTAAATATTCTGAAAAAGATTGTCAATGATGCTAGTTGTAATTGACACTTGTAGCTATTTAATGCTCTTTGGGCATATCATACAAAATTACATACTTCAATAAGAGTTACACCCTATTCACTTATTTATGGAATTTAATCCATTCTTCGTATTGAGGTTGAATTTCCTTTTCTTCAAATTTCATTACAACACATCATCAATGATAAAGACTATAGAGTGGTTCACTTTCAACAGCTAGATCTACTTGATGGTAAACACTTGGATGCCCTAAATAATATTTGGCTTATCAGAAATGATTAAAATGCCAATATAATAGGCATGTTAAACATCATGAATTTGAGCTTGGTGATTGGTACTAAAAAAGAATCAAAATAATGTCAACACTGAGTCAAAGAAAAAGGGAAAGTCCCAACTAAAATGGTTAAGTCTCTATGTAGTTATTTTCAACTATGGTTTTGGAGCATACATGTTAACTACACCAGAGGGAGATGAAATTCATGAACCAATGAACATAATTCACCTCAAATTTTTTTATGCTTGAGGGATTTAGATTATTGAATACAAGGATCATCTAAGTTATGCCACATTATACTTATTATTTTTACTATACCCCTTTTCATTCTACCATACCATTGACCCTTCACTAATCAGTTATTTTTACCTACCCTTTCCTATCACATTTGGCCTTGTTATAATTCATTTGTACTTTAGGCACATTCAATGGTTGATGATAGATTCAATTTTAATAGTCATTTTATAACTACACACTTGAATGGAAGTATATAAAAGAAAGTGGTCCTAGTAATCACATCCTTCATTTATTGTTACATTTGAATAGTGCCACTGATTATAACCACCTTTAGGTAAATTAGTGTCCCACCTTATGCTAATAATTATAATTGCCTATGGGTAAATTAGTACCACTAACCTTTTGACATTGTTTCCTAATTGTAATAACCTATGGAAAAATTAGGGATAACACCTTTACAATGCATTATTGCATTCCCTTGCCATTACTATTATCATTCACCTTTTCATTTGCCTTTTACCTAAACTTTTTGGTACTTAATTGGATGCCTTTTATATAGGCAAAACTACAATGACTTGAGGTCTAGAGGGACTATGTAGGTAACACTTGATTCACATTGAGGTTAGTTCAGTCATACCTTTGCCACATTCTCACCATTTTTTGAGCATTTTAATTTGAATGCTCTTACTATTTTGTGATCAGCCTAAGCCACCCTCTCTCCATTTTATGAGTTGGACTATTTTGTATATCATAATTCTTGAACAAGTTGAGATGCCTAAAAAGTTCCAAAAATATTTGTAATAGTTTTGAAACCACTAAACATTTGTAAAATGCCTAAAAAATCCTAAAAATCATAAAAATTGGCATAGAGTTTCTATTCAAGATATAAATCCATCAAAATTTTCTAGGATGGGCCATTTTATCTATTTAGTTTCATTTCTCAATCACCTTAGTCTTTTTCATCCCATTTCTGGGAGAATTACATCAACCTAAGTTCTTCATGGACTATGCAGGCAACACTTGGATACATGGGATATCTAGGGTTATCTTGGCTGCACCTTCCTTTATTTTTCATCCATTTTTTTTCCCTAAGGATGTTGAGACTCCTAGCTATCTCATGAGTAAACACTTGTCATTTACTTCTCCCATACTTATTGGCCTTCATCCATATGCTCTTAATGTTTTATGAGTTCTTATTATGATAATTATGTATTTGAATTTGATATAGTAATGACCACTTAGATTTATTTATTCTCTCTCCATTTTATGAGTACTTTCTATCTCAACACTCTTTCCATTTTACGAGAAAATTCATATTACACTCTCACCATTTTATGAGCTCATTCTCATTCTAATAATTATATGTACTATATACTATGAATTTCCAATTTAGTTCATTTTAAGTTACTCATCTCTTGAATTTTAATGTGGTTTTAGCCTAAACCATACTCTCATACTTTTATGATTTGTTTGTGTTGATGTTTTCATGATTGTGAAATGTTATCCCTTATTTTCCCATACACTCACCATTTTTTGAGATCATTTATAATTTAATTTACAAATCAATCATGTTTTATTATCATCCATTTTATTCTATCCCATATCTTGGGAGAACTGCATTTGCCCTAAAGTTCATGTTGGATGTTGTGTCCATGAAACTATGTAGGCAATGTCTACTTGCCTAGTGAATTTAGACGTAAATTGGCTACCCTTTCCTTTTATTCTACCCCCCATTTTGTTTGTTTTGTTTCATTATCTCCTATATCCTAGAATCAATGTTTATTTCTTGTTTGTGTCATTATCACCTATAGCCTAGGGGCAATGTTTGTATCATATTTTTTGTGTCATTGATTTCTTATAGCTTAGGGGTAACCGTTAGTATTTTATTCTTATGTTGTTTCCTATGTCATTGATATCTAGACTATGGGTCACCTTGTCACCAAGATTAACACCTATATTACACACACAAAAATAATTTGTTTTCTATTTGCACTAACATTATAATTAACCATTATTTGTGTATTTTTATTTATGTAGCTTAATTTATTTGTTTTTATGTGTCTAGAATAGTTTGTGTATTGCATTTTTATTTGGTTTGGATTGTTTAGTTGTTTTGATTATTTTGTTCACTTTGTTGTTTTCATGTTTTGTTGTGTTTATTTGTTTATATATATTTTATTTATTTTATTATTTGTTTCTTGGTTGTAATAAGATTAGTACAATTTATTTACACTTAAGTCTTGATTATCAATATCATGTACTTCAGCTATATATATTTTTATTTAGTCTTACACTTGATTTATTTTTTATATTTACACTTAGGATTGATTATTCACATCTTATTCATAAGTTATTTATATTTACATTTAAATTCAATTTTTCATGCTTAGGATATGAATTGTCATTTTAGTTACTATAACTATCATGCATAATATCACAAGCTAAAGTAAAACCATGATCACATGGAGTCTATTATAGCAATGCAATGGCAACATCTCTCCAATATATCAAACAGTAGTCAAAAACCCAAACACATCCCTGAATCCATGGGTAATAAACAAGAGAAACAAATGGTTTACTATGTGTTTATATAGATAAACATCTCTAAATAAGCATTCATATAAGTCATATATAATAATCAAATGATAATCCAGACATCTCATATCCCATTTAACAACATGATTTTTGGGCCTCCCTTTTTAACAACACAATTTTTCAATCTATATCCCATGTTTATTCAAATGTGCATCTTCAAACTCACGTTTAGGCTATAAATGTGTTGTAATCCTTCGCTAGATGACCGTATTTATGTTTTACAGTTTTTTTGCATAAGCTACCCTTGCCAATTTGCCCTATTGTGGAAAATTCTAGTTTTGATCACTTTAATGATTATAACCACCTATGGGAAAATCATTATTTTACATTCCATGCTAATTATTATAACCACATTTGGTTAAATCATTATTTTTAACCATTCTACCCACCCTTCTAGGGAAAATGTATGTGTTCTTGATTATAAATGCCTTTAGGCAAATAAATATTTCCCATTTTATCTTCCTGATTATAGTCACCTTTGGGTGAATCAATGTTGCCCATTTTCCCTTCCTAATTATAATCACCTTTGGGAAAATCAACCTTTTTCATTTCATTACTAATTATAACCGCCTTTGGGTAAATTAGTATTTTTCCTATTTTTCATTACTAATTATAACTACATTTGTAAAAAATAGTATTTCCCATTTGGTTACTGATTATTACCACCTTTGGGTAAATCAATTTCACTACCCTACCAAGACATTTATTTATGACACTACTTATAACTACCTTTGGGTAAACTAGTTAAACACACTTTTTTATTGATTATAACTGCCTTTAGAAAAATTAGTGATTCCACACCCATTTCCATCTAGATCATGTTGTTTTATTCATTTTGAGGGAATGTTCAATATTCTATTTTTTCTACCCACTCCCTCGAAGGGGAATCAAGGACTTATCGACCACCCTTAGGGGCATGAATTGTTTAGCTTAAATAATTTTTCATTCTTTGAAAAGATGTTACTATGCTTGTGTCTTGCAATGCCTTCTCAAATAGGGAAAAGTTGTAGACACTTAATTTTGGCCACTTTCATGCCTAAACTAGCATTTAATTCAATTTCTAGTAAATGACACAATTTAAGCCTATAAATCACTTTAATTTCCTAAATTCATCTACCTAAGAACATGATGAGGCTAGATTATTTGGTGTATTACCCTGTATGCATCACTAACCTAGTCTAATTATAACCCTAATCAAATTATGATCTAGTAATTTGATAATTTTGACATGTCAAACTATTAATTCATAACATTTAAGATAATTGCCAATAGCCAAAAAGTACTAATCAAGACTAATTACATTAAAAATCCTAATTAACTTGACCAAATAAAAATTCTAACTCAAATTAATGAATTTCATTTACTAAAAAAAATATTTTTTATTCAAATATGAATTCAAAGGTCAAATGAGATAATAACATGATTTATTATCTCCTAAATATTCAAAAATATGACTCGTATCTCACAAATATATAAAGTGAGTTGTCATGCCTAACAAATATTTGAAACTAAGGTGTCAAGATTTCATGAGTGCCTTAACCCCAACTAAATTTAGACTGACTCAACCTAGGTTAATTTAGACTCAACCCAAGTTAGAATTTAACCTCACATCCCTAAGGTTAGATTTGGTTCTTTGAGCTATAAATACAAGTGCCCACACCATTGATAAATAAACATCTCTATATAAGGTTATTTGTTGTAGGAGCATCACCATGTTTGTTAATGTGTTTTAATGTTTTTTTTGAGTCTTAGGTAGTCTAGGTATATTAGACAGAGTTCCCTCCAAAACCATATAGTTTAAATTTTCAAATTTGTACAAGTGTCTTATAAGCATGTAATAAGGCCTAAGTGTGCATAAAGGCTAAGATTATGTAGATTTTATCTAAATAAGACTTGGAGACCTTATCCCCAAGTGGTACCAAGTCATTTTAATGATATTTGAAGTGGTTGGAGTCTTTCTTTTACTTAGAAAGTTGTTGAGTTCATTTAGGAGGTAGTGAGCGAAACTAGGAGGAAGGTTAGGAGTGCTTAAACATGGAATAAGCCTTCCTTTTGATGTAATTTTGAATGTATTAGATGTACAAAAGTGTGTTAATAGATAATGAATAAAACTTGAGATTCAAAAGGTAACTCTTTATGTCTATTTATGTTTTTCATTGACTTGCTATGGTGGATCAGATAGGACAACAAATAGAAAATTTGTAGTTAGTATCTAGGGACTCTACACCTTCTCTATGACACTTTAACAACTTATAGGAGTTCAAAACAATCTCAATAAAATTTATTTGGGATTTTGAAACCCCTAGATGCATCTTGTAGACTCAATTTTGTGCTCACATGCCTCAAACTAGGGTTTGATGGTTCTGACAATCCATATGGTGGAAAATCCTAAAAGTTTGTAATCTTGATTGATTAAACACCATCATCAATTGTATAAAGTTTTAGAGCCATATGAAATGGGTAAGTGTGGTTTCTAGCTGTACCCTATGTTTTAGCTTTGTTTCAACATGTTTGACTATTGTAGTAAAGTTTAGAGGTGTTATAAGACTAAAAAAGGATAGTTTTTGATTGGAATAGGTTAGTAATGTAATTTTACACTTTACATGAAAATTTCATGACCCAAATAATCTATGTACTCCATGCACCATCAAAATAGTGTCTGTACGAGGCTTAATTAGGTCTACCACCTGTACTAGAACTAGTGTTCCACAAAAACAAGGGTACTTGAGTCTTACATATGTTGTAAAAGTTCCAAATGGGTATCTAGATCATGTCTAATTTTTTTAATATCTAGAGTTATGAGATAATTATGAGGGAAAAATAGGAAAACCAGGGCTATAAGCCTCTAGCCTTGTCAAAGAAAGAGGTAAGGCCTTATGACCTAGTGTATACTTTTTGATCATTCAAGAGTCTATAGATAGGTGTAAATAGGCTAGATAGAGTATGTTTAAAGTGTCTTAAGTTGTATTATTTGAAAATGAGTTATTGTGTGTAGTTTTTGTTAAGGGTTAAGTGATAGCACTTGTGATTTATCTAAGTAAACATCTTGTAAGGAAGTTGTTTGGAAGAAGACCATACAAAGAGTTTGAGGTGTGTTTCTAGACACACTATATGAGGGAATAAGAGTCATGCCATTATGGTATCAGATCTAAGATATTGTGCACAATCCAAATATCCAAGGAGAAGGAGAATAAGAACATGATTTGTGAAGACAAGATCTTCAAGATGGCACTGAGAGTTAGAAACAAAGGCAGAGCTAGAGGGAGGAGACTAATAGGATAGGTGGTAATGGCAGAAGAGATTAGGAACCTGATAGCTAGGTTGTAATACCTAGAGATGGCTCAGAGGAGAGGTGCTAACATGGGTGAAGTTAGTGATAGAGAAGAAGAGCCACTAGAGGAAGAATTGGTGGTAGAAGATGAGATAACTAAAGAGAGGTTGATTAGAGCCATTATGAAGGTGAATGCAAAGCCAAAGATGGAGGTTCTAATGTATGAAGGAAACTTGAATGTGGAAGAATTGATTGACTAGATTAGTGCACTAGACAAGTACTTTGAGTATGAAGAAATAGAAGAAAATGACAAGAAAGTCAAGTATGCTATGACAAGATTGAAGTGCCATGCATCCCTATGGTGGGATGGAGTGAAAGAGGAAAGGAGGAGAAAAGGGAAGCTAAATATCATAAGTTGGGACCAAATGGTAGCAAAAATGAAAGGTAAGTTCATGCCTAAAGACTATCAAGACAATCTTTTCAAGCAATTACAAAATTTGAAACAGAAGGAAATGTTTGTAAAAGAATACACTAAAGAGTTTAATAGGTTGAATATAAGATTAGGACATATTGAGGATGACATAGAGAAAGTATCAAGGTATAATAATGGCTTGAATTTTTCCATCCATGATGATATTAGCCTTCTCATACCCAAGTCAATTGAAGAGGCATATCAATTTGTCTTGAAAGTAGATGAGAAGATTGTGAGGAAACAAACTTCCTTTTCAAGAGGAATAGGTAGATATAATAGAGGTAGAGGATTATAGGGAGGTAGAATATATCTATAAACATCCCAAGAAGAGGACAACAACTCACAAATCTCAAGAGGTAGCTATACATCAAGAGGAAAAAGGCCATACCAAGAATACCAAAGAGGAAGAGGAAGATTCATGGGTAAATGCTTCAAGTGCAACAAATATGTAGGTCATAGATCATATGAATGTATAAATAACCCTTATACTAGCCATGAAAGAGGTGTGCATGTGGAAATAACTCATGAAGATGTTTTAGAGGAAGGTGAGTTTCTTCTAATGAAAAGAATTTTTTAAAATCCTAACAAGGAAGTTGTGGAACAACCATAGAGGAAAAAATTGTCTAAGACTACATTTAAGAGCAAGGGAAAATATTGAAAGATCATTATAGACAATGGGAGTAAAGACTATCTTGTTTCATCTGAGATGGTGGAAAAATTAGGATTTAAAAAGGAGGTACATCCTACACCCTATCAAGTCTTTTGGCTGCAAAAAGGACATAAAATTTTGGTAAGTGAACAATGTAAAGTTGAATCTCAAATAGGAAAACATAAAGATCAGGTTGTATGTGATGTTATGCCTATGGATGTGTGTCACATCTTGCTTAGAAGACCTTGGCAATTTGATAGGAATGCCATGCATGATGGAAGGCAGAACACATATACATTTGAGAAGGATGAGATCAAGCACACACTTACACCTTTGAAGGAGGATACTACTGATGATGTAGGATAGAATTCTAAGGTGCTGCTAATGATTGGAAAACAATTTTTGCATCAAATGAATAAGGAAGAGGTAAACTTTTTTGTGATTGGTAAGCCAAAGAGTGTAGTTACTAACACTAAGGTAACTAATTTACCTCTATAAAAATAAGATATGTTGAATGAGTATATTGATACTATGGTAGATGATTCACCTAATGAGTTACCACCATTGAGAAGCATCATCCATCACATAGACTTGATTCCAAGAGAAAATATTCCAAACAAGGCTGCTTACAAAATGACTCCAAGAGAAAATGAAGAAATCAAACACTAAGTCCAAGAATTTTTGAACAAAGGGTTGGTAAGGGAGAGTCTAAGTCCTTGTGATATTCCCATAGTGCTAATTCCTAAGAAATATGGAAGTTGGATAACATATATAGACTCCAAAGTAATCAACAAAATCACTATTAGGTATAGATTCCCATTGCCTAGGATTGATGATTTACTTGAAAGTTTGAGTGGAGTTACATATTTTTCCAACATAGAATTGAAAAGTGGCTATCATCAAAGTAAGATAAGAGATGGTGATGAGTGGAAAATATATTTTAAGACCAATGATGGTCTTTATGAATGGTTGGTCATGCCATTTGGCATAACCAATGCACCAAAGTTTATCATAGTATATTTTGATGAAATTTTGTGCTTTAGTAAAACTAAGGAAGACCATTTGAGACATTTTAAAATGGTATTAGATAAGTTACATGAAGAAAAATTACTAATCAATGTGAAAAAGTGCAATTTCATGAGGACATAATTGATCCATTTGGGGTTTCTAATTTCAAAATAGGGATTGAATATGGACAAGGAGAAGATCAAATCTATACTTGAGTGGCCTACACCCAAGATCACATATGAGGTAAGAATATTTCATGGTTTGGATAGCTTCTATAGGAAATTCATAAGGAATTTTATTGGAATTGTTTCTCCAATGATAGATACAATCAAGGGTGACAAAATGAGTTTTTGTTGGACTAAGGATGCTTATAAGAGCTTCAAGTTGTTGAAGAAGAAGGTAATAGAAGAATAAATCCTAACCTTTCCTAATTTCAATAAGCTTTTTCAAGTGGAATGTGATGCTAGTGGGATTGCCATAGGTGTTGTCTTGAGTCAAGATGGGAATCCTATAGCATACTTTAGTGAAAAGATGAGTTATGATAATAAAAGGTATCAAACATATGATCAAGAGTTATATGACTTTGAAAAAATTTAAAAAAAATGGAGACATTATATTATGCCTAAATAATTTATCTTGTTTAATGATAACTATGCATTGCAATTCATTAGCAATCAAAACAAGCTAAGTCAAAGGCATATCAAATAGATTGAGTTTTTTTAAAGTTTTACATTTAGTATTAAGCATAAGAAGGGTCAATCTAATAAATTTGTAGATGATTTAAGTAGGAGGTGTTTAATCATGCAAGAATATTAAGTAAGCATCTTGGGATTTGAAGACTTGAAGGAGATGTATGATAAAGTTGCAGTTTCAAGGAGGCATACAAGGCTTGTATGAATCCAGTCATGAATGATAGGAGTCATTGGATGGATTTCATGGTCCAAGAAGTTATTATATTTAGGGCCAGTCAGCTTTGCATACCCAAGAGATCCATGAGAGAGAAATTATTGAAAGAGAAGCATAGTGGCAGCTTGTCAAGACATTTTGGATAAAATAAGACTCTAACACAACTAAGTGCTCATTAATATTGGCCAAGTATGAGTAATAATGTTAATAAGTTTTTTTAAATATGTAAAATATTCTAATATGCCAAGGGAAGTAGTTAAAATGTAGGTTTGTACCAACCACTACCAATTCCCAATAGGCCTTGGGATTCAGTAAGTATAGACTTTGTACTTAGTTTTCCAAGAACTTAAAATAGAATGATTATATATTTTTAGTGGTAGATAGGTTTTCTAAAATGGATCATTTCATTCCATGTTCAAAAATAAGTGATGTGACTAACATAGATAATTTGTTCTTCCAAGAGATTTTAAGATTCCATGGGCTCCCTAAGAGCATTATTTCAGACAGGGACATAAAGTTTGTTGGGCACTTTTAGAGGACCCTATGAAAGAAGTTGGGCACACATCTAAGCTTTAGCTTAGCGTAGCATCCTTAGACTGATGGTCAAATAGAAGTTATTAATAGGATCCTTGGAAAAATCTTGAGAAGTTTGGTAATCATGCATCCAAAGCAGTGGGATCTTACACTTGTACAAGCTAAATTTGCCTATAATGATTCTCTTAATAGAATTACAAGAATGAGTCCATTACAAATATTATATGGAATAAATCCTAGGGGTGTATATGAATTAAGATATCTAGGCAAGATGGAAGCAAGAAGTTCTGATGTAGAGGAGTTTGCTAATGCAATGTAAAATTTGCATGAACAAGTAATGAGAAAACTTGAAGAGAATACCATTAAGTACAAGCAAAGGGAATATCAAAAGAGGAGAGAGGTCATATTTAATGCTATAGACCTTATTATTTCCCACCTTAGGAAAGAAATATTTCCTAAAAGAGAATACAACAAGATAAAAGTGAAGAAAATTGTCCCATGTAAAGTGATAAGAAAGTTCTCAAACAACACATATAAAATAGAACTGCCAAAATGGATTGGAATCTCTCCAATCTTCAATGTTGTATATGTTTATCCCTATAAAGGTGAAGAGCAAATAACTAAAAAATTTGAAATAGGGGGTGATGAAGTTATCCAATAGGAACAACAACTACCAAAGGAAGCACCAAGGAAGATTGAGACCATTCTAGACAAGAAAGTGATAAAGAAAATAAGGGAAAAGGAATACTTCCAGTATCTGGCCAAGTGGAAGAACCTATTAGCTAAAGATGTAACATGGTTCACTGTAAATGACATTCTCAAGCTGGGTACAAGTGTGGAAGAGCTGATGAAGAACAAAAACAAATGAAGAATGTTTCTTTTTGCTCCTTGGTAGAATGATGCAGGAACATCACCATGTTTGTTAATGTGTTTGTCATGTTTTTTTTGAGTCTTAGGTGGTCTAGGTATGTTAGATGGAGTTCCCTCCAAAACCATGTAGTTCAAATTTTCAAATTTGTACAAGTGTCTTATAAGCATGTAATAAGGCCTAAGTGTGCATAAAGGCTAATATTACATATATTTTAGCTAAATAAGACTTGGAGACCTTATCCTCATGTGGTACCAAGTTAGTTGAATGAGATTTGAAGTGTTTGGATTCTTTATTTTATTTAGAAAGCTGTTGAGTCCATTTAGGAAGTAGTGAGTGAAACTAAGAGGAAGGTTAGGAGTGCCTAAACATGGAATAAGCCTTCTTTTTGATGTAATTTTGAATGGACCAGATGTATAAATGTGTGTTAATAGAAAATGAATAAAACTTGAGCTTCAAAAGGTAATTCTTTGTGTTTATGTTTTTCATTGACTTGCTGTGGTGGATCAGACATGGTAGCAAGTAGAAAAGTTTTAGTTAGTATCTATGGACTTTGGACCTTATTTATGACACTTTAAACACATAGAAGAGTTAAAAACAAGCTCAAGAAAATTTATTTGGGCTCTTGAAACCCCTGGATGCATCATGTAGTCTTAATTTTGTGTTCACAAGCCTCAAACTAGGGTTTGATGGTTTTGACAATCAGTATGGTGGAAAATACTAAAATTTGGTAATCTTGATGCATTAAACACCATCATAAATTGGCCAAATTTTTAGAGCCATATGACATGGGTAAGTGTGGTTTCCAGCTGTACCCTATGTTTTAACCTTATTTCAACAGGTTTGACTACTATAGTGAAGTTTGAAAGTGTTATAGGACTAAAAAATGATAGTTTTTGATTGGAATAGGTTATTAATGTCATTTTAAACCTTATATGAAAATTTCATGACCCAAATCATCTTTTCACTCTCTACACCATCAAAATAGTGTCTCTAAGAGGCCTAATTAGGTCTACCACCTGTACTAGAACTAGTGTTCTATATGAACAAGGGTACCTAAGTCTTACATATGTTGTACATCATCTAAATGGGTATCTAGGTCATGTTTGACTTTTATAATATCTAAATTTATGAGATAATTATGAGGGAAAAATAAGAAACTAGGGCTATAATCCTCTAGCCTTGTCAAAGAAAGAGGTAAGGCCTTGTGACCTAGTGTATACTTTTTGATCATTCAGGAGTCTAGAGATGGGTGTAAATAGGATATATAGAGTATGTTTAAAGTGTCTTAGGTTGTGTTTTTTTCAAATGAGTTGTTGTGTGTAGTTTTTGTTAAGTGTTAAGTGCTAGCACTTGTGATTTGTCCAAGTAAACATCTTGTAAGGAAGTTGTTTGGAAGAAGACTATAGGAAGAGTTTGAGGTGTGTTTCTAGACACAGTATATGAAGGAATAATATTCACACCATTATTATACTATAATACCTTATTGAAGCCTTTAAGATTAGTGTTATAATGCCTAATTTATGCCAAGCTTGACACTAAACCATAAGTGACAACTAGAGAGATGCTACCACCATGGAAGAGCACTACTAAAAGACTAAAATCATCATAGGTTGAACACAAGCATCCTTATGCCAATAGGTAAGCATAAAATTCAACAAAGGAGGTTATAATTTTATATTATATTCATATCTATTTTGTGATCTTGATTATTATGTTATGATCCCCCTAGTTCTTATGCAAGAGTGTTTAGTTGTAATGAATTGTTATGCTTGATGTTTTCTCATTTGGACTAAAAAGGGACTGATATGCATATTGTTTAATCTTCAAACACATAGGGTACAACTCACATCTTGGGTTTCACCTTAAAATATGATGTGATGGATGGGGGATGATAGCCATAAAGTGTCACAAAGAGATTCATTTTAGAAGAGGTATGGAATGAAGTGTTGTATCGTTATTTTGATAGTGGTAGTTAAGAGACACAACATTCCTATTTATCTAATGCAAAATAATGAAGATAAAATTTTAGGATTTTATTGATAACCTTTGTTTTCCTATTAGATTTAAGATGATAAGATGAGCTATGAGCCAATTAGGTACCCAAACATGTAAATAACTCAATCCAAAATTTAATGGTGAAGTTTGGATCATGATCACTTACCATGATTTTTGGGGTACAATGCAACTTTTAAAATTTATTGAGAAAAGCAACAACTACTGTATTGGCTACAAATAATTATGATAAAGAACAAAAATGAACATATTTTGTGATCCTATATATAACTACCATGATGAAATTTTTACCTTCATATCTCAACAACCCTATAATGAAATCCATGAAAACCTCCTCCCATTACTGTCTAGGTATGGATAATTATTGTAGAAGACTTTGTGTCTTAATTATTTCCCCTTTGTTTTGTTGAAAAACCATGCATTATACCACAAAATTTTTGTATATCCCCTTGAGTCTATCAGAAAATAAGTCTTGATTGATGTGATGATATGTCTTCAAAAATAATAAAAGCCCCCTATTAAATATGCATGAATTTATTTAATGATCTTGTGTTAGAGTTTAGAATCCTTACATAGGTAAAATCTATATTTATACCATAATGTGTTCCCTTTCCACTCAAATTTATCAGAAACACCCAAACCATGCTAAATATTCTAAATTAGGACATGTGTATACCTATAATTATCCTATTATTGTCTTGATTATTTTAATCAATTTTGCTTTCCAAATGGTCATTACATAACAATGACTCAATTGATTCATCCCTCTTATAAAGTGCATATGCTACCATATTGTCTTTGCATTTATTATAGACTATTTCAAATTCATAACCCAACATTTTTTACCCATTTTTTTGATCCTTTGATGATAATCATTCTTCCAAAAAGTATTTTAGACTATCATTATTAGTCTTTACCTAAAAGTGTCTACCCATCATATAAGGTCTCCATTGCTTGACTGCACGAAGAATAGCCATCATCTCTTTCTCATAAATTAGATTGATCTTATTTTTTTATCTTGAGTTGATGACTCTAGAATTAAATAGGTATCCCTTATTTAAAGAGTATTAATCACATTCAACAACAAATTTTTTACAAAAATCAAGGGTCAACAAAACTGGAGCGGTGCACATAGCTTCTTTTAGATGCTCAAATGCCTTAGTAGCTAGTTTAGTCTAATGGAAGGAATATTTTTTCAAGAAGGATATGAGTGGAGATACTAATCTATCATTATTTTTTACAAATCTTTGATATTACCTTGTTAGCCCCAAAAATCCATAAATGTTATTGAGGGTCTTTGACACTTGCCACTCCATCATTACTTTAATATTCTTAGGGTTATTATTGACCCAATTAATCCACCTCATGGATGCCAAAATCACATTTGGTAAGTTTTTCGTGAAGTTAATTTTGTTCTAAAATAATAGTACATGTTTCACATTCTTCAAATGATATTCTTAAGTTTTACTATAGATTAAGATGTCATAAAAAACACACACACAAACTTCCTTAAAAAAAGGCCTAAAAATATTCATCAAAATATGAAATGTATGGTGCATTTTTAAGACCAAAAAGCACAAACATAAACTCATAATGGCCTTCATGAGTTCTAAAATCTATTTTATGGATATCCTCATTTTTTATCCAAATTTACTAATACCTAGAATGAAGATCTAGTTTGGTAAAATAAACAACATCATGTAATTCATCTAACAAATCATCAATTATTAGAATATAGAACTTATCTTTGATTATGTACTTATTGAGTTCTATTTAGTTGGGGAACATCTTATAATTATCATCCTTATTTCAAACCATGACCATTGGGGAGGAATTTTAACTTTGGATATGTTGTATAATACCTGAATCTAACATCTCATGTACCATTTTTTTAATTTCACTTTATGATCATATGGATACCTATATGGTCTAATTTTTGGTGGTGTGATACTTGGAATTAGTATTATGGAATGATTATGTTTTCTACTAGGTATTAAACATTTTGGCACTATGCTAATTTTTTTTGATGGTCATTAAGAATCATTTATAAATTGGGATGTGTAGACACTTGTGTTGGCTAAACTTCTAAAGAAAATAATCATGATAAAAATCTTTCTGCTCCTTTTTAAGAATATTTGTCATATGATATGAACTAACCAATTATGGATACTTTTCCCATAATCCCCATAGTTATAATGCCCTACTTTCAAAATTAAAGCACATGAACAATTCATATAAATTCATCTCTACTATGCCCAGCATTATGATTCATTGTATTCCCAAAACAACATTAGCCCCACCCATAAGAATATTAAACATCAAATAATTAAGTAGGTAGTCACTCATGGAAATATTAATACTATGGAATTTTCTTAAATAATTAAATGTGACACTATTTATAATCATGACTTGAAATTCTAGAGCTAGATAAATAAAATAGTTCAATCGTGCAACCAACTTACTATTAATGAATTTATGCATACGTTCTAAGTCAATCAACAATGTCACCTTCTATTTGTTGAGGAATCCCACCACGATAATATTTTAATGATAAATTATGCCCAAAAGGGAATTTATAGTATGGTGAGAATATTTATATTCTTCCTTTGGTTCTTTCATATCCTCACATGCAACCTCATCATCATCTTCATATTCATTAACACATTCAATGTGAAAAAAATTATTTTTATCACATTTATGTCCTTTAATCCACTTGCTATCATAGCCAAAACATAACCCTTTAGAATTATTTTCTTGAATTTTCTAAGGGGTTAATATTATAGGTTGCAAAAATTATGGTGTTGTGAAATTTTATTTACAGCCATGAGTGAAAGCCCTTATTTTGACCAATTCATTTTCTCTACTTAATGCATGAAAGGTATGGATTTAAAAACATTTGATGGATTTAAAATATGAACCTAAATTTGGATGCTATCCTCAATCCCCCCAAGAATACTTTAGTTATGTTTTTCTTAGTGATGTCATCTATATGTAAAGCTATATTCTAGAATTTTTGAATATAATCCTTAATAATACCTATCTGTCATAATTTTGTTAATTGACTAAAATAGTTTGTAGAGATGTTATTGTGACAGTGTATCTATAAATCCTCAATAATCACTGACCAAGTAATAAGAGAACCTTTTTTTATTTTGAACACATAACCACCTACCAAATGAACTTCTTAGGTTCTAGATATAAAGATGTCATGATCACATTTTTCACACATGGTGTTTGATGTTTATCAAATAAATTTTGTATTTGATTGATCTAAGTGATTGGATCCTTATCATAAAACTTGTGCTCTTCCATATTTAGAAGCATGTGATTTGAACTGGTATTGGAGTTGTGATTGTTTTGAGTGGGTAAACTCGATCAGAGTGGTGGAGGATTATTTTTTGGAAGTTGAGATACAATAGAGGTCAAATGAGCACTCATCATTGAAAACCAATCCTTCAGAGAATCCATTTCCCATTTTAATACATCAAGATAATACTTCCTCAACATGCTTTAGATATCTGACTGGATTTGTTAAACCACATTAGAAACAAATAGATCTAAAGTTTTGGCTTCCATGTTAAATTTTTGAGGAGTTTTTAGGTGTCTTGACCTTCCCACATCCACAAGTGTTTAGACCAACCTTACACAAATCATAGGATGGAGTGTTTTGATCCTGAAAGAAGTGTACCAATGGATTATACCGTTGTGATCATCCTACTGAGAGGAATCCACTAACTACTGATTTACACAAAGGTACAAAAAACATTATTGACTTAAAAAAATAAAAAAAGACTTCAAATAATACTGTAATGGTGAGTAATTAAATTATTCTCAGATCACATGTTATGTTTTTTTGATCATTTAACTCTTTAGATGGCTACGACACCAGATCTAAAAAATGTCATCGCATAAATTGGCCCAAATTGATGATCTAATACCACTTTTAATGAAATTACTTAGATGATCATAATAAAGGATACTTGATAATACTCACTTATCTAATTCAATTGGGTAACCTGCACAACAATGTAATAAGAGAAAAATTATCAATATGATCTTAAAATACTAACCACTACCTCCTATATATACTCTACTTAGCCATGGTTATTCTATAGGCTAACCATAATAAGAACATAAATAAATGTAATAAGATAATGTGAAAGGTATTTAAGCCACAAATTGGCCAAAAAATATCCCTATACGAACTATAAGTTAAGGGCATATCATAATTTTGAGATATTTCTGAGAGGTGATCACACTAAGGATTTTGAGTAATTTAAGATATAAATGTTCATGAAAATTTAACCATACAAACCTAATTTCTATCATTTTTTCAATGTGAAATCATGGAAACATACTCATATCTTTCATTTTGGGTAAGAAAATCAAGTGTTTTTTTAAAATTCAAATATATATTCATAACTACTTATCTACATTTTTAAAAAAAATATTGGGTAGGAAATAAGATTTATTAAATTCTAGTGTTCTTGAAATCCTACATTTTGTGGATCAAGGAGTTATAATTTCTATGTGGAGAGGATGATATTGATGATAGATAATGGTGGATCCAATTTAAGGAGAGTTATTTAAAAAAATATTTTGGAAAATAAGTTTTTCACTTCATTTCAAGGGTCCTATGTTAAGTTGGTTTGTTTACCTAGGCGAAGAAAAAATGTATTTTTCATGGGAAGAAATGGGCCAATTTTTCCTAGATGAATATGACATAGAAGATAAATATCATGATGAATAAAAATAAGAGAAAAAACATAATTATGATGATGATAATAAGGAGGAAGAGGATCCATTATAAATAATAAAAATAAGAGGAACATAAGGATGATGATGATGATGATGATGATGATGAGGAGGAGGAGGCTAAAAATGGTGAAAATGAAGAAGTAAAAAATAATGATGAGGAAGAAAGAGAGATGGAGGTTAAAGGTTCAAATAATTTATCTCCAAAGAAAGAAGATTTAATGTTTCAGTGTCATGGATGCATTTAAAGGAAGGTCATGGTGTCAATAAAACCTAGTAGTAGATATAAATTCATCTATAGGTTCAAGCAAAGAATATTGAGGAAGCTCAAGTAGATGGTAATAAGTGTAAATTTGGCTACCCCCAAGTGTTAAGGTAATTGAAAATAATTAATTATTTACACATGATGCTATTAACCTAGTTTTCATCTTGGTACTTGTCGAAGGTGCCATAAGCATGGTTTTCCCCATTAGATGAATTGTTTCTCTTCTCTTTTAATTTTTTATTTTTAAATATATGTGTTAGCATCTAAAATAAATATAATAGTATGAGATGCATAATTTTGACCCTTTATGATCTTCAAATTTTCACTCCAAATATATCATTGTGAACTTAATTGATTTCTAGATTGGCTTCTTCTAAATCGATTAGGATGTTGTTATAGCCCATAAAAAAGAGGGTGATAATAACGAGGGTGAAGTGAAAGTTATGTTGGATGGAGAATGTTTTTTAATTACATGAAATATTTGGAGGAATGTGGGGATCATGATGCATAATGGGATTGATACCAAAAATATCATGTTCTATGAGACGAAGAGTATTTACCAATCAAATTCTCAGAGGATTTTTTGATGTATTAATGGTGTTTTCAATAAATGATACAAATTCATCCTATGAATATGGTGACATAGGAGGGATATTTATTCTTTTATTTTGGTCCAATATCACCTCAAATAGGTTTTCACTAAAGAACTTGGATTTTTGACTTTTTGGATTTCGAGTTTGTTTGTCTTGTAGTGCCTCAAACAATGTTTCACTAAGGGATACTAATTTTTTAATTTGATTTGATGGATTCTTGGATGTTGATGTTTATTTAAGATCTTCTAGGTAGATTATAATGATGAATTCTTCCATTATTTGATTGCTATGGAAGAAGGCTAATGATAAGAGATTTTTTCAATCCCAATCAAAAGGTGAGGGAGATTGAATTCTAGGATGGTGAAAAGGATGGATGGATTTGATAAGAGGATGAATGGTAGCATAGTCCTCATAGGGAATATGAATGAAGCCTATGCCAATGTAAGATGAAGCTTCATCAAAAACTATGAAAGTATCACTAACAACTTTATATTTATGAAGCAATGGTTACTAGATAATGTTGTGAGAATCTTTATGTGCCCTTACATGGATGGGATCAATAATTAACTATTCATGAAGGCCAAGGTCTTTCCCATTTTGGTTCATGTTTTCAAGGATTCTAATTGCCATATGATATTTACTACTTTTAAAACAAGCTATGGGGCCATACTGCATAACCTTGAATGATTGTTTCCATTGAGTTCCTCATCAACGAGGAGACCAAATGTGATAAATGAAGTGATACCAAACTAATAGGATATTGATGATATTTTTGTTGTTGATGTTATGCCTATCTAAATAGAATGCATTTTGATGTTTGTTGTCTATAATTACTATTTCCCTAGAAGGAAAATAGTGTTATGTGATGGATCTTTTAATATATTATAGGACAGTAGGTGATAGGCCAAGGATGGTGTTGTTAAAGATTAGCTCATCAAAGACTGGTGGTTGGTCAAATATGGATGACTAGTCAAAGATAGGTTGACCAAGGATGGATACTTATCTAAATAATGGTTCATCAAAGATTGGCTCATCAAAGATGGGTGGGCCAATAAAGGTTTAGAATTGGTCAAATATGGGTGATTTGACAAAAAAGGATTCATCAAATATGGATTGGTCAATATTAAAGTTATTGTATTTACTTTTTCTTTGAAGTGGAGGAGTTTGATTTTTATTGGGAAGGGGATCTTGGAATATTCCTAATGGATGATTCTCAAACTTTGATGTACCTAGTTCTTACATAGATGAAGATCCTTGGAAGGATGATGGTAGAATATGATTAGATCCTTGGATTTTTTGTGGATTTAAGGTCAAATGGGTGATGTATGGTATATTTTTTGATGTTTGTGACTCAAGGGAATCAGATGTTAGATTCATGGATGAATAACCAAGAAGGGATGCTAGTGAGATACTTTTTGGATAATCTATAGGATTTGGTCAATCATGTCTCGACATTAGGATGGTGATGCTAGAATAAGATTGGGATTGTGGGAGGCATTAGGATTATGCCCAAATGGGTTTTGATATTCCATGATTTGAATTGCATTAGTCTTTGGATGTGATTTTATTTGGATGGTTTGATGTTTGAATGTTTATGTGTTTTAATTTTTGATTTTGGATTTGATTTGATGTTTGATATGATTTTTGATTAGTATTTTTGATATTATTAAGCTTAAATTAGATATTGATCTATGATGTTGTATTTTATTTAGATATAAGAAAATATATATGTTATGATTTTGTTGTCCTCAATCGATAGGGGCAGAGATGGAATGCAAAAATGAGGATACAATGTGATTTGATTTTATGTGTGATTGATTTGGAATCAATATGACTTGGTAAAAATAGACCTAATTCAACTTTATTTCAATGTTTGAATTTGGACTTGGATTTTAATTTGATTGGTTGACCTAGTCAAAGTTGACCAATTTTGACTTTGAACATTTGACCTAATTCAAATTAGAATTGAATTTTTAACTTGAATTAGACTTGGTTCAAGTTTGAATTTTGATTTAAGATTTGAATTCACATTCACCTTTGACTTAGGATTTGGACAAGTTTAGCCTTTGAGTTTGAATTGATTTGAAATTATTTTGACTTGGTCAAAGGTAGATGTCTGACTTTTGTTAAATTTTGACTTATGATATGGATAAAGTTTGCCCTTTAACTTTGACTTGTTTTGACTTCAAAATTAGACCTTAGAAATGTTTGACTTGGAAGTAATCAGAATTTGAATTGAAATGAGTTTGACTTTGAAAAGTTTGACTTGGTTTGACCTAAGAAGCTTGATTTTTGTCGAAGTTGTCCTGATTTGATATTGGATGAGGTTTGAATTGGACTGAATAAAATTTTAATTTCATCAAAATGACATCTGATTTGGATAAAATAACACCTTAATTTGGAAAATGAAATTTTGTAGTTGGATGTGATAAGGTTGGACTTAAGTAACCAATATTTTTTGAAGTGTAAGGATTATCACACACAATACATGTATAAAAAATAATCAAACAAGTGCATGCAAGAAACAAGATTTATACTAGTAGTAATAGGTGTTTAATGTAAGTAATCAACCCACATATATACTCTCACAAAGTGGTGATTAGGTTGGTCTCCTAACCCTCACTAGGTGTGTATGTGGTGAGTAATCTTAGGGAATGTTATTTTCCCTACACTGATATTTTTATAGATAAATGGTATTAATCTAGGTAAAACATGTTCAACTAGGTGTGTCCCTTATATAACTTATGGTATGATGGAGCTAAAGTTCATGGAAGAAGTCGATAATGGGCTTTGAGAGAGGGGATTGTTCCTTCATAGACACTCTAACCATAATATTTTAGTGGAATGTCACCATTAAATAATTCCTCAAGAGCGTTGTGTGGGACTTGTGTATTGGAGCAAATATCCTCACTTAATGATGTGATTAAAACACATAACTACTTAGCCAAAAGTGATAACTCATTCCTAATTTATATACCTCACTAGAACATAGGGATGGTATATACTCTAGGGGATGAAATACAAGTCACCATGACCTAAGAACTCACGATGGTAACCAAAGTTCAATTCATGTAACCAAAAATAAGGAAAGGAAGACAAGAGATTTTTGATCCTTGGGGTCTCATAAAAGGCAAGAGGAGAGCATATGTGGCATTCTCTTTAGGATGAGGAAGATAAATAGAGTGTTTTTGATCACCTAAGTTCCTAAAATTAGGCAATGAGAGAGTATTCACACTTAAGACATCACACAAAAATACATACACTCAAGAAAAATAATGAAAATGTTCATCCAAAATGTGTGTTTGTTTTTAAAGTACCAAAATGAAAATTTATAATATTTGTTTGATTGATTTTGAATATGATGGGAAAGAATATAAAAGAAATAGACTAGTAGTTTTATGTTTGGCCTTTGAAAAACATGTAGGTCTTGAAATTTAATTGGTCAACTCTTTGTCTATGATTTCACCATTCTACAGGCTGATTCTACCATGACACAAAGTGATTCCACCATTCTGTAAAAAACACAAAGAAGCAAAAAAAAGGAAGGATGTTTTCATTGATAAGTTAGTAATTCCTATACTACTAATCATGTTTTCATGAGTACCAATAATGTGTTCTCTACTATAAAAAAATAACAAACAAAAAGCATAAACATGTGTTTTTTCTAATACCAATAGTGATTTATATACTCTTTGTAATTTTGCCATTATGTAGGGTAGTTTTTCATCGCAATTTTTTTATGGTTATGTGATTATTTTCAAACCTTTATTTCACCATGAATGAGAGGGCAAATGGATACCCAAGTAAAAATTTATGGCCTCTAAAAGGTAGGTACTACAAATAAAAAAATAGTACATTATGATTTCATCACTTAACATAGCGATTCTACCACCTAGTAGAGTGATTCTGCCACTTAGTAGAGCAATTTCACCATTTTAGTGATTTTGATCTTGAAATTGTGATTTCACTATTTAGGTTATATTGAACCTAGTATGATGATTTTATTATTTTGTAGAGCATTTCCAATTATATGAACCCTATTTTCATCAAAAGTACAAAAAATGTCAATAAATATTGAAACAATTCTACCATCGTATAACATTATTTTGCTAAAGCACAAAACAATTCTATTGATCCCTACAAACATAGTCAGAAGGAAATTTACACTAATACATAATTTAGTTTCACCATTTTTCATTCACACATTTCCACCACAAAGCATTTCTATAAGGAGTATGGGACAAAAACTTGGAATATTTTTGAGAAAAAATAAGGAATTTTAACATAAATTAGTGTTGAATTTTGGACCAAAAAGAGGATTAATGGATACCAATGCTAATTGTGGGTTGTGGGTCCCATTGAGCATGCCATATGTAACATCTTAAAATAAGGTTAGATCTATTATTATAAAATCAAAATTCAAATTTAAATGCTACCACTAACCTTAAAATGTGTCCTCAAATTGAGCAAGTCTAAGAAGAAAGCAATTCAAAAGAGAAAACAAACATAATTGTTATACCTACTTGCAATTCTCTTGCCAAAATTCATGATGTGCTAAAATGAATGGATGTAGTTGAAATATTCTTAATGGATGTGCATGATCAAAAAAACAAATTCTCCCCTTGTTAAATGGATGATTTGGATTGATAAGTGATGGGTTTGATGTATGAGTGGCTCTCCAAAAGGGTATCACTTCAGTATGTTATCAAGACTTGCTAAGAATGGAAGGGGATCCTTCAATTTATATATTTTATAAATGGATGTAGACTTTAAATATTGGAATAATATCTATTGTTGAGGATTAGTCCTCCTCCCCATAAATAAGGGAGGTGAAGTGTGAAAGAAAGATGGATGAAGTATGTTAGGAGGAATTGATGAGGCATAGGCTTATGCCATGCCTTACTGAAAAAGGGATTACATGAACCATCAATATTGGAACAATAAATGAGGGAGGTGGAGTGTAGTCTTCCTCCCAATAAATGAGGGAGGTGGAGTGTGTAAGAAAGATTGATGAAGTATGAAAAAGGAAGAATTGATGAGGCATGTGCTTATAACATGCCTTGCTAAAAAAAGAATTGCATGGGGATTAGAAATGAATTAAAAATTAATTTGTGGGAGAGTGTGAGTAAAATAATATTAATTGAATTATATAAATAGGGATATTACAAATTCCATGGATTTTCCCATTAGTAATAATATTAGCTAATTAATCAAAGATTATTCAACTAATGAGAAGTGATGTGATTTTGTGGGAATGTATATGATCATAGAAGAAATAGTTGATTATTTAGCAAGGATGAATAGAGATTGAATTAGAGATGTTAGATGGATAAAAGACTTGATTAGATGATTTAGGATGATTTTAATGCATATTAGTAATATAGTTAAAATTGACATGAAGTGTTCAATTTTAGGTGTTTAAAATAAGATTCAAGTTTTTGGAGATTTTAAGATTACTACTAACAAATATGTATTACAATCAGATTTATATGCTTTGGATATTATTCTTAGATATCATTGGTTAGAGACTTTGGGAAAAATTAATATTGATATGCAAAAGAAGTTCATGAAGCTTTGGTACAAGAGAAATAAGGTCACAGTAAAAAATATCACACTAAGTAAACAAAAAAAAAGGGCAAGGTGAAAAGTTGGTGTAAATTTTTAGTTAGACCTTAATATTACTTAGTGAGTAAGTGATTTTACAAATATTTCTTATTTAGAAAATAATCCTATTTGGACTTGACAACTTTCACTAATGTTTAAGTTGCATACTCACATGAAAACTTACACTAAAGTCCAAGTTGCACACCAAAGTGGGATTTAGGCAACCAATTTTAACCACTTAAATTTATGTAGCCACATTTATTTATGAGGCCTATATTTATCTATAAAAGTGAGGATCTCCATCACTATCACATTGGGTAGATTGCTGGTATGGCCTTGATTGGATTATTTTAGATTGTGAGCATTCATTGTATTATTTAGTCCTTACCTTAGTGCAGTGTTGATGAAATATTAATGGTATACTATTATATTTTAATCTTTGTGTCTTTTTATTTACTATTCATGATGTGAGTTATTTCTAAGACTAACATGCTTGATCCTAGCTAGTCTAAAATTCTAATATGGTATCAGAGAGGAAGTCTTATGCTAGATTAATTATTTTAGACATTTTTAGGGGAAGTGTACTTTGGTTGTATTTTGGGGAATTATCCTTCTTCCATTGGTTTTAGAAGGGTCATAAACCCTTGGGTTGACTATAAACTTATTATGAGTTGCAAGTTATTCTTGGAGGCTTCCTTGTGGTAGTTTTATGATTTAGAATTTCAATTATTTTTTTGTAATTTGGAGTAGATTGAAACTCTCCACTGTGTCTACAACAGTTGATAAAGTGGTTTAGCCTTTCATTTTTATAAAAATGAACACCTAAAAATTCATATTCACACATAAATCCTATGAGTTTCTAATCATTTTTTAGATAATCCATGTGTTTTTGGTGAAATATAACCATATAGATGTGTCTAAAGTAACTGATTTAGGGGGGTTAGGCTATTGTTTGGTGGAAAAAGGTTTTTTGGTGCTCTTGATTTGTGAAAATATTACAATCATTTGTGATCATCCATAACTAAAAGGGTTTGATTTTTTTAAAATTTAGAAGGTGGGGCTTATTTATTTTTATAAAAACAATTTTTTTTGAAAAGATGGGTTATTTTTTAAAATTTTAATATATATTGAAAAATATTTTTTTAAAAGGTGGGTAAAACCATCCATGGTGACTCTATTTTATGTTTTTTATTTATACTTTTTAAAAAAATATAAAAATACAAAAAAATTAAAAAATTGGTGGCCTTAACCACCTCTCAGATTCACCCCCTTATATCACTCTTCCTTTGAACACCCTATTGTCATTTTCTATCATATATCCTCAACCTCCAACCACCCATATGCCACCTTATGTGCCTTGCACCTTTGCAACACCCTACATCCTCTATTTCTTCAATGACCTCCCATTTATCACCACCCTGCTCTCATTCTGCATGTACCAATCAACCTTGACCAACCTCATGTTGACATGGATTCTCTCTCTAACTCCTTCATAGATTGTCCCTTTACCCATCCCCATAACTTTAATCTCATGTCCATCTCCCTTAGTTTCTATTTACCATTTCCCTTATCTCTTCCTCCCCGATATAATAACCCTAGCTCTATTACCTTTGATTACGCTACCTCCTAGCTATCACACCACCCATATGCTACCCAGTCCTCCTCTTTACACAACCTTAACCTATTTTTAAAAAAACATAGTCAAATATTTAAATTAGCATTGGTATTGTAAGATTAGACTTGAAACATTGGAAACTTGAGTTGTATTCAAACTGTCAAGCAATGTTTGTGGCAATTTTCCACCAACTCCACTACCTATCTATCCCTAAACCTTGACCTTCATAGTTGACTTCATTCTCTCTTTTTTTAAAATAAAATATGCACAACTATGTTGGACTTTTTGCCCACCCTAGGTTTCTATTATTGACATTTCAAAAAACTTTTAAAACAAATTTAAATTTTGCAATCATATGCTTGAAATGGATGATGGCATAGTGCAAGACTAATTTTCTAAGACATTGCAACTAGGGAGGTTAAAACTTAGACCACCCCTAAGTGCATTTTTTACATTACAAGTGGTGTTTTAAACAAAAAAACATTATAAAGAATTTTTGATCAATTAAGACCGATAGGTGGGGCCTAGTCTAATAGATAGTTATACCCCTGCCACATAAAAACTTGTTTTAATACAACCTACCACATAAAACCTTTTTTTATCCAATCTAGTGCCTTATACAACATTAACATGATCATTTGGCATTTTAAACATTCATACTTGCATATTTGCAATTTTTTGGACTCCCCTCTATTGAGTGTTTTTGAAGAAACACTTGTTCAATGTCACTTATATATTAAGCATCAATTGAAGTTAGAAGGTAATTTTTATTACTTTGTGAATCTGGTTACAACCTCTTCCATGTAGTAAATCTAGTTCTTTACTACTCTACCTAAAAGTTTTACTTTTTCCAATTTCAAGAGGCTTTCTTGAGAATTAAATGTCACCAAAATTTGCACTACATTTTATCTTCACTCCAACACATTTTGAGTTATCATTTTTTGAAAGTGTGAATTTGTTCATGAAAAATATATGTTTTAAACTAAAATTGAGGTATTTTGTATGGAAATTGAATTTTTTCTATTTCCTATTTTCAACTCAATTATTAATAAGGTGATTTGTTTTTGTAAACTACATCATTATAAGTAGTTTGGGGGGATTATATTATCTTTACGATCCTTATAAAGTGTCAAAAAGTAATTTTTAGGGGTAAAAACTTGATTACAAAACTCTTAAGGATTATGCCTTGTTAATTTTTTTATGTACTTGTGATTCATGCATTGTCCTTGTGTTTAGAAATTTATATTTTGGAACACTTTTAGTTTATGCCACAACTCTTTCAAGCCCCCTTTATTAGTACCTTACATTCTCCTCTAGAGACTCCTTAAATTTACCCTTTCTTAGTGCCTTACAATTTTTTCATGGTTTATAATGGTTTTGTGCCTTGATGTAAACTCACTAATGCAATCAAATAATAACTTACAATCCTAGAGTGATATGTTTTTCTCTAAAGTATCCTCACTCTAGGAAAATATTGTTAATTTTGTATAGGAAAAAAAGTCCCTTAAAGCAAAAAACACACTCCTCCTCACAACACTTGTAGCACATGACTCACTCATTCACACTTTTTAAGTTAATGTTAAACTCTTATAACAATAATATGATGATGTAGAACCCATAACTAATACACGTGTTCCACATTTTGTAATTACTTTAGAATTTGGAAAACATCCCTTGTATGCTCCCCTAAATTGTGATCTATTAGACATTAAATCATATTGTGATGTTGTTACACCTTTAATTGCCTTTTTCACAACTCACACTATTGATATGCTTGCCTTATTTTAGAAGCACACTACTTGTTTTGGTTCCCATTTTCTCCACACCATGGGTTATTTTGGTGGAGGTCTTGGAAATAATAAACAAGGCATTGTCTCATCCATCCATCTTGTTTGTTAGATTGCTTGCCATGGTATTAGATAATGATAAAATGCTTCAACTTATTCTATAAGACCATTTTGTAGCATCTTCGCACCATTTTTTATTTGATCTATAATTCTAAAGGACATTGAGTGACACAACTCTACTGAAATTGGGTGTATGAGATCTTCAAATAAAACTTGTTTATACTATACACTCAAGCATGAGAGTCTTGACTAATCTTCTGATTCTATCATACATGAGGGACCAAACCCTTCACTTAGGAATGTTAGACATGATATTGTTTAAATTATATTCATGAGGCTTTTTATTACAGTCGAACATGAGAGAGTTGAGATTTATTCTATTAGACATGAGAAGTTTAAACACATCATCATATTTGAATTAGGCATGAGAGTCCTAAATTTGATCTATGCATTTTCTTGTGTTTTATCCCAATTTTGGCAAAATAAATAAATGTTTAATGTGTTATAATAAGTGTAAAAGTGGAAATATTAGAATGATAAAGATGTGAAATATTTAACTATTCTAATTTTGACAAATTGATAAATATAGAAAGTTTCTATTTTTATAAAACACTAGAAAAAGACATACTTAGCTTGTACATAGATTCTTGTTGACTTTTATGACTGTCTGAAAATAAAAAATAAAAGAGGAGGTGATTTTTTAGGCTAATGATAAAAATCATAAATAAAAATAGAATATGAATAGATCCATTATAAGTGGATAATGACACAATGCATTCTCATTTATTGACTATAGACTTTTTCCAGTTGACTGTTATAGGTTATTAATAGGAAAAGATAGAGAAAATAAAATTTTGGAAATGATAAATTAGAGGTAGAAGCATAATATATCTCTAGACATGATTTATGTAATTAGAAAACAACATAGTGTACTTGGGTCCATTGACCATAAAATTATCCTAGTTATATGTGCATAATTTTTTTTTACTTCTATGCATGTAAATGTTGAATAATATGAGATATTACAACTAGGGCTTGGCTATGTTGAAATCACTATTTTTCTTCTCTTGTCTTTGAAACATTTAAGGAACTTTGATAATTAAAAATATACAAGAAAAAGAGGGAAGTGTAATGGGCTAAGTTGACCTCATTCACCCCCTTGATGATTGATCATTGCATATGTATCCAATACTCCAAAGAGGGAAATCAAGCCCATGTAGTTCTTCCACCTAGAGTGTATGTATAATTTTTATCATTTGACTATGTGGATGTAGCTAAAAGATGACACAGATACTTGAAAATGATATCTCTTGACTTGTTTTAGAGGGATCTTACTTCGATTTTAGCTACTCTTTGTGAATGATTCATAATTTGGGTAGAAAAGGGCATACTTGCATAATGTGCAAAAGTGTATAAGGTTGAACTAAGTGAATATCAAGAGTATAATTAGTGACACTTAGCATGTATTTATAAGATAAGTTTTTGATAATTTCATTTAGTTGACCATGTGAAACATGCAAGAAGACCCAAAAGGATATTTTGAATTTTGGAAAGTAGCCATTATTTAGCATGGGATGTAGCTATTTTAAGTGGACAAAATCATAATATGCTATAGTCTTCCTATTGTGGACCTATCTAGGATAATCAAGGACACTTATTCTAAACTAGGGATAATATAAAGATGATTTTAGATAGATTGATCATTTGACATTGAATGTTTTATGTAAGATATAATGATAAATAGAGGGTTGGATCCACATATAGATAAATTAATTAGAGGAATGGTGAATAATGACCATGTAATTATGTGCAAATCATGTTTTTAAAAATGTGTTAATAATTAACATTGTCAAATACTTGTGACCTAATTTATGTGTCTAAATTCCCTCTTTATTCTAGTAATGAAATTTATAAATTATAGGAGAAATAATTAACCCTAAGTGTGTATAACATACTTTGTATTTGAGTAAATACGTCAATTATATAAGGAAATCAAATTTTGAAAAACCTTATAATAGATCATGAATTAGTAATTATTTTCATTCGAAATTTGAAAAATATTAACTTCAAAAATTAAAAAATTTGAAAAGAGAGAAAGGAAGGAGTATAACTGTATGTAGCTGAAATCAATTTAATATATAACCTATAATTGATAATGGGTAACCATGCCTCCTTATTGAATCACTTAGATAATTTAAACCAATGGATAATTGAGAGTGATCAAGTCCTAATTTTGAATAACTAATCCAAAGTCATGGGAAGTATGGAGACAAGGATCAACCCCTCTATGGAGGCTTATATTGTTACTATGGTTTTTTAGCTAGATAAAATTATGGCCAATAATGCTCATGACACACATAATGACCTATGGTGTGTTAACTTTGAAGTGGAGGGATATAATAAGAATAATTATCCATGAAGGAATGTTCATGTTGTATTAAAATAGTCCTTTGAGATCTATAAGGAAGATCATGATGTAAGGAGTTGTCCCTTGATTCAACTTACCACCCAAGCTAAAGTGTCACTATACTATAAAATATATGATACATATACACATGATACCAAAAATTGCTAAGTCATCAATGAGATTCATGAAGCATGCACATGAGGTACTCACTAAAATTATATAGATACCACCCAAGAGGTTGGTATAAGTTGATATTTCAGATGTCGAGGGTGTGACAATGGATGAAGAGGTGGTTGATTTACACTTAGAACATGTTAAAAGTGTGTATCCTTAGACCACTTCTAGTGTGACTACATGGTCTATCTAACTTGTACCTTTTTATAAAAAATGAGCATCACCTAGAAGAAAGTATAGATTTGTATGTTGCAATAACCAAAGAATACAATGATAAAGGCATTATGATGATATATATTGTAAAAAATCTAAATGATTAGTGGAGATCATGCCCTACCACTTCACTAGCTAGACCAAAGGTAAATATTACTACATAGAGTGTTGATCATTCCCAACTAGTTTAAAATCCACCTATTGAAAAGGTTAAGCATGAATAACCTCATGTGTAACACTATCTAGATTAATAACATAAAAAAGAAGTATTGTATGACATAATGGCCTTGGTACAGGAACTAGAAGGGATACATTACCCATAGACTCAAGGCATGATGAGTTTGAGATATGTGCGAGCTGTTCCTTAGTGAGGACATCATTTCCCTCCTAAAAAATTGGTTACAAAAATAAATGACAAAACCTTCATAGGATCATCATTTGAACCATGCAAAACAACAAGAGACCCATATTCAAACAAATCCAAAATGTGAAAAGAGGTCCTTGTAAATGATATATTATATCCTAGTGGACACTAGAATAGAGGTTAGTGTTTTATGCAAAAATGCCTAGAAAAAGATGGGGATCCCCAGTTTGCAACCCTCTACACATGTTCTATTAATGGATAATAAGACTTGTGCACTAACCATAGGCATTCTTAAAGATGCCACTATCAAAATCTTGGTTGTCATGTTCAACAATGATTTTAAGGTGATCAAGATTTCTAAAGATGATTACTTTCATGTTTTTTTGGGTTGACCTTAGTGTTATATAAATAATGTTGACTTGCATTTCAAGAAGCATTATATTAGCTTTGAGAATGACACTCATCATATAGTCATTCATCTAAATAACAACCAAGGAACCCACTTTGTAGAACCTATTGATGTTGATGAAGATATAAACATAATTTATAACATCACTACCCAAGGAAATGAAAATGTGGATCCTATTCCTGATGGCATCTTGCAATGGGAAGACATGCAATCTATTTCTAACACTACCGGTATCAATTGAGACCAACATGATCCATGCACATATGATTTGATAAGGTGCATCTATGGTGTCTTTGATAGCTACCTAGGTCCCTCCTCTAATTTTCCTAATGCCACAAAATTATTTGCCTCATTAGTGTAACATGATTGAGGTTGGACCATGCACCTTGATTCCATGGTAAAATTGACTTTAGGGAGTAATTTTAATAGTTAGAAGATTATTATTTTGATGAAGGTGAATTTTTTTTCATGCTCAATGTTTTGTGTCAAGGAAACATTGCTCATTGGTGGTTTACTCATTAGTACCATCTACACACATGAGAACAAGTACATGTAGCCATGCATTATTGATTATGATAATCACATTTATTCCACCTTGAGTTATGATGGGATTAATTTCCCAAAAGACCATATAATATCCTATGAAACACTATGGAATGCTTAAGATAAGTTTTTACTAGAATCATTATGGGTTCATGCATCCTATGGTACTATGCATTCCTAAGCTAGAGTATGGTACATACATCAAGAAAACTATAGGGAAATAGATACTTGGTAGTACAACACACACAATTTACTTATAATATTTTCATTTTCTTCCCCATGAATAGATTTTATTTTTTTAATTGTAATCAATATGTCAAGTAGTTGTAGGAGATCATGTACCAGTTAAATACTACATGCAACACATGCATATTGCACCTAAGAAAAATTTGGATATATTTCAAGAGACTGATACTCATACCATGAATCCATTGGATTATAACCCTTAAGCTGATTATGACCATTAGGCAAAGATCTAGAAGGGAAAATAAAAGGTTGTATATCAGGCTGTTGAGGGTACCTATTCTAATCAACTAGAGCTAGAATTCAACCACTTAAATATGCCTATGGAATATGGGGTATGAATGTCAGAGATCTGATGTAGTATTAATAGAAAAAGTGTTTTATGCCACTCCAAATGTTTAGTATAATATTAGGACAAAGGACACCACTAAAATGGACACTATGGGTAATTACTGGTTTAAGGTTGAGTTAACCAAAAAAATTCAACTATTGTAGGAGTATCAATATATTTTCCCACAAAACTACATGGAAATGAAGGGAGTGCATCCATTATTGGGCAGGATGCACATCAAGTTGGTTGAAGGCATTTGACTAGTGAGGAAATTACCATATTGAATGAACACTAATCTACATACTTGAGTTAAAGAAGAAATTGATAAAATGTTGAATATTGGAAATATTACTCCCATATAAGACTCTGAGTGGGTTAGTCTAATGGTGATTAAAATCAAGAAGTATGGTATCATTTTTATTTGTGTTTATTATAGGCTACTCAACATTTTATGTGTAATTGAACCTTTCTTAATGCCTTTCATAGAGAAAATTTTGGATGGTGTTACTGCGTGTGAGATCTACACCTTCACCAATGGGTTTTTTGGATATCACCACATATAGATTATTGAGGAAGACAAGGAAAAAATAACCTTTACAACTAAATGGGTTTTTTTATATATAATGTTATTCCCTTTGGCCTCAAGAATGCACCAAAATTGTTCTCATGCATTGTGGTAAAAACCTTCAAGGATTTCATCCACAAATTCCTTTAGGTGTATCTATATGACTAGACTGTGTATGGTTTAGTGCATGACCACTATGATAACTTGTACCTAATGCTTGACTGCTACCACCAACTTCAAATTTCATTGAATATTAATAAGTGAATCTTTTCCACACCATTTAGAATTTTATTAGGATATATTGTCTATCAAGATGGACTACTAGGGGATCTGGTTAAAAATATAATCATTATCTAACTCCTAGATCCAACCACTTAGTGTGAGGTTCATGCCTTCTTAGGTCACATGGGGTACTATCTATTGGAGTCCAAATCTACACTAAGTAATTTGTTCATTTTTTAGTGTCAAAAGATTTGGGAGGTGGAAAATATGTCATGTTCTAATATCTTTGTCTAGGGTATTTTTTTTATTTGTCAAGTTTCATGAGAACTTATTTTAGTGCCCAAAATTGCACTAGAGCAATTGGGCCCTTGTCTGCAAAAGTGTCTAAGTCCAAACTATTTTGAGTGTCAATGTTTAAGTCATTAGCCCTAGTTTTGTCCCCATATTTTTCTTTATAAATTTGAGTTCATGTTCATAATTTTCCAAGTCTTTTGTTTTGATTTTTCTTAGTGAAACTATTCCTTCCCGTAGACTTTTCAAGCCTTTTTCATGAACACAATGCCTGATAGAAATAGGTCCTCAAGATTTTTGTCTTGGATAAAAGGCATAAAGACTTATTTTCATCAAAAATTTTGACCACTTCAAAATTTTCAAAATAATTCCATGCCTTATCTTTTTGGTCTTAAATGTTTTTAGGTTATTTGTTTCAAATTTTTTATCTGTGGTAAAAAAGTCTGAAGGGCACTTACCCTTTGGGTGTTTTGCCCGCATAAAAGGTCTGAAAGATTTATATGGTCATTTTTCCTCTACAAAATGTATGAAGGATTATTTCCTTTGGGCATTTTTCCTGTGAAAATTTCTCAAAGGGTGTCTACCAAAAATCCTAAAGGGTACTTTCTAAAGATGGAGGACATTTTCAATAGTTTCAAAGGAATTATCAGGTTCAATTGAAAGTTTTCACAGTAGGAAGAATCACTAAGAGAAGATATAAATGTATCCAAGTCTCCTTGCATACATTAATTTGTTTCCTTATGCTTGAAGAAGAAATGTTTTAGGGCCCCAGATGAGATTGACATGTTGGACCTTCAATGTGTTTTGGTGATTAAGGTGAGGAATCGCCTAATGAGCCAAATGAAAAACATGTGGTTATCTCAAGGCCCTCACAAAAATTTATCTCATGAAAATGCCTAAGTCAAATCTATCAAGTTTATAAGTTAATGACTTGTTTGTTTCTTTTTTCAAGTTATGGGTGCACTTTTAGGGATCAAAAGGATTCTATACCCCTCCCCATATCAAAAAGGATAGTGCAAAGGTAAAAAATAGTTGAGAGTTCAAGATGATATCTAAGTTAGACACGTGGTGGGTCCTCAAGGTTTTATAAGTTTTGGTCATTTTTTAAAGATTTCCCCACTTACCTTTTGGTGGGTAAGGTGAAAAAGTTCTCTAGGGCTTGAACACCTAGATTTGTGAATAAAAGTAATGACACACAGTAGATCCTTGGATATTTTCAAGCTCTGATCCCTTTTTAAAGATTGACTCACTTACCTTTTGGTGGAAAAGGTACAAAAAGTCCCCAAAGACCCAAAAATCACCAAATTGAAACATTTGCTTATATGAGTCCATATATCTTAGGGAGGATTGCTCAGCATGAAAGAAACATTTGCACCTTCTCTCTTCTTTTTTGAAAGAAGTTTAAATTACTTAAAGAGGGTCGTTGGTAATTAGCTATTATGCTTCAAAGCATTAATGATAACCCTAATTTTAAAATTTGAAGGATTATAAATAAATCATTTCTCTTCATTCACATTTACCTTTTGTATTTAGAGTTTCTACTTGCATCTTTGAGCCATTTATGTGCCCTAGCTATGTGTAGCATGAAAGAATGATTAGGACAAATTCCTCATGGATTTTTAGCTTCAATTATGTGTGGCCCTCTAGATTATCTATAATTGGTATTCTAGCTCCTTGTATTTTTATCTTTGAGGGGGTTTAAGGGTATTTCAAGGGTAATTATAGTGAGGAATTCATTTATGTTCAAAGTATTGCATTAGAGAGATAGGGAACAATGGTGGCTACTTCAATATCTATCAAGAGCAACATTGTTTCTATTTTGGATGAAATTAAAGATACATATGTTTAGGGGTTAGATTTTATAGCTTTATTGAAGGATTGTAGTGGCCAAACCCTCTCACAATTGTTTCCAACCTTGACATGAGTTATATCACCCCTCTGTTAGCATTCCCCTTGCCTGCCCCATACCTAGAGTTGGTGATTACATGTGCCTGAGTATACTAACCTGACACCAGGACTGTCATCGATGGAAGCTAACTAATCATCTAATATTGCAATCCTTTTGCCCTTATCACCATTCTTGGGATTCCTCCCTATATTGAAAGTATCATGCTATCTTTGGAGGAATGTGAAGAGTATGCAGAGAAGAATGACAAGATAATTTAGGACATTGTCAACTCTTACTAGCTAGTTCAGAAGAGGCAAAAGGTATCAAAGATGTCTAAGAGTTTGAAACTAGTATAATTTAAGGAATTTCCCTAGTATGTGATTGATAGGGTGGTTAGTCTATATGGGATGTCCACTGTGGAAACATTTGAGCCATGGATGTTCATAGTCTTAATTTATGTGCTGGAGCAATAGAACAAGTTGGACTAGGCTACCATTCTAAGTGATAATTTACACAAGTAGATGATGTAGCTTAAGGTAGAAATTAATTCAAACAAGAGGTTTAAAAGTAATTTATATGTATTTTTACTTGATGTATAGCTTGGTGCATAATAGGAAATTCTAGGGGCTCACCAAGAATCCCAATGGAATGAGAATATATGAGATTTATCTAGAAATTACTTTGGATGGCTTCAATAAAAATGTCTATAGGGTTACAATTATTTCTTAAACACTATGATGAGTGTCTTATTTCCTTTGAGGAGCCTCAATATAATGTCCAAGGTGGCCAAGGAAAGAGTTGATAAGTATAGTACCTCATATATCCAATTTAGGACATTCATATATATCAAGATAAGTGGTTACTTGGGGTCTTTGTATAAATTACCAAGATACCTGGATGATAGATTGACAATGATGTATTTTAATTAGAATATGGTTCCCCCACATGAGATGATATTGGCGAAGAAGATAAATAATCCCTTTAAGTTTTTAGTTGAGATTGGACACTATTCATGTCCTTCCATTGCCAAGGTGAAGGGATTAGAATAAGAGATGAGCTAGTATATGATTGATAAGATGCCACCTAGGCTAAGATATGATATCAGATGGTTGGTGAACAAAATAAGTAATGTGATTTTACATCAATCAGATTATGAAGATATCTAGTCTGATTAAACCATTGAGGAGGACATAAAAAATCTAGATTATATGAGACTAACAGTGCAGGAAGTCATTGCATATGATATGACTCCCATCCTAAAGGACATGGAAAATGATAAAAAGACACTATCTATAGTGTATAATTAGTCTAATATTGAATCTAAAGCCATCTCATAGGTAGAATTCACTACTAAGGAAAATGATTCCATTCCATGGAGGGCCTTACAATCATGAGAAGAACCTTTAGGTGGTTGAAGGAACATGGGGTTGATCAAAGTGCATATGATACCCCTACCCTTTAGTAACTCAAACATGTTTGGGAGTTAAAGGGTTTGCTCCTAGATTATAGTGGCGATCCCTCAGATCTACCATCAATAGTGAAGGGCAAAGGGAAATGCAAGGCTGGTGATGTTGAATTCACAAGGCTAATTGATGTGGAATCCATATCCACATCATAGTCCAAGGTAGGACTGTCCTTTTCAAAATTAACAAATTTGGCTGAAATTGGGATAAAAACACCACTAGGAGGGTTAAATAGGCTAGTGCCACCATGATATCCATTGCATCAGAAGGATCCCTAATATTACTAACCATCCTAGTGGCCACTCCAATGGTCAATATAGATACAACTCCACCTACTATACTAGAAAAATAACCAACTATTGTTCCTCCCCAAAATATTTATTCAAGGAAGAGAGGAGGTGAATAAGAAAGAGATTAGACCAAACAAAAAAGAGTCAAGAGAATTATACAACCTATGAGTGGTTTTTTTACAAAAAAGGAGGTTATGTTCAAATACCTACCTTCTAATGAACTCCCTATGAAGAGAAAAGAGGATCAATCCTCATATACCTAGAGGTTAAGGGATATGAGTGATGAATAAGAATAAAATGAAGTTAGGCCTATTACTAAGGTGATGAAAAATTAATGAGCATTCACTCCTATAAAAGTAAAAACTAGGTAGAGGACACCAAGGGAAAAGCCCTAGACCCTAGTGAAGGTCTCGATGATAGGTTTATTTGTAGAAGAGGGTCCCCTAGGAATAAAGAGTAAAGGTAATGAGGAAGAAAGTTTGACCTGAAATGCTCCTATATCTTTTAATATGTTGTGTATTTTGGATTTGAGGAAGCCATGCAAGCTCAGGCCCCTTAGGAAAGGGAAGCTAATTCATCAAATATAAATACATTTATTGAGAATGTCATCACCCAACCACCAAGCCAAGGTGATCAAGGTGGAATTTAAGAATTGAATAAATCTAATGAAAGAGATGAATTAGAGCTAAATTAGGATATTCAAGTCACCATTGACTCTAAAGTGGTGGTTGAGCAAGGAGGATTACAAGTAGTGTCAAAGATATCACAAGTTGTCCCTTCACCTCCAAAGATGTCAAGTTTAACACCAGAGGAGAAGGTGAGTACATAAGAAAATGGGGGAGAAAATTTTTAAATGGTACCCCCACCCATACAAAAATAAATTAGGAATTGGATCAATCAAATAAAGATGATGAGGAGGATACTTCAAGAAGAATTGATTTAATTGAGGTACCTCAAGGTCTCCTTCCTCACATCAAGGTCCATGATCCAATACACAATAGAGGTCCAGAGGCCATGATTGGTTAAGATTTTCCCAGAGGCAACAAGGAAGTCACCATAGCCTCATCCATACCTAAAGTTCAAGTAGTAAAGAAGGTAAATCAATCATGAAAACTCCCATTTAGACAACAAGACAAGGGAGCTCCATTGAAAAGTTACTCAAGGAGTCTCATTAGTTTGGGTTAGATTTTGAAGTTTTGAAGTAAATAGAGCCAAACTTAGAAGAGGAAATTAAAGAAAACAAAGGTGGTGAGGAATTGGAAAATGATGAAGAAATCAAAAAGTTTGTGTCAAGTCCACATTCCATTCCTATGGCACTTCCTACATCAAGTACTCTGATGACACCACCCTTTACTATATCAAGGACTGCATCTATGTCTAGTACATCAATGAGATTTTAGACCAAACCCTTTATATGGGTCAAATAATAGGTCACATAGAAGAAGGAAATGATAAGAAAAATTAGGGACATCAACATAGTGAATATCACTTAGGCATATAAGGCCAAACCCCTTAAGAAGACCAAAACACATTCCAAGACCACATTCATCGCTAGAGGAGAAGGGAATGTGGAGATAAACATACCCTTTCTAGATGATTTAAATCAAGATGTTCCACTTGAGAGCTACATTTTTTTATAGATATATTATAGGGGATCCATCAAGGAATGAGATAAATCATAGCTCACAGGTTTTGGTAAACATGGTGGCTCATAGAATGGATAAAAACAAGGCCACCATGGAAGAATTAAAGGTATAGAATAAGGTTATGATCTAGTACTTGTAAAAGTTACTGAGTGAGCCTCAGATAGTAACTCTAATTGATAGTAGATCTCTATATTTTCCTCTCTTCTCAATAGAGTAATCTGATTTTGGCCAAATTGATGATTTGAAATCTAGAGGGAGACCAACAAAAAAGTGGCAAGAAGATTTGCATACTAGGGCTGAATAAATAATCTACTCAGCATGTAAATGCTTAAACAACATAATAGACAATAAGAGGGAGTGTGATGCTCAGATGTTTTTATATGAGGTGGACATCAATAAATGGGAAGAGGTCTAGTAGAAGATGGATTAGGTCTACAATATGGGCATAAATACTTTGGTAGCTGAGAAGATCACTGCTTCAGGGGATCATAAGAGGCCCAAGGAAATTCAAGTGGAAATCAAGAATCATTTAATGATGCCCAAAAATAGAATCTTTTATTTTAAGGGAGAAAATCAATCCCTTAAGACTTTAACAAAAGAGATAGATGTTACACTAAAGAATATGGTAAGCCTTGATGGTGCAAATGATTTGGAGGAAGAGGCAATATACACCGCTACAAAAGAACTCATTGATGTGCCATAAGAGTCCTTTCATGTTGATAAGATAATGTAACTAGTATAATTTGAGAAATATTATGAACATCTTAAAGAACTCATTAGATGAAAGCAGAACATGATTCAAAAGATTTCCACTTGGCTTGAGGAGTATAGAGTAAAATTCAAATACCAAGTAGGCCTAGACCAAGTGAATCTCACTCCTATACTGGAAGGATATGCTAGGTATAAGAACAAGTTTGAAAAGGATTCCATCATCTAGATTAACTCTATTTTCCATTGGGAAACCATTTTACTTGGCTCATTAGTGACACATCCCTTTTATTTAGTTGTTGTGTAATCATATGAGAAAGGACATTTTTGTTTGTTATGCAAGAGGACAAAGGTTTGTTTTGTCCCTTGAGAGATCTTCCTCCACTTAGATAAATAAAAATATTATTTTGTAGTGGAGGATCAATATTTCCATCATTATAGGAGCATGAGGATAATATGAGGAATCATGTTTGTTACAAGGTATAATAGACTCTAGGCCCATGAAGGAATCTTTTAGATGGAGCATCTTTAGGAATATGCTAGGCTTAGCTCAATTGCATAAGTAGAAGGCGTATATCCCTTTACAATGGTCAGTTAAATTTTTGAGTCAAAATATATAGCCTCAAAGAATTTTCTCTATGTGATCATTTTGGTCCTAAATTGGTTTCAACTATAAAATCATTAGCAAGCTTTGAGAGCATTATACATGTCTCCCTTGTCAGAGAATTGATTTGCACATTATTAGTCTATTATATTGTTTATAATACATTGTATTCATTTTATATTCAATTGATAAATGAAATTTGTTCATGGTTTCTATTCTCTTTCTATTTTTGAATTGTAATTCTCTATTTTTCATTCTCAATTAATTGGTAATCTTATGTATTCATCTTTATGGTAGTCATTTAGAGTGTATATCTAGATTGTAAATCCTTTCTTCTTTAAAATTTGGGAATAGGGTGTTGATAGCCTTTTTAACGGTAGTCCTAGACTCATGAATTAAACTAGAAGGGGTTGTTAAAGGATATAATTTGAATAATATTTCATTTCATTATTTCTGATATGTAGTGCATTTGTTGTCAAAGATGACATAGCAATTTAGTTGAATATCTTTGTGCTCATTTCTTAACCTTCCCCTTTCATTTTCATTAACTAATAATCTTGTCCTACCCTATCTTAGCCTACATATAACATGCACTTACATATTTGAAGTGTTATTTTCCTATCTATGCATAAACATTATATACTTATCATGCATTTGCATTTTGTGTTAAAGATTAACATTGAAATCTTTTGTCCAATCATGTGTTATTAAACATCCTTAAGAATGAAAGTTGCAATCACATTCATATCTATATTTAGTAGCTTTTGTCTAGCATAGAAAATTTGCTCACTCCATGTGACAAACCTTCTCAAGTGGATTGAGTAAGGTTGGTTATGTTCTAATTAGACTTGTGTTTTCCTTTTGCCAATAATGCTTATGGATATTGAATTGCAGAATCTCTCCATGTGATCGAGCTACCCCCTACGTCTTCTCACCTTAGTTTAGGTAGAGCCAAAAGTAGCATGTAATTGACCATACTTGTTGTAGGTTCCTCCTAGTAATTTTATCCATTTGGTTCTATCCTGATGGCAAACTCCTCCTACCTACAATGACATTCTAATAGGTTTTCCATCTTTTCTTACCATTTACTTCAAGTGTGCAAGGCTGAGTGAAAGAGGTGTACAATTGGGAATAAACACTATAAAAATTTCATTCAGGGTTATGTTAAGATAAAAAGTCTAATAGAATAACTACTCAAGCATAATGGCCTATTCCTATGGATTGTGCAACACCAATAAGCATTTGAGGCTCTGAATAAAAATTTGGTGACTTTACCCATTCTCTAGTTCTTAAATTAGACCCAACCATTTCATATGCATGTCAATGATTTAGGAATTAAATTGGTTACCATCCTTACATAATATGGTGAGGGTAACCTTCATCATCCTATTTATTTTACTATCTAAAAGCTCCCACTAGTGGAATGAAACTAATCTATAATAGATTGTGAGGCCTTATCTATGGTTTATGCAATCTAGAAGTTTTTACAATACTTGTTAGCCACTCCACTTGTCTTCTATATGGATCATGAATCTCTCAAGTATTTGGTAAATAATCTAGTATTGTAAAAATGCATCTACTAATGGATTGTCCTATTTCAAGAGTTCTAATTCTCCATGGTCATAAAACCAGGTAAAGTTAATTTTGGTCCAAACCACTTCTCATGTGTTGAATATAGAAAATTGATGTGCATCATAGAGGATTATTTAATTGATGTAAAAAATTTTAAATTTACATATGTAACCAATAATTTTAGGAAATTATAAATTTTATTGCAATAGGCTCAGTGCTAAGCCACCTTAAAACCCAAGAGAAAAAGCAACTAGTTATATGTGCTACCACTTTCCAGCTTACTAGAGGAGACTTGTATAAACTTGGATGGAATGAGGTATTATGAAGGTACATAATGTAGCATAATCTTAAATAATTACTTCAAGATGTCCATGAGGGTTTCATAGGAGGAAATTATGATCGTGACACAACCACCAAAAAGTTTCTACTAGTTAGGTTATGGTGGCCCATGCTATTCAAAGATGCCAAAGCTTATGCACACCAATGTGATATATATCAACTTGTAGGAAACCAAATTGAATGGGTGATATTCCTCTTCATCTAATTCTTTATCATTAAACTTTTGAAAAATGGGCTATTATTTATGTTATCCCTATTCAACCTGCTACAAGATAGATTAATATGCACTACATTATTACTACCATAGACTATCTCACATGTTGAGCTAAATTAACACCCACACATGATTATATTACTAATACCATTACCAAATTTCTATGTAAAAATGTCATCATAAGGTATGGATGCCAATTAAGTTTAAAAAGTGATCATGACACTCACTTTATTAATAAAACAATGCACATCCTCCTAGCTGAGTTCATGATTGTGCACCATAAGACCATGCCATACCATCCTTAAGCTAATGGCATAGCTGAAGCTTTTAACAAGGTCCTAGGTAATACCCTAACCAAGATTTTTGATATTAGGTGAACTAATTGGGATGATCAAGTTTTAAAAGTCTTATGGGCTTACTAGACCACATACAAAAAGTTGAACAAGATTACTCCTTTATACCTTATCTTTGGTAATGATGTAGTTTTACTAGTGGATTTCCTTATGCATTCCTTACATATTACACATGTTTTAAGATTGGATATATAAGAATCACTTAAATCTCATTTGGACACTCTAATTAAGCTGGATGAAGTACATTTTATCTCAAATTGGAGTCATAGGGTTGAAAAAAAACAAAAATTCTATCATGACCAACATGTTAAAACCAATGTTTTTCATCATGGTATGCATGTTTTGGTCTATGATTCAAAGTTTATGCACCATCCAGGTAAACTACAGATCTAGTGGAATGGTCCTTTTATCATTCATGATATCCTTCCAATAGGCACCTAAAAGTTGAAAAGATTAAATGTCTAATTACTTCAAGGCCATTTTAATGGTAGTTAGCTATGGCCCTACCATTCTATGTAACCCTTAAGTTCAATAAATAAGGACTATGCCACTATCTTAATTTAGGACTTAATTTTTTTATCAAATAAGTATGGCATTGGTTGTGCTCCTTTTTTAATTTATTTTTGGCACTTTTAGTGCTCTTTGGTATTTATAACTTTATTTCTCTCTCTCTCTCTTTTCCTTGACATGAATTTCACTAAGTCATGATGTGGAGGACCACAAATATCTTTTAATGTGGGGTAGGTTTTAAAGGTGGATATGATACTTATGCTAAAATGTGTAAATAAAAGGTTGGGATGAATCATGCATGATCAAATAAAAGATCAGGATAATAAGGTGCAAAAGATGTGGTGCATAAAGAAAGCATGCAAGAGGAAGCACATGAAGAAGGCACAAAAGAGGTGGAACATTACCCTAGAGGTAAAATAAACATGATAAAAGAAAAACCATTATAAATATGGATAAAATGAAAAGGTAATTCCCATGAATAAAATGGTAAATTTAAATTTTTACAATTGACATACACTACGTGAAAGGCAAAACAACTCTCAAAGGAAGGATTAGACATGCATTTATTAAATGAAATCATGGAATAAATGTAAATCATGTCAAATGGGTGCAAATGCATCACCATTTGAGGTATCAATGATTGAAGTTATGGATGATAACATGCAAAGTAGTTAATGTAAATTTTTTTCCACCCATAAAAGACTTTGATGCATTTCATTTTCATTTTTTACTATTAAAACTTGGTGATTAAAAATCTCAAACAAGTGTCAACAAATGACAGACAAGGTGACTACATAGTATTTTCAATGACAAAAAACAAAGTAGATATTGTGGCAAAAAAAACATTCAATGAAAGAAGTGATAAAGTGATCATAGGAGCGAGTGTGAGAGAAGTTGTAGGTTGTAGATGCTATGACCACCATTCGAGGAGGATAAATTATCAAGCTGAAGTAATTCAATTCTAGGAAAATGAATTAAGATGTATTCATTTAGGAGAATTGATTATTCATGCAATAACGTTCAAGAACCCTAGTTGGTGATGTAGACAAAGCATAAAAAAAGGAAGGATTCACTACTAGTCATTCCTAAAGTAGAGGAGTGTGAATGCATAAAATAAGGAAGTTATATTTATATCTAGGAAGAGGGATATAATTTATGTGACACACATAAGTTAAAGACCCTACAATGTTGGTAGAAGAGACATGTGGTAGAGAAGCACTAGGGATGACACATATAGGAAATAATGCAGCCACCACATCACCTTCACCATCAATTATGATAAAATAAATTCAATACCCCAATATAATTTTGTGCATAGATAATTTGGAGTACAATGTATCCACTTGTCAAATCTTAGACTATAATCATCTCTAATTTGGCAATGAAGGTGACTTGGATCATGAATACCAAGTTAAGCATCAGAATACAAGGAATGAGATCACTTATGATCTTATAGTTTAGAACATACTAGAGGATGTATATGTGCTCCATCTTTTCTAACTACCTTACTTTATAAAACCCCATGAGGTAGTTTGGTTCTTGATCTCACACATCCATAAAGATTATATCTACTTTGCAAGGTGTAGAATGAGGATCACCCCTTAATGGATCAACAAGGTAATTGGGTTAATATATTCTAGATTTGATGTCAATGTAGATCTAAATTATCAAGTGGTAATTAAATAAATGATGATGATGCTAACATATAAAAAGGAAGGCCATGTCATGTATATAACATGTCTTATATATCCCTCCATTTAAATAGCTGCATGTTTGGCTAGGACCAAGCTAAGGGGCATAGATAGATGGAGAGAGGTGAATATAGCCCACCTCTATGTTGTGATCCAAATAGACAAGGGAACCAAGTAAAACTATTCCTAATCATTTATATAGAAAATTGAAGAAGATGCTATGAAGGCTCATTGACTACCCAACCATAATTTTCCTTGGGGTACAATTTTGATTTTACTTATTTTTGATAAGATTAGAATCCTAGAATATTTTAATAAATAATTAAAGTGGGTGTACCATTGAAACATAAGTACCACACCTAGATATTCAAATAGTTCATTTATTTGGACACCATCACACCCTCCTACAAGGAAAAAATCAAGGGTTGGTATGAGGGCGTGAAGGAAGCCTTTGGAAGTTAGTGTCATGTGCCCAAATATCTACCCATGTATATGGGAAGCTACATCAAGATTTTAGTCAAAAAAACTATTCACTCATGTGCATCTGGTTAGAAACCACTAATAATATCAGAGTTGTCAGAATCTAGATAATGCGAGTGCAATGGAGATGTGATCACACAAGTTGAAGCAAGTGCACACCACATAGATGCTAAAGTAATTTGAAAATAACACAAGAAGATAAATTACATAAGACAAAATGGAGAAAACCAAAATATGATTAACATGAGATGGCCAAAGTGAGGACTACAAATAAGAGAGTACGTAACTCCTCCACAAAAAGTGGACAAGGCACCCCAAGAATAGACTATAACTCCTCCATGAAAGGTGGTCTTATGACACCTATGACACATCTATGACACACACCTCCACATAAGCTAGCCTATCCCACAAATGTAGAAAAACTCCATGTATGCACAAGAAATACAATTTCCCTAATTAATAAATAGGGAAAAATAAAAACCTACACTAATACCCCCCCATAAGCATAGCTTAGGTGGGTAGTGTGGAAATATAAAATGGGTCTCAGTAACTAGGCCTGATGAGGTACCCATGTACAAATACAATCTCCCATAAGATAGAGAAAAGGAGAAAACTTGTAGGAAAAAACTCCCCCCCAAAAGAGAGACATAAAAGAAAAGAAGAGGCTCGAAGGCCCCCCCTAAAGATGATGCTATTGTAGATGTGGACTGCACCCCAAGAAGAGCTCATAGATGAATGAACTTGCTCTCAGTGAAAGGTTTGGTGAAGATGTCTACAACCTGCTCTAAAGACTGGAAAAATATCAAGTCAATGACCTGACTATGAATAAGCTCCTGAATGAAATGCATGTGAATCTCTATGTGCTTGGTCCACTAGTGCTGAACTGGATTCCTATAAATTTGAATGGTACTCTAGTTGTCATAATAAATGATGGTGGGCTACTGGATAAGAATGCCAAACTCAGAAAGAATCCCTAAAGCCAAATAGCCTTAGTAGCTGCATTAATAGCTCCCATATACTCTACCTTTGTGGATGATATAGAAATAACATTCTTCTTCTTGCTAGACCAACTGATAAGACCAAAACCTAGAGAGAAATTGTAACCAGAAGTGGACTTGTGAGTCTATGAATCACCATCCTAGTCTAAATCTGTATATCCAACCAAGTCAACCTCTATGCCAAATCTGTAATGAATCTCATATCTATGTGAACCCTATATGTAATGCAAGATCCTCTTAGCTACTTTCTAATGTAGCTCATGAGATTCTTGCATGAATCTGGAGACAAGTCCCACTGTATATGATATGTCAAGCCTAGTGTGAGTCAAGTAGATGAGACTACCAACAAGTTGTCGATACCGAGTGGCATCAACCAATGGTAAAGAACAATCAGCCTCAAGCTTGATTCCTGATAGAAAGGGAGTCAGAGATGGCTTGCAATCAACCATGTGAAATCAAGCCAATAAGTCAAGAGCATACTTAGGCTATGCAAGAGAAATCCCTAAATTTGACTGTGAGATCTTGATGCCAAGGAAGTAGTGCAACAAACCCAAGTCTGTCATGTCAAATCTATCTTGAAGAGATGCCTTCACCACTGCAATAGCTAATGAAGAACTCTCAATAATCAAAAGGTCATCAACATATAGAACCAAAATCAAGAGCAAATCATCCTATCATAAGAAGTAGACATTGGGATCAAAATGGCACCTTGTGAAACCTGCTATGAGAAGGAAGGAATCCATCTTGGCATACCAAGCCTGAGTGGCCTATTTGAGGCCATAGATAGATTTACTAAGTCTGCATACTAAGGAAGAATCCTGAACAAATCTTGGTGGCTACTCCATGTAGATCTCCTCTTCTTAGTCTCCATGAAGAAAGGCACTCTTCACATCCATCTGATGCACATCCCAACCATGTGTTGTAGCAATAGCCAAGGTGAGTCAGATAGAAGTCATCTTCACAATGGGTGCAAAGGTCTCTAAGAAGTCAATGCCTACCACCTGTGAGAAAACCTTGGTGACCAATCACGTCTTATACTTATCAACCAACCCATCTACTACAAACTTGGTCCAATATATCCACCTACATCGAACCATCTTTCTTCCCTTAGGAAACGAAGTCAAATCCCAAGTGTTATTTTTGATTAAGGAAGAATATTCTTCCTCCCTAGCATTATCCCACTCAGGTACCCCTGATGCCTCTCAAAAAGTCTATGGATTTGAAACTGAAGCAAAGAAGGCATGTGGATCTCTCTGAAAATCCACCCTAGTATGTTTATCATGTGTAGGATCTCCTACCCAAGTGCCAACACTCTCAAGTGTCTGTTTGGTCCAATGTGGCCCGAAAGTGGGCGAGTTAGGTGCTAACTCCTCATCCTCTAACTAACTAGAGGTGGATGACCCTGCATCACTATCCTCGCTATCTAAACTCGAAGAAGAAGAAGATGTCTTTGGCTCAAGAACTTGCTATGGCTAATCTGAATTTGATGAGGAATCATCATGAAGAAGTAGATCTAATGAGGGAGAAGAAGTGTCAAGTGTTGAGTCTTTAGGACTCTCTTGAAAATGGACACTTCTCTCAATGAACAACTCATGGGTGACTAGATCTAGAAGGTGATATCCCTTAATACCATCTAGATATCCTACAAAGATGCAAGGCTTGGACTGATGTTTCATAGCTTTGTGTTTCTTCTTTAGAATGCAGGCCATGGCTGGGGATCCAAAAACTCTAAGGTGCTCAACATCAGGTTTCCTTTTATGCCAAGCTTTAAAGGGTGTTATCCCTTTCAAATCTTTATGAGGAACCCTGTTTTGAATGTAGCAAGCACAATTGATGGCTTTGGCCTAGTAATGTGGTGCTAAGGATTTGGAATGAATCATACAGCTACCCATCTCTTTCAAGAACTTATTCTTGCATTCTATAACCCCATTCTGTGAAGGACTATAAGTGACTGTGCACTGCAAATCAATCCCCTATGTGGTGCAAAACTACTCAAACCTGATGCTGACATACTCCCCTCCATTATCAGTTCAAAGAACCTTGATGGATTTCTCACTCTGTTTCTCAACAAGAGCCTTGAAGTCTAGAAATTTTTCAAACACTTCAGACTTTTATTTGAGAAAATCTATCCAAGTGTACCTAGAGAAATCATCAATGAAAGTGAGGATGTACTTGGCCCTTGTGAAAGAAGGTTTGGGAAAGGGTCTTGATACATCACTGTGAACTAACTCCAAAGGTTGTGAAGCCCTCCAAGCTTTGCCTTTGTCAAATTTTGCTTCTGGATGCTTCCCAAGGGAGCACCCCTTGCAAAGTCCTTTTGAGAATTAGACACAAGGCAAGCCAATGACCATGTCATTTTTGCAAAGTTACTCAAGATAGTAGTAGTTAAGGTGGCCAAACTGCTCATGCCACAATTTGCTAACTCCATTTGAATGAGTCAACAATGCTATTGGAGAAGAATCTAATGCAAAATGTGAGAAGGTGTTAACCTGGCTTGGTGATCTATCCTACCCACTGCCACTGTAGTATCATTATGAAACTCCTTGATAGCCACTAAATCTAGTGAAAACTCAACTCTCATGCCCTGACCAATGTGAGTGATTTGGTACACTACTAGGAGATTGGTTGAAAGAGAAGGAACACTTAGAACATTATTGAATGTTCCTCCTTCCATTTCAACTAGCCCTCTCCCTACAACGAAAACTGATGTGTCATCACCCAAACTAATTGAAGTCATGCTACAAGGCTCTAAAGATGAAAACTCAACTAGTGAAGAGCCCATGTGGTGAGAATCCCCCGAGTTGATGACCCATGAAGATGTGGAAGTTTCTATAGCTACAAGGACCTTGCCCTTTTATTTCTCCTTACCCTTGCCTTTTGCCTTGGTAGAATCTTGGGTAGATGAATTCTACTTGATGGACTCAGGAACACCTATGTTGTTCTTCTCTAGAAGATGAGTTAGGTGATCTATTTATTTCTTCATACATTTGTGTTCATCATGCCCTATATTTTTACAATAGGCACAATTAGCCTTATCCTTCTTAGGTTTAGCATTGGAGGATGAAGACTCAGTGTTATTTTTGGTAGGATTGGTGTTTTCTTTCTTCTTCTCTTAGTCCTTGTTCTTTTTCTTCTTCTCCTTTGTTGAAGTCTTATCCTTACCATTTCTAGCTATCAAAGCTTGGGGTTGAGTAGACTTCATTGTGCCCATTGAAATTAGCTTATCTTGATCCTTGTCAAGTCAGCAATGAATGAATCCAAAGGAGGCATTTTCCATGTAATGCCAAGGGCACTTTTTGTGGCATGGAAAGTGGAGACAAAGACTAAATAGCTTGGACCTAACTTTGAAAGAATAGAAAGTATGAGTTGATCATCTTTCTTCTCTATCTTGCATTCTTTCAATTGCAATCTAAGGGCCTTAAACTTAGTGAAGAAGTCCTGTATGGTGTTAAAGTTGCTAAGACTTAGACTTATGAGTTCCTTTTCAAGCTCATGACCTCTCATCTCATCAAGCTTTCCAAATAGCTTTTCTAAGGTGTACCATATGTCATTGGGAGTCTAGGAGGATTCTAAATGGAAGAGAAGTTTTGGAGACAGACAAACTCAATAATCCATAGGCTTCATCACTACGGTTGTACCACTTGACCTTTTTAGCATCAGTGTTGGGTTCTACTTCAATACCCATGGTTATCCTATACAAACCTTTGCTTCTAAGAATGATTGACATTTTAACCTTCCATTCATGATAGTTGAAGGGTGTTAGGGGTTTAAGTTGAAAAGAATCCATTATTTTAGCTGAATTTAGGTGAAGTTGTGTTGATTGTAAGTTTATAAAATTATGCAAAAAGGAGAATAAAAGCAAAGATTTGCAAGTTGTGAAAAGCAATCACATCCCCCTAAAATATTGATCCCCCCAAAATATGCAAGTGCATGCTCAAAAGATGTCAGACTCAGTCGAGAATGCGTCTTAGAGCAATCAGTGCAAGACTAAAGCAAACAAGACATAGAACTTAGCCGAAAATGCGTCTTGAGAGACCCAAATTTTTGGCACTTTATAAACTAGTGCATTTTTGACAAATAACAAGCCTACACTATGGAGAATTGAATTACAAACACTTTTGCAAAAAATGGCACCCAAATTTGAGCTATGATTTGCAAGATATTAAAAGTTTTATTTTCCCATAAACTAGTGTTTTTGCAAAAAAAGCACTAAAACATTAAAAAAATGCCTGTTATGAGAGAGAAAGTGGCCTTCCAACCACTTGTTGGATTCAACATGGAACAAGGAATCCAAAGGAGGTTTATGTGAGGGGAAATTGGCCTCCCGCCAACCCAGGCCTCACCCTTCGTCTTCATAGGTCGAAGATACAAGTTTTAAATTGAAAACCCCAAAATTTCAAAACTATTTATAAAACTAAATATTCAGTCAAATTGACTGATTTTTATTTTATCAAGTCAATTTTAACTAAAAAAAATGAATCATAGATATAAATGAATAGCTGGGCAAGCATCTAAGTGTCCACATGGGATGCCAAGTAAAGAAGGGGCACCCAAAAGAAAACATAGTCCAAATTTTAACAGAAAAGACAACAAATATGCAAACCTACTAGATGTATGGCCTGATGGCACCTTGATGGAAGAATAATAGCATAAATGATGGAATTTTCACCAAAAATAAGGCACAGACTTGATTTGATGGAAATGCAGTACGGCCTGGCGTGGCTGTAGAAGAATGCTTGCTGCTTGGCATGGCAGAACTAAAGGTAGGTGTAGACTACTGACCAGAAGTGCATGTCGTACGACCTATGGTAGAAGTGAACACAAAAGGCTAGGCACTACTAAAAGCCCTTGCAAACATAAAACTAGTAAAAAAAAGATGCTGTACGGCCTGCTGAAGGTGCCTTGTTGCTGCTTGGAGTTGCTGCTCCTCCCTCTGCTACTCCACACAACAATGGTGACTAAGAAGAGAAACAAATGAACCAACCCATAAAGTGAAGATATCCAAGACACCCAAAGGCCAAGGATTTCCAAGGAAACTAACCCGAAATGATATATATTTTTTATTTTAGATCAAATCTAGAAAATAAAAATAAATAAAGAGAACACTCCTCTTGATTGCAAAATGAACTAAAAACATAACCATACACATGATTACTGTTCTTGCTCTGATACCATATCAGTGTTGTTGCCAGAATCTGGATAATGCGAGTGTAATGGAGATGTGATCACATAAGTTAAAGCAAGTGCACACCACATAGATGCTAAAGCAATTTGAAAATAACACAAGAAGATAAATTGCACAAGACAAAATGGAGAAAACCAAAATCTAATTAACATGAGATGGCCAAAGTGAGGACTACAAATATGAGAGTACGTAAGTAACTCCTCCATAGAAGGTGGACAAAACACCCCAATAATAGACTGTAACTCCTCCATGAAAGGTGGTGACAAGGTGATAATAATAGAGAAGTAACTCCCATCAAGGGAGTTACTTATGACATTCTTATGACACCTATGACACATCTATGACACACACCTCCACTTAATCTAGCCCATCCCAAAAATGTAGGAAAATTCCATGTATGCACAAGAAATACAATTTACCTAATTAATAAATAGGGAAAAATAAAAACCTACACTAATAGATACTTTTTTAGATTGGCTTAAGTTATCTTATGCCTTCACAACTAGATATTACATGGATTTTTTTAATTGTATTCTAGACACGTGCTCGATAAATATTGATGTTAATAATATTGATGTTGGTATTCACACTCTTCACAATCTCTATGTATATCTAATAAGGGAAGCATATATAGAGTGACACAATTTTAGTAAAATTGACATCAATACCTTCAATGTAAACATGCAAGACAAGATCTAGTTGGTCTACTATATGCTTAGGCCATGAAGGAGATCAAGAACCTAAGAGGTAGATAAGGAACTGCTCCCCCCATAATTAGAACCATGTGTAAAATAAATGGCATAAATGAAAGAAAAAAGGCCAATGCCTAAGGCCACTAGTTCTAGTGGGGCGTAGGAATAACCTAGGGATGCTCCAAAATGACAATGATAAGCCTCATCACCAAAAATATCCAAATGGTTTCCTATGGAACAAAAAGATGACATTGTTATGCCTCAACTAACTACCCAATAAGAGCTAGAGCTTATATTGCCCTGAGTGGTGATTCTTGAAATAGGTGAAGTATCTCTAAAAGTATAACTTTAAAAAATAACAACCTATTACCGAGCAACAAATAGACATTGAAACTCCAAATCTTGAATAAGAAACAAGGGAAGGCCTTAACATATATGACCTTGGTGCTGATACCAATGAATAATGGGAAAAGAGTCCCAAAGTTATAGATCTAAAGTATGCCCCCAAAAATGCAAATAACCTATGCAAGAGGTAGAATAGTAATATCAGTAGACAAATCAAGACCCTCTCACTCACACATTGTTTCAACAAGATATACCAGATAAATAATTTTACTTATGGGAGTATCTACCAAAACATGAGTCCAATGAAAAAACTAGGCATGAGTTTTATATTTTAATGGAGGTCTATAAAAACCCTCATAAAATTTTCTCTAGAGGTTAAGAAAATCATTCTCCACAACCATGATGTTGGCCAACTTTACTCCAAGCACTAGGAGGTTGTCTGCATGTATATAAAAGAGCAGACAAAATAGTGAAAGCTTGAGGAAGAAATTGAAATGCTCAAGTGACAACAAGATACAATTGAGGCATCTCAACTTAGGACACTAGGCCTTTGTAAGATGATTTTGAGGAGTGAACCAATGCTTGTGGAAAATATTCTTATTACTGGAGAGGTCATCAATAAATTGGAGATGCTCATGGACCTCTTGCTTAATAAATGTAAAAACATGGTGAATCCTCAATAGGAGAAGCTATGGGAAAAAATAAATTTATAAAGGACATGGATGTTTACTACACATTTTAAAATAAACTAAGTACCAATATTCCTATCATAGATGGAGTTTTTATGATTTTGGCATGGTCAAGTAAAATTTTGGAAGCATGACTATTGCTTAAGAAACAACAACACCAATAATTGGCTAAGAATGCACTAAATATCAAGGACAAGGCCTAACATGAAAAAGCATTCTAGGGCATTGAAGAACTATAAAAACAAATAAGATCCCATGGATAAGATTTGAATGCTAGTTTCTCAAAACTTTGAGGGTAGGTTTTGGTAAAGTTCAAGGTGCTCAAGGATGTCCACAAAGCTATAACTACTTAGTTTGAGATTTTGAAAACTCAAGCAAATGATTTTCTTGAATAACCTAAGGAAATGAAATGACTAAGAGGTAAAGTGGAAGTCATTACTTCCAATATTTAGACATCCCTTAACCAATAGGATGATCTCAAGCACCAAGTATACTATGTGGGTCCCAAATTTTTATTATCTAAGGAAACTACAACGTAGCCTAGGATGGACTATTAGTTTATTTGGGGGTGATGTTGGACTCCAAATTTTGTAATAATATATTCTAAGTATTTTGGAGCCATAACGAAGTAGATCAAAGGCACAAAAACAAGCAAAATTTTGCATGAAAGAGTGGCATGGGAGTGAATGACATAGAAGAGAGATATGAAAGAACAACACATAAGACCTTGGCACAGAAGGGTGAGTTATGGAAGATAAGGAAGGAATATAAGATACATGAATCAAAAAATTATAAGACTAAGACAAAGGTGTAGGAAATAGAGAGTTATAATATAGTTCATGGAAACATTAGAGATTAATAAAAGTACAAATCTATAACCAACTCATGAAAGAGGAGGAGCAAAAACACAAATATCTAGCATAGAGAGAGTATATAGGAGCTGTTAGGCCCAAATCAAAAGGACTTATATGTAATAGCTTACCATGACTTTTTTTTGCCTAAAAATGAGTTATTGAGATCTTGATGTGGTTGTAGTAGTTATTGATGTCAAGTGGTTGTCAAGATATAGATTTAGAGAGATTAAGTGTTGAATGAAATATCTTTATAATCATATCAATTGATATTAATGTTAATTCCACTTTGTCTATGAATTCTTGTGTTAAAATTTTTCGTGTTAAATTTGATTTTATGATAACATATGAGTACATAGACTGTTTGAATGAATCAAATGGATAACTATAGAGTGATGTTTTTAGTAATAATTAATAAATGTGATAACTCAAGAGCCTAAGTAAGATAGAGTTAAGTTTATCCACCACCACATGGTAAAATCAATAGGAACTAGTCTAGGTTGCATGCCTTAGGTGAGCATCCAATCTCATTACTCACGTGATATTATAGTGCGTTTCTTCCTTTTTCTATGCACATGACTAATACGTATTCGAGAACAACTAAGGATAAAATAACCCCAAAAACCAATTACTTAATTGGTTTAATGTGGGATGAATTTTGGGGCAATCAATTATTGTTAACCTAATTGTAAATACCTAATGTGAATTAGAAATTAATTTTCCTCATATTATTCCCCCATGGAACTAATTACCCAATTTGTTCAATGGGGTATGTAGTTAAGGGAAATCAAGTCTTATCATTGTAATTATGATTACCTAATGTGATTTGGGGATCATGTTTCCCCATTAACTCTCTCATTAAACCATCTAATCTTTTTAATTAATTCAAGATATAATTATGGGAAATTGATTCTTGTCAATAAAATTTAAACTACCTAATGTGGTTTGGATCTTAGTTTTACCCAATTGACTCCCTTGTTAAAATAATTACTTGATTGGTTCAATGTGGGATTTAATTAGGGGAAATCAAACACTTTCAACCTAATTGTGACTACTTAATGCAATTTTGGGTTCACATTTTCCCAATTGACTCCCCTATTTGACCAATTACTTGATTGGTTCAATGCAAGATAAAATTAGGGGAAATAAATACCATCAATGTAGTTGTGACTACCTAATGTGATTTTAGCCTCAATTTTTCCAATTAACTTCCCTATTGAACCAATTACTCAATTTGTTCAATGTAGAACACAATTAGAGTTAATGGGACCCTATTAACATAATTGGTACTACCTAATGTAATTTAGGGCTCAATTTTGCCAAATTGACTCCTTGATTGAGCCAATCATTTTATGGCTGAATGGGGGACATAATTATGTTAAACTATGCCCCATCAACATACTTTTGACTACCTATTTGATTTATGGATATTTTTTAAAAAAATAACTCCTCTATTGAACCAATTACTTGATTAGTTCAATAAGGGACACATTTAGGGGAAATTGACCGTTGCCAATCTAAGTATGAATACCTAATGTGTTTTTGGGATCAATTTTATCTATTTAATTCCATTTTCAAAATTAGGGGAAATCAAAGAAATTGAGACCTATTAACATAAATGCGATTAACTCATGTGATTTAGGGCTCAATTTTCCCCAGATCGATTCCTCCATTAAACCAATTTATTAATTAGTTAAATAGGGAACTTAATTAGATACAATAGGGTATTATTAAGGTAATCAAGACTACCTAATGTAATTTGGGGCACACTTTTCCCTAATTAAATCCACCATTGAACTAGTTTCTCAATTGGTTTAATGTGGGAGGAAATTAGGGTAAATCATGCACCTTCAATGTGATTGTGACTACCTAATGCGATTTAGGTCTCAAAATTTTCCAATTGACTCCCCCATTGAACTAATTACTTAATTGGTTTAATGGGGGATGGAATTATGGGAAACTAATCCTCGTTAACCAATTTATGACTACTAATGTGATTTGGGGCTCAATTTTCCCCAATTGACTTTTAAATTGAACCAATTACTTGAATAGTTTAGTGTGGGATGTAAATAGGTGCAATTAGCTCTATTAATAATAATTGTAAGTACTTGATGTGATTTGGGGCTCTAAATTTCCTAATTGATTCCCCCATTGAACCAATTAATTGATTGGTTTAATAGAGAATATAACTAAGGGAAATCAAGTTTTGTCAACATAATTATGACTCCCTAATGTGATTTGTCTCAATTTTCCACAATTGAATCCCCATTGAACGAATTACTTGATTAGTTTAATAGGGGACACAATTAGGGGAAATAGGTCATTGTCAAAATAATTGTGACTTATTAATTTGTTTTGGTGCTCAATTTTACTCAATAGACTCCCCCATTGAATTGATTACTTTATTGGTTTAATAAGGGATACAATTAAGTGAAATTGAGCACCTTCATCATAATTGTGACTACCTAACATGATTTAGGGCTCAAATTTTATCAATTAAATCCCACATTAAACCACTTATTTCATTAGTTCAATGGAGGATGTAATTGAGGGAAATGAGGCCTTGTTAATATAATTTTGACTACCTAATGTGATTTTGGGCTCAAATTTCCCTAGTTAACTCACCAATTGAACCAATCACTTAACTAGTTCAATGTGGGATATAATTATTGAAAATTAGCCTCATCAATATAAACACAATTACCTAATGTGATTTAATGATAAAATTTCCTTAATTGAGTCCCTAATCAAACCAATTACTTGATTGGATCAATAGGGGAGGAAATTAAGGGAAATTGTGACATAAAATGTGATAAACATTTCCCTAATTTTTTGATAATAACTCGATTAAAAAATTCAAGCCTATATTTTTGACAAAGCATCAACCCTTAAAGGTTATATAAAAGAACACCCATTGTATGATTTGTGTGATCATATGTCCAAAAATTAATTTAAAATTGATCTAAATGGTCTGTGGATACAAAGAAGACACTTTAAATGTAATTTATGTCTAAAGTTAGTTATTTAAATACTAATAAAATTTAGAGATTTAAGGCTTTCAAAATCCATAATATGAGGAAGAAGGATTTTAATATTTAAGAATTGGAAAAAAATATGAGTATGCTAGGAAAAGTTAAATGATTAGTTTGTCAATAAATTTAGTAAAAGCATTGCATTTGGTTTTAGGTTTAAGAGTTTTAAGGAAAAGATGTATTATTATTATTATTATTATTATTATTATTATTATTACTTGAACTCTTTGAACTACTTGAAAAAAATAAAACATGTTATTCATGTGTGATGGCATGGATAGACATAGTAGATGACAAGGGTGGGTAATGTGACTCAATCTCATGATAAATTTATTTATGATGATTAATGTGACTCATAATAATGATATTTTTATTATGCAAAAAGGTTGTTGAGATGCCCACAACATTAGCATATGTTGGTTGGGTCGCATTTGGTAAATGCCTATGCCACCATCACCAAAATCATACATGTGTACATGTTAAAATGATTTTTTTTGAGAATAAGGTCTATAATAGTTATGTGTAATGACTAATTATAGATTTAGATTGATATTGGAGGAGGAAGGAATTGGTAGTGAAATGTTTGAAACTAGTTGGTTGCATTTGGAAAACACGGTCACGACATCCATTATCACTTACTAAAATTCATTTCCTTGAAGTTTTATCATGAAAATGATACTAAAATAGTGAAACTAATTGATATCACTATTCATGAAGAGAAGGGAAACCATTATAATATAATACTCAAAGCTTTTATTGACATGGTCAATTGATTTTGGATATTTTAAAACACATTATGCCAACAAAGGATGGAAAACCATTATTACCTATGCCCTTGATTGGATATAATTTAAGTTTGTAATATTAACAAAATGACACAAATTAAAAATATGATGTAAATTAAAAGGGCCAACTCTGATGCAAAATGTGTCTATATTCATTTCTAGAAAAAAATTACTCCAAAAAGTAAAAATCAACAAATTAAAATTTTAGAAAATTCAAAAAATCATATATAATTATTGACACAAATTTTTGTGACACACATTTCATGAATAAAAGCTCTTCCCAAGGTTGGCTAGATTTTTTTTCTAGGCAAAAAGTGCCATGATTTTGATGCAAAATTTATTAGTGAACATGTTCTTTGACTAATAAAAAATTGAACATAAGTCTTAAGGTTGAGGTGATGGACTGTGGATGGTATACATATGATACCAAGCATGGATAAATTTTTAAGAAGGTATGTAATGAAGTGTTTTACCACCATTACACTAGTGGAAACCATTAAATCCATATTTCTTGTTTATCCAAAGCAAAACATTAGAGATAAACCTCAAAACACTTATTTACCACCTTAGTTCTCCATAATATTGAGGGAGATTTGATGAGCTATGCACCAAGTACCCAAGCATGAGAATAACTTAATCCAATAATTACTGGTACATAAACTATCACAATCACTTACTCTGATCATTGAGGTCCCTTGTAGCTTTTGAAATGTATCCATAAAATCTAATGCTATTGTACTTGATAAAAAAGGATCTGAAAAGGCATAACAATGGGCATATTTGGTGAGTCCATCCATAATAAACATGATGTAATTTATGCCTTAAAACTTGGGAAAACCTTTGATGAAATCCATATAAATTTCCTCCCACCTTTAGCTAGTAATAGGTGATAGTTGTATAATAACTCAAAGTCTTAATTGTCTCATCCTTTTTTTTTTGACATACCATGCAGTTTGCCAAAATAGTTCTAGAATTCCTTTTTGAGGCCTTCCCAAAATAAATCCTACTTGATTTTATGATAAGTCTCTATAAAAATTGAGTGCCCACCTATTAGTGAAACATGGAGTTATGCAAGAACATTATACTTAAGCATGGAGTTATTACATTGGTTTAGTCAATATTTATATCATAGAGCATCCCCTTTCATTTAAAAAATTAGATATTATTAGATATTTTGATTGAAATTAAGTGCATCTATGTTATTCTCCCATTTTTATCATGCCTCATTCACCAAATAAATTTGTAATAGGGCCATGGGACACAATAGTACTTCTATGGACTCATCACTCCTGGAAAGTGCATCGACTGCTACATTCTCCTTTTCTTTCTTCTAGATTATCTCAAAGTCATATTCCAAAAATTTTGGGACCTAATTTTTTTTTTATTATAATGATAACCTTTATTCTAAGAAGTATTTAGACTATTGTTTAACCATTTTTGGAATTAAGAGTAAATTATAATAACATAGTCAACTAAGGAGAGACTATTCTATAAGCAGGAAAAATAAATAATTAATATTCATAATATATTCTAATATAATGCTGAATTATAAAAATATGCTAAATATAAAAAGTATAATGTCAAACAAAAATTTAATTGTTTAATCATGAAGGAATAATATTTAGATTATTTAATGATGTACAAGTCAATCTAAGAAGTTCATGTGTAGAAATAATCAGGATGATGCTCATATGTGATTCATCAGATTCTAGAAATGAGCTCTATATCAGAATAGACACTACCATCAAAATAGGGACACCAGTATCAATGATTATATCTAAAAATAGATGATTTTGTCCTATAAAAAATATAGGTCATTTTATATAAATTCTACATGTAGACACCCCATTCCAGCCATAACTGGCTTCTGACCAACCTTCAGACTGATTTCCTCCAAACATTATAAATTAATCCTAGGAATCAATGAAGGAGTAATTTGAAATGTTTGGTGGAAATTAGTCTGAAGGCTGGTTGAAAGTTAGTTGTGGCTGGAATGGGGTGTCTATAGGTGGAATTTCTATAAAATGACTTATATTTTGTACTATATAAAATCATTGATTTTTAGATATAAGCATTGATACTAGTGTCCCTATTTTGATAGTAGTGTTTATTTTGATAGAGAGCTAATTTCTAAAATTTGATGAATCACATATGAGCATCATCTTGATTATTTATACACATATACTTCTTAGATTTCATCTACACACCATTCATTAATTCTTAGAATCATGTTGAGGCATTCTTATTTAGGTTATTATACCATACACAATAATAACCTCTCATAAATTCATCCCTAGTCACCTTGCGACCTAACAACTAGCAGTTTGGCCTATGGACCCATTAAGTGGGGCACTTGAACAATTATTAAAAGAGCTAAAATGCTAATCAAAATGAATCAATTAGTTAAACTAGATTAAATACTTAGCTACTTAATCTATTTAAAATTAGTGAATATCTAAAAATGGAAATTCAAAAATTCAAAATATCAAGCTTCTTCATCATTTTCTTTATGAATTGTCAAGCTCTCACAAATATCTAAAAATATATAATTTGAAAGAAATTCCTATTAATTGAAAATAATAATTACATGTACCCTCCTTAGCTCAACTGGAGTTAACTTTAACTCACTTACGGATATTTTGAGCTCATTACATGCTTAAATCCTAACCTAACTCAACTTGGGTAAGAGTTAACTTTAGAGGCTATACATACAAGGCCTTACCTAGTGATTTTTAAGTTTTTAATGCAATGTTATTATGCCAAAATAACTCTTAAGAACCTTTTTTGGTGTAAAGTTATTATGCTCAAATAGATGCAAAGAAGCCTTTCTAGTAGTGTTACCATGCCAACTTCATAATCCAAGCTAAGCCAACTAGAGAAACCAAGGTTCCAAGAAGAGGTGGAACAAACAAATATTCTTTGAAAAAAAATTCTTGATGCATATAGCCAAGAAAGCCACTTCAACAAGCCATTTTGGATCTACAAGGAAGGTAAAAGGATGTTTTCTTTTGTTTTCTAGTTATGTTTTCATTATATATTTGTTACATATGCTCTCCATAGTATCTAGGCTAGAGGTGTTAGTGTTTAGTGTGTTAATTTTTATTTGGTTTTATTGACTAACACTATACTAATCTCCCTCTATGGATTCCTTGTTCACGTGATGATATGTTTGGTGGAACTTGCACCCCACAAAGTTATTCCCATGGAATTTTAGGACCTCTTTCTAATAATTTTAATGTAAAAATCCAAACTTGCTTACCAAAAAAGTGGAAAGTTAAAGCTCAAAAATGTTCTATAGGAAATCACATTTTTCTCTATATAGTTATGGTTTTGCTCTCTATAGTCGCAATATTTCACTGTGGAGTAGTGATATTACAATTTGAAGTTGTAATATTACATTTTCATTTTTTCCTTGATAAGTCATGATTTTGCCTTAATAAGTTGTGATTTTGCCTTGATAATTTTTGATTTTTCCTTAATAAGTTGTGATTTTTCCTTGATAAGTCGTCATATTTACTTATAGTTGTGTTTTTGTCTTTATAATCATGACTTTGTCTAAAAATCTATGACATTATTTTGAAAATCATGGTATTGCCTTGATGATTATAATTTTGCTTTGAAACCTATGATATTATCTTTAAATCAACAATTTTGCATTATATGTCACAATTTTGCATTAGCCCTTTATTTTGAAGGAAATCATGATATTGCACTGTAGACTTATGGTTTTGCACTATATAGTTGCATTTTTTAACTATAGAGTCACAATTTTTTACTAATACTTTATTCTATAGGAAGTTGTGATTTTACACTAACCAATTATGATTTTGCAATAAAGTTGTAATATTGCTCTGTGTATCTAAAGTATTGCACTCTGTGAAAAATATAAGAAACTCGAGAGCTAAATTACAAAAGTAATTTGATCACTTGATTTTAGATTCTAAGCATAAATACTCCCTAACATATTTTTCAATACCCAAAGACCAATGAAAGACAATTTTAACACTCTTTCAAACTCACGTTTACATTTGGTGTTTAAAACTAATTTTACTTGATTTTTTTTTCATTTTGCAAAGTTCACAACTCAAACAATGCCAAGGGGATAAAATTCATATCATATTTCTCTTGGTTCTCTAAAAATGGATTCACACTCTAATTAAATGCTCATATGAGTTTTTATTTTTGTGATTGTGTGTTTGTTTCATAAGTCAAGTATAACATGTATGCTCTCCCCCATCCCCTTTAGGGAACTTGGGTGATTAAAAATGCTTTACTTATTTCCTATGTCACTTTGTCCAAAAGCATAGAAATTAAGTTTCTAAGGTGCTCCCTAAAATCTAAGTGATTTGAGTGATCCCAAAATGACCCTAAAGTCCTATAATTTTTATTTCATGCATCTTGGCTTTTATGTGGGAGTTCATCACCTCCGCACAAGTTCTCTAGGGAAGTGTTGACCTAAGAATTTGTCTCTCAGTATCACTTCAACCCTACTCCATATTAGGGGCATACAAATTGAGGTCAACTTACTAGGATGATTTTTTAAGAGGTTAAATAAGATTCATTAGTAAGAGACTACCTCAAAATGTAGGTTTAACTTGAATATCACATTACACTAAGTAATTGATGGATGTAGTGGTTGTGAAAAGGATAATACCTTTTCAAAACAAGCTGAATAATGTGGATACAAATGATGTGTTGTGCCCTAGTGTTAACCACACATATGGGACCATTTAGAACATACAAAAATTGATAATTTTTAGACAACCCCACTTACCATAGATATACTGTCAATGTAGGGTGAGTAGCCTGAAGTTCCATGTCACTATACCAACTCTTGAGTGAAAAGGGGGACTAAAAACCCTACTTTTAATGTGCATTTAAATTTTTGTATTAACAACATAATTTACTCTCAAGAGCAAGTATATCAATGGAATTTGACAATACAAAGCCACCTTGTCAGGTTTTAGGATTAAGATGATACACTTAGGTGTTTTTATTATTTTTCCTTATTAATTACATTATCTTAAGTCAAAACTATTTGTTTATTTAAATTATGTCCAAAAAAAGTAATGTTTGAACATCAATCTTTTTATTAAATAGGTTTTATGCTATCCATTTAAAACCATACTTTGTATTAGTCATTTATCAACTTTTATTTATGTGTGTCACTTATTTCAAAGGAGCATCATTACCCTGCCCATTTCATTCCAAGTCTTGTGCCTTAGAATTTTGAAATAAACATTTTGTCATAAATTTAAGAGTAAGAGTGTCATTATGATACTCTCATTATTTCAAATTCTTATTTCCTCGTATCCAATCACAATTTCAAAAACCATGTGTGCCTTTTTGGTGTATGCCTAGTATCATTATGCCATTATTTTGGTTTTGCTTGTTATCCATAAAAGAAGTTGAGCCTTCTAAATCAATTTATAAATTGGTATTGATAAATCTATATTCAAAAATTAATTATTTTATGTCTATGCCTCACATAATTTTGGCTTATATATTTATCTCTCATTTCTGGGTTGTGCAACTTAGACTAATTCCTTGCTGAATTTAAAGACTATTTTTGTGCCTAGATTTAGGAAGTAGTATATCTTTCATGTGCCTAAATTCCAATGTATTTTACCAAAGGTTAAGTTTATGTTTAAATTTTACTGCCTAATTTGGGTCAAAGTGTTTCAAATTTGTTATATTAATTATCTTACCTTTTAGACCTAGTTTTTGACAAGTCTAGCTTTTGTGTCATGTTTCCAAAAGACTTTAAAATTCCCTTTTATTTTCGACTTAGTTTTGTTTCAAGTCTATATTTTGTGCCATGTTTCTAAAATTTATAACAATTACCATTTAGCTTATACCTAGCGTGTTTCAAATTCTAGCTTTTGTGTTGTGTTTCTAAAAGTCCAAGCATTTTACCTTCCATTTTGGACCTAGTCATTTTGAGCCTTGTTTCGAAAGACATAGAAACCTTTTTTTGTCTTTATACCTAGATAATAATTGCTTAAAACACTTTTTACCAAGTTTGGCATTTTGTTTTATCCATTCACTTGACCATTTATTTGATACATTTGAATTTAGACATTTTTAGACTAAGTTTATCATTACTTATTTTGAAGAAATAGCTCCATTCCTAGACCAAGTTTTACCAAGTTCAGACCATTTGTATTTTAGAACTTATTTTAAGTATTTTTTATAAATCTATACCTTCTTATAATTTTATTCATTTATTTAGATATGTCTCATTACACTCATAGTGAATCCATATACAATCTAGGTTATGACAACATGATCATGAATGATAACTTTTTTCAAGACCCCTATGATGATGATGTAGTTTGTGAGATGGATCTTTATCCTCCTTACATTGCTTAATATAGGGAAAAAATTTGAGATATGTTAGCCCATTAATTGGTTAATACACGTCCATCAAAAATTGTGCAATTCCTTGCTAACGTACCATCGATTGTGGAATAATTTAAAAAACAAAAATATTATGTCACTATGTCATTGACATATGATCCTTATTTTTTTTTATTTTCACTTGATTTAAAAAAAATATGAGGTTTTATTTAGAGCCACATAGGTAGGGGCCAACTTTCTAATAGATTTTCCCCATGAAAATTTACCTAATCTAGTTAGGGTGCCTTTGAACGTGCCTTATACCCAAACCATTGAAGAATCCTCTACTAAACATCCTCAAGGACTCATGATAATATCATATCAAGACCCAAATATTATTTTTAAAAGAAAGGTCCTCATAGAGGACCAATTTATACAAATTCAACAAGCATATCAAACCTATTTGAATCTAGTGTGTAATTTTAGTGCCATGGCCATGTCAAATGCTCCACTCATAAAGATAGCTCCTTCAATAGGAGTGTTAATTGAGTTAACAGGTCAAGATAATTTAGCTATAGAACCAATTTCACAAATCACTTCAGTTGATGACATGTATAATGGCCCATCTATTGACAATGTGACTATAGAATCTATATAGAATAATATATCAAACATAGTGGATAACATGCAAGTGTCTTCCAGTCTAGGTCAAAGCGGTTTAACTACAACAATAAATAGTCCATAATAATAAGTTCCTTTAGCTAAAACCATGAGTGGTTCATAATAGTAGGGGGAAGGAACTCCTACATCCCAAACATAATAGGCTACATCTAATCCTCAACCAATTATTTATTCAAGCTTGCAATCATAGGGATTGAGTAATCAAGTGTTGACTAGTGATTTTCCTCAACAAAAAGTGAAAAATGCTACCCCAACTCAATAGGTGGTGAATAAAATTCCAAAATAATAGGCACAATATAATATACCACCACAACAGAGGCATAACACTATGCCACCTCAAAAAGGGGCAACAAATGTTCTACCTCATCAGGTAGTAACATACATACCTCAATAGTCATACACCAATATACCTTTACAATCATGAATGTTGTCTAATCAAAAACTTATGTCTATTGGTCAAAGACAAATGCCAAACACCCAACAAATGTCTAGTTCATAATAGGTGTTTACACAAAAGATGGGTAACACTATCCAACAAGTAACAATTAGGCAATAATTACATTTTAATCAACATGTGCCATAGATAAAAAGATAGGGCCTTGGTCCACAATAAGTTCCCTTTATTCATCCAAGTTTGATAAGTCAGAAACAAGTCCCTACTCAACCTCAAAAAGCACAATATTTTACCCAAAGCCAAATCTTTCCATCCCAAACATAATTACATTAAAAATAAGGTTATATACTCAATCCAAACTATAATATAGACCAATAACATGTGCAATTTCAATAATAACATCCCAATTAATGAATGCATATTCCTAGTTAGTTCACTCATCAACCAACATTCTATGATAAATCATACCTCCATTATACCTAGGTCGAGGTAATCCACCTTCGACCACCCAACCAACACCTCATCTAAATATACCATCCAATTTTTTGGCCTAAGAATTGTAGCAAATGAAGGATATGATTACCACCATTCAATCAAAAAAGTAAACCAATAAATTCAAATTAGATGATGTGTGTTCATACCCATTGGACATAGATTATATTTAGATACCATTTCCTCCAGGTAATGAACCACTAAAAGTTGATAAATACAAGGTTAAAAGAGACCCTAAGGCCCATTTGACATAGTTATTTATCACTTCTCAACTAGTGGCCTATAATTACATTTACTTACTACTTTTATTTCCTATAAGCCTAGTAGGACAAGCTTTGAAATGGTTCCTCAAATTGCCAAAGAATTCCATATATGATTTTGATGACCTCTTTAACAGATTTGTGCAATATTTTTCCTATAATCTCAAAAATGAGATTTCATTATAAGATTTAACTCAGGCCAAGTAGAAAGATGGTGAGAGATTTAGAAGCTATCTACAGAGATGGAGAGAGCTTACTAGTCACTTGAGCCATAGAATACTAGACAAATAATTGGACACTATATTTATTGATAATTTGCACAGTGAGACATCTTATCATCTAGAGATTTAGTGTGTGCATACCTTCAAAGAGATCACAAAAAAAGGTTTAAAATTTTAAAATACCCTTATTAATAAAGTTATTATCAAGTTAACCTCCTTGAACTAGAATCAAAACCAAAACCAAGGTGTAGGCCCAAGTAAGAACACTAACCAAGTCCAAACACAAGTAACAACACCCACTCAGGCTAGTAACTATGAAAAATCCAATCAATATAACCATAATAAGAATGTTGTTAGGAATGGATTAATTAAGTCATGTCATGTCTAAATGGTGCAAAAATCATGTGCTCAACCTATACCACAATTTAGCTTACTCCACATCAACAACCTATTCAACCAACACAACCTTTGAAGTAACCTAGACCAAATCCACAAATACAACAACCATCACCTTTGAAAACCCATCCTCCAAGAAGAAGACCTAATCCTTGAGTCTTCAATGATCTTGGTGAATATATTGAAGTAGTGTTTCATAAGCTAGCCATAATTAATATGATTAGTTGGCCAATTTTGAATCACTATAATGAGGGTATACCATATCCATACTGGTATAGATAAAGTGAGTTTTATGAATACCATCATGTTCATGGACATAATATACATCATTGTGAGTAGTGAATTAGCTCATATAAAATATGCTATAAAATGCATAGATTACATTGAATAATAGAGCATCTATGTCCAATTAGAACTTAGGTATATATCAAAACCATTTTCCATAGCATAAAAATAATAATCAACAATAAATTCTAGAAAAAACACAATAATAGTATCAATAACTTCCACACAATAATAGCAATATCATCAACAACAATAACAACATCAATTAAATGGGAGGAACCAAGGCCAAAGTGATCTCAATAACCAATAGACTTAAAACATAATTTCACATGATTATGACAAAGTTGTAGGTCATATTATGGGAGGTCATATTTCAACCATCATCATTAATCCTTGACCAAGTTATAATAGACTGGGACCATTTCCAAACAATTCCAATCAACCCACCTATGCCAGTAATCTTGCCTTAACCTGGCACTACAACCAAACATTATAACAACTAAGGATTATTATTTCAAGATCTTATATTGATAACTCATCATTACCCCATGACCATAATCAAGTGCACTATAAATTGATACTTATTTTATCTATCCCATCTCCATCATCATCAAGTTATAATGGTCTTATATCTAATCTTGATTCTACAATCATAACTTGATAGTTTAAGATTACCATTACAGGTCCACAACCTCCTTCCAATGAACCAATCTAACCCACCGTGTTGGATAGGAACAAGACATTTACATCTATTAAGGAAAATCCATATGACATTGTGAAGCAACTCTAAAAGGCACCTGCACATATCTCTATTCTATATTTTTTTATATGTATACTATCCACAAGAACATATTAGGTATCCATTTGGGTAGACACCCAAATAGATCTCCATTCAGGTATATACCCATTTGCACATAGAACTTCAGTTAGTGACATATACAATGGGATGATGTGACTATGGCTTCTACATAAAACAATGTGTCAAACATGATGGATAACACATAAGTGTCTTCTAATCTAGGTCAAAGTGGTTTAACTACATAAAAAAATAGTCCACAACAAGAAGTGCCTTTAGATAAAACCATGAGTGGTTCACAATAATAGAGGGTAGGAACTCCTATGTCCCAACTAAAATAAGATACTTGTAACCCTCAACCAACTACTTTGTTAAGCACGTAACCATATAGATTGAGTAATAAAGCACTGACTAGTGCTTTACCTCAATAATAAGAGATGAATGCTACCCCACCCAAATAGGTGGTGACTAAAATTCCATAACAACAAGAATAGTCTAATATACCATCAAAACATAGGAAGAAAACTATGCCACCTCAAGAGGGGGAAAATGTTTTACCTCACCAGGTAGTGACAAATGTACCTCAATAGTCACATACCAATATACCTTTATAATTGAAAATGTTTTCTAATCAATAATGTATGTCTATTGGTCAAAGATAAATTCCAAACACCAAAAAACATCTATTTCACAATATGTGTTTACATAATAAAGAGGTATCACTGTCTAATAAGTAATAACTAGGTAATAATTACCTTTTAATTAACATGTGCCACAGATCCAAAGATAGGGCCTTGGTCCACAACACGTTCCCTTTATTTAGATAGGTTTTATTGGTTAGAAACAAGTCCCTAGTCAATCTTATAAGGAAAAATAATTTACCTAAAGCAATATCCTTTGTCATGTCCCCTTTTTTAGTGGACATCGTCAAAGTTGATGGTTAGCCTATTATGTGACCCTCGTAGGATGATAAGATGGATAGAGGGTTTAGATGGAGCTTGGCTTGGATTTGATTAGTAGAATTTCTACAGTTGGCTTTCATTCGGGGTCTTTCAGACATGTTTGCCTGAGCTCCTATTATTTAGGGATATTTGACATGTAGTGGAGCACCCTTATTTTGGTATGGTCATGTGTAAAATCACTCCCTGATTCACCAGCTTCAGTCAGTTTGAGGATCAGACATATATTGAGGGAGATATTAATATTTGATTGATTTAATCAAATATTAATTATTTGGCCTATTTTTAATTAAGAAACCCTAATTCTAATTTAAGAAACCCTAATTAGGGTAATCACATCTTTTTGAGGGTATAAGGGTTTCTCATGAGAGAGAGTTGGAATTATTATTCTGAGATTATGATTATTGATTTTTACTAAGAATTCTTCTGAGAAGACTGAGCCAAGGGTTCTAGGATTCCATTTGCATTGGAGAACGTCCACTCTTTAGTGTGTGTGATTTAGAGACTATGAGATATTAGCTGATTTATTACTAGATATTGTACAAATAAAGATCTTTTATATTAGAACTATATATCTTGAGATCAAGGGTCCAACAAATAGGGTGTGCTATATTGGCAGCTGTATAAAGTCCATATAGATCCGTGCAAATCCATACCATTCTACATCAGGCTGGAAAGCACCATAAGAAACACAGAGATTGACATCAATAGTCTAGTGACCAACATCAGTCGACTCAGAGACTGACATCGGTAGGTAGAGACTGACAGTGACTAACATTGGCTGACCCTCTCATTGATGTCAGTAGGATAATGACACCAAGAAATTGATGGCAGTAGTATAACTGATGTCGGTGACTGTGTTTTGACATAGCAGGCTGAGACGTACCATATTCAAGTTTTATTCCCAATTTGTGAAATACTCAAGTTATTAAGACCGTATTTGAATATTCTTTTATATGCATGACAAAGGACATCTATTGTAATCATCTGAGTGAATAAATAAAAGATTATACTATGATTTATTTATCTATTTGGAGATATTTTGCATGAATAAAGATAAGCAATTTAATAATATTTAGTTTCAGATTTCAAGGGAAATAGGGTACACTCTGAATGCCAGCATTAGACTCATCCTCATCTAACTCTGAAGAAGTTGCTGCTGAAACTATCTCATCATCACAATCTCCAGCTCCCTCATCCTTTATAACTAACTGAGAGTCCAAATCCCCATGACTAAGCTCATCCACATGTCTCTCATAATCCTGGTGAGCCACCTTCATTGCCTCTACCCTAGGCTCTAAAGCCTCTACCTCTGACTCCTCAGAACTATCCTGCTATTTGAAATCTTCTGATTTTGAATCCTCATAATACAACCACATCACACAATTTGCATTGCCCTTAGGCCTCAAAGGATAATCATGATTGGCATCATATGGACCTTTGCATTAGAAGCAAAGATTTTTCCTACATAGATCGTTAAGAGCCTCTCGATCCAAAGGTGGTGTTGCTGGGTTGGCCTTTGAATCATTCTTAACAAACATAAGCTGTGTAGGCCTATCAATCATCCTAGAATGGGTCAGCTGTGGTCTCTAATTAACAGTAGCACTCTTATTATCTCCTTGCTCCCCATTCTATCAAATAGGTGTGTTCATCCTCTTTACCATAGTAGTGAGTGCCTGTAGTGCCTGTGTCATCTCACGGTAGACTTCTCTAGTGTCTTGATCATCATTATGCTTGTGGCCCCAGTGTGGGATACCATCACACCTGTCACTCATGATAATTGGCTATTGTTCTAACCCCTAGGTACCTTCAAGCAAGGCTCTATTTTGTGTGTTATACCTATGTGGTCCCAACTCTTGTGGCTACATAAGATTGTCAAACCCTCAGGATGGCAGGATTCAGCTCTGATACCACTATAATATCCCCAACCAATAGGGACTATAGAAAGATAAAAGCTCTGATACCACTATAATATCCCCAACTAATAAGGACTGTAGAAAGACAAAAGCTCTGATACCACTGTAATATCCCCTATTTCCCTTGAAATCTAAAATTGAATATTATTGAATTGCTTATCTTTATTCATGTAAAATATCTCCAAATAGATAAATAAATCATAGTATAATCTTTTATTTATTCACTTAGATGATTATAATAGATGTCCTCTGTCATGCATATAAAAGAATATTCAAATACGGTCTTAATAACTTGAGTATTCTGCAAACTGGGAATAAAACTTGAATCTAGTACATCTCAGCCTGCTATGTCAAAATACAATCACCAACATTGGTTATACTGCTACCATTAGTTTCTTGGTGTCTTTATCCTACCGACATTAGTGAGAGGGTCGGCCGATGTCAGTTGCTATCGGTCTCTACCTGTCGATGTCAGTCTCTGAGTCGACTGACATCAACAGTCCAGTGACTGACATCAATCGACTCAGAGACCAACATCGGCAGGTAGAGACCGATAATGACTGACATCAGCCGACCCTCTCACTGACATTGGCAGGATAATGACACCAAGAAATTGACGGTAGTAGTATAACTGACGTCAGTGACTATGTTTTGACACAGTAGGCTGAGACATACCAGATTTAGGTTTTATTCCCAGTTTGTGGAATACTTAGGTTATTAAAACCGTATTTGAATATTCTTTTATATGCATGATAGAGGACATCTATTATAATCATCTAAGCGAATAAATAAAAAATTATACTGTGATTTATTTATCTATTTGGAGATATTTTACACGAATAAAGATAAGCAATTCAATAATATTTAGTTTTAGATTTCAAGGGAAACAAGGGATATTACAGTGGTATCAGAACTTTTGTCTTTCTACAGTCCCTATTAGTTGGGGATATTACAGTGGTATCAGAGCTTTTATCTTTCTACAGTCCCTATTGGTTGTGGATATTATAGTGGTATCAAAGCTTTTGTCTTTTTATAGTCCCTATTAGTTGGGGATATTATAGTGGTATCAGAGCTAAATCCTACCATCCTGAGGGTTTGACAATCTTATGCAGACACAAGAGTTGGGACCACACAGGTATAACACATGCAGTAGAGCCTTGCTTGAAGGTACCCAAGGGTTAGACCATCAAATGATTATCATGAGTGATAGGCGTGATGGTAGCCCACACTGGGGCCATAGGCATAATGATGATCAAGACACCAGAGAAGTCTATCATGAGATGACACAGGCACTACAGGCACTCACTACTATGGTAAAGAGGATGAACACACCTATTCGACAGAATGGGGAGCAAGGAGATAACAAGAGTGCTAATATTAATTGGAGACCATAGCTGACCCATTCTAGGATGACTGATAGGCCTACATGGCTTACATTTTTAAGAATGATTCAAAGGCCAACCCAACAACATCACCTTTGGATCGAGAAGCTCTTAACGATCTACACAAGAAAAATTTTTGCTTCTACTGCAAAGGTCCATATGATACCAATCATGATTGTCCTTTGAGGCCTAAGGGCAAGGCAAATCATGTGATGTGGGCATATTATGAGGATTTGGAATTAGAAGATTTTGAACAGCAAGATAGTTCTGAGGAGTCAAAGGCAGAGGCTTCAAAGCCTAAGGTAGAGGCAATGAAGGTGGCTCACCAAGATTCTAAGAGACATGTGGATGAGCTTAGTCATGGGGATTTGGACTCTCAGTTAGTTGCAAAGGATGAGGGAGCTAGAGATTGTGATGATGAGATAGTTTCAGCAGCAACTTCTTCAGAGTTAGATGAGGATGAGTTCGATGCTGACATTCAAAGTGTGGAGGTATACTTAGAGGTTAGTACATTGAGTGTTGTTGGTGAGTATGTTCCTACAGTTGTAGTTGAGGAACATGTTGTTGGGGCTGACACACATGTTCAGGATTGGGAGTACCTAGTCCTGATGAGTTTGGGATACCAGTGGAGTCGAGTCTCTAGATTAATTCTTCTCACACAAATGACAGTGTGGTATAGTTGGTTGTGCCACCTTTATAGAGGGATCAATTGTGGTGTGCAGGGGAGTATGCTAATGCTTTCGTGTATAATTTTTACTGCACTAAATCATTCATGGAGTATTTATTGGATAGTGTAGGTGTTCATCTGGACTCACATAAGGTGATGGAGGGTGTTCTCATCCGAGGTACTAGTGCTATTAGCAGATTAGGTGGGGAGATTATAGTGATCCTTTCTACTATGCTACCTTATAGGGATTTTGAGGTGGGGTTTGTTGATCAAATTGCATAGGGTCCTATCCAGCCTATAGCCACCTAGAGTCAGAGATTAGAGCCATCTGTTGATTCCTAGTTTAGTGATGGTGAGCTAGTAGCAGAGTTTGGGGGTTCCTATAGGCATTATACGGTGGGGTATGCTCATTATTCTTCTTTTGATCCAGAGATAGGAGATTTGATTTCACACAGGTGTAGATCGCTCCAGTTTCTTACCATCCATTATGGGATGGATTGGCACCATCTTTTATAGATGGAATTGGTAGTAGCAAGTTACACAGACTGTAGTATCGACACATCCAGGGCAGTTGTGATTTTAGAGATTGGTTGAGATGCATTCACTAGTTTGATTGTGGATTCCTCTTGGTTATATTTCAAAGGATATGGCAAGAGCTTGCATTGATTGTCATCAGTATAGATCATGATTATATTTGGGATCCAAGAGGATTGAGTGGTTTGTTGTTCATAGATTGCTTGAGGGCAAGCAATTTTAGAAGGGGCAGATTATCATGTCCCCTTTTTTAGTGGACATCATCAGAGTTGATGGTTAGCCTATTATGCGACCCTCATAGGCTGATATGATGGATAGAGGGTCTAGATGGAGCTTGGCTTGGCTTCGATTAGCAAAATTTCTATAGTTGGCTTTCATTTAGGGTCTTTTAGACATGTTTTCTTGAGCTCCTATTATTTAGGGATATTTGACATGCAGTGGATCACCCTTATTTTGGTATGGTCATGTGTAGAATCACTCCCTAATTCACCAACTTTAGTCAGTTCGAGCATCAGACATATATTGAGGGAGATATTAATATTTGATTGATTTAATCAAATATTAATTATTTGGCCTATTTTTTAATTAAGAAACCCTAATTCTAATTTAAGAAACCCTAATTAGGGCAAGCACATCTTTTTGAGGGTATAAGGGTTTCTCATGAGAGAGAGTTGGAATTATGATTATGAGATTATGATTATTGATTTTTACTAAGAATTCTTCTGAGAAGACTGAGCCAAGGGTTCCAGGATTCTATTTGCATTGGAGAATGTCCACTCTTTAGTGTGTGTGATTCAGAGGCTGTGAGATATTAGTTGATTTATTGCCAGGTTGAGAGATAACTTCACATAAAAGTTATCATAGGTATTTACAAAGATTTATTTTATTAGGTTTTTGATTCAGGGTTTTGATTCAGATATTGCATAGATAAAGATCTTCTGTATTAGAACTATATATCTTGAGATTAGGGGTCTAGCAAATAAGGTGTGCTATATTGGTAGTCGTATGAAGTCCATATAGATTCGTGTAAATTTGTACCATTCTGCATCAGGCTAGAAAGCACCGCGGGAAGCACAGAGACTGACATTAGTAGTCTAGTGACCAACATCAATCGACTCAGAGACTGACATCGGCAAGTAGAGACTAATAGTGACTGACATCAGCTAACCCTCTCACCGATGTCGATGGGATAATGACACTAGGAAACTGACGGTGACAGTATAACTGATGTCAGTGACTGTGTTTTGACATAGTAGGCTGAGATGTACCAGATTCAGGTTTTATTCCCAATTTGTGGAATACTCAAGTTATTGAGACCGTATTTGAATATTCTTTTATATGCATGACAAAGGACATCTATTGTAATCATCTGAGTGAATAAATAAAATATTATACTGTGATTTATTTATCTATTTGGAGATATTTTACACGAATAAAGATAAGCAATTCAATAATATTCAGTTTCAAATTTCAAGGGAAACAGGGGATATTATAGTGGTATCAGAGCTTTTGTCTTTCTACAGTCCCTATTGGTTGGGGATATTACATCCTTCCATCCCAAATATAATTCCCTCAAAACCAAGGCTATATATTGAATCCAAACCAGAATATAGCCCAACAATGCATGTAATTTAAATAATTGTATCCCATCTATGAATGCATGTTCCTAGTCAATTTACTCATAAAACCAACATTTTTCAACAAATAATACCTCCATTATACCCAGGTCAAGGTAATCCACCTTTGACTACCCAATCACCACCTCAACCAAATGTACCAACTAGTTTCTTGGCCCAAGAACTATAATAAATGAATGATGTGATTTTTGCCATTCAAGTAGAGAACTAGACTAATAAATTCAAGTTAGATGACATGTGTTCATACCCATTCAACATGGAGTATCTTTAGATACCATTTTCTCCAAGTTATGAACCACCAAAATTTTATAAATATAAGGGTAAAGGAGACTTAAGGCCTATTTGACAAAGATATTTATTTATTGTCAACTAGTGGCTTATAGTGACATTTACCTACTCCTTTTATTTTATCAAAGTCTACTAGGATAGGTTTTAGAGTGGTTCCTCAAATTTTCAAATAATTCCATATCTAATTTGATGACCTCTTAGAAAAATTTGTGAAATATTTCTCCTATAATCTCAGGCATGAGATTTCATTAGTAAATTTGACTTAGGCCAAGTAGAAAGTTAGTGAGAGCTTTGTAAACTATCTACAGAGATGGAGAGAACTTGATAGTAACTTCACCCATAGATTATTAGATAAATAATTGGATGTTGTATTTATTAAAAATTTACACAATGATATATCTTATCATCTAGAGCTTCAATTTGCACATACTTTCAAAGAGATCATCGATAAAGTTTTATAAATTGAAAATGTTCTTATTAAAAAATGGATTATCAAGTTAACCTTCTTAAACTAGAATCAAAATGAAAATTAAGGTGCAATCCCAATTCAAAACCCTTACCAAGTCTAAATGTAAGCATTTACACCCACTCAGGGTAGTAAATATGAAAAATCCAAGTAATACAATTGTAATAATAATGTTTTTGGGAATGGAGTAACTAAGTCAAATCATGTCTAAATAGTGAAAACACTATTTGATCAACCTACACTATAAATATATCTTACTCCTCATCAAAAACATATTCAACAAACATAAACTTTGTAATAACCTAGACTAGCTCCATAAATGTAACAACCATCACCTTTGCAAACCCCTCCTCCAAGAATAAGACCCACTTCTCAAGTCTTCAGTGATCTTGGTGAACCTATTAAAGTAGTGTTTTTAAAGCTAGCTATAGCTAATATGATTAGTTGGCCAATTCTAAAGCACTATCCTGAGGGTATACCATATCTAGACTAGTATAGAGAACATGAGTATATGAATACCATTGTGTTCATCATCATAAAATATGTCATTGTGTGAAATTGAAGCACCTCATAGAAAATATGCTAAAAAATGGGGATATTACATTGGATAATAGAGCATCTACATCCAATTAGAACTTTGGTATTTACCAAAACCCTTGTCCATAGCATAACAATAGTAATCAATGATAACAATAATGAATGAAAAAATAATAAAAACAAGAGTATCAACAACTAACATGATAACAATAGTAATATCAATGGAAATAAAAACACCATCAATTGAATGGGATAAGCCAAGGCTAAAGTGATCCCAACAACCAATAGACTTACCATGTAGTTATACATGACTACAATAAAGTTGTAGGTCATATTATAGGAGATCATGTTTCAACCATCACTATTATTCCTAGACCAAGTGCTAATAGACCAAGACTATTGCCAAATAATTCCAATAAATGTACCTATGACAATAATCCTACCTTGACTTAGGATCACAACCAAGCACAAAAAATACCATGGATTATTATTCTATGACCTTATACTGATAACATGTCATTGCCCTATGACCACAAATAAGTGCACCAGTAATTGAGACTTATTTGATCTATCCCATCTCCATCATCATCAAGTTACAATTATCCTATATCTAATCTTTATTATGTAATATAACTTGGTAGTCTAAGATTACCATTCTAGACACACAACCTCCTACCAATGAACTAACCAACCCACTATGCTGACTAGGAATAAGACATTTACTTTTGTTAAGGAATATCCATATGACATTATTGAAAAACTAAAAAAAAATTGCACATAACTCCATTCTAGATTTGTTGCATATGTCTACTGTCCATAAGAACATTTTAAAGAGCTCTTAGGCTAATCCCAATTTCTTAATGATATAATCCCAAAAAAATTCTAAACTTTGGTTGGACATCTAGCCCAAGGCCAACTGATGGCCTTTGACAAAAGTGATATGTCATCCATTGGCCCTCTTTATAATAGTCTCATATACATTGAAGTTGTCATCATGTGGTACAAAGTGAAATGTGTCCTCAAAGATAATGGATGAGGCCTAAATATTATGTCTTTGAACTCATCAAGCATCTCAAATATACAATAGTTAATCTATAGCCATAAATAATTACTATCAAAACCTATGACAATGAAGAATGGGAATCAAAGGGCACCATAAGCTTGCCAGTTATCATTGGGCCCTTGACCCATGGTACACTTTTCCATGTGTTGGACCTAGATTTATCTTATAATTTACTCTTAGGTACACCTTGGATAAATGAAATTCATTTAATCCCTTTGAAATTTCACCAGTGTCTTAAGTTATGACACTCATGCATGGAAGTTATTATCAATGGATATTTTCATCCCTAAAAACATTTCAAACATTTGGAGGTTGAGTATGAAAGTTACAACTACCACTTTGGCCTATATTCGATTCCCAGAAAAGACAAAGATAAAGAAATAATTTTATAATTGCCAAAGGCCAATTGTATAAACCTAGGTAGTCTTGATTCATCTTCATATATTCCTCCTCTTGAAATGTTTAATTATTTTACCATCTCAACCAATGGCCCAAGAGAGTATTTGACCCATGACACATTCCACATTGCTAAGCTTCCATATAATCTCAAGTCCAATGGAAGACCTAAAGTTAGGCCACCTTACATGGAATGGCAATGAAAAGGTAAACTTCATAGTCCAATTCCTATCATTTTCACACTAGTTAATGCCTAAGAAGAGGAACCACTTGCCAATGATGAATCTTAGTTGTACAATGACAAGTTATCTGATTGCTAAAAAAATGCAAAATATCTCATTCCTAAAAATATCATGGAGAACTAAGCCTACGAAGGTAGAGGCCTTAGGCCAAATCAACATGGTACTCTTGAGCTAATTTTTATAACTTGATTTAAAGGAACTTATGGTCTCATATTTAAACCACCTAGGGGTGACTCCACTATATTATTTGTGTTCCAATGCCAATGTATAATGATGATGATGTCAATAACAAATTAGATTATGATCATATCATTTATTAAGACCTTACCAATACCAACCTATTTGACCCATATACCATTTGTACCACTACCCCATTAATTTGATGTAACCCACTTCCTCTATATCACCCTCAACTTATAGCCTGGGACCAACAAGAATCGATAGTGCCTATATATGCATTTGAGAATGATGATTCCTTTTACAATTTTATAGGCCTAAGATACAATGTTCTATTAAGAGACCACAAACAATGGTTCTCTATCAAACTGGATCCTACACCCTATTTTAGAGAATGGGTGAACACCCTTAGCCAAAAATAAAAGAATAAAACATTGAGGTCCCAAAGTGAAAACCTCTTTGAGGCACTTTTGGACCAGGGTAAAAGTAAAGAGAAAGGCCATTATTTTGGTGAAAACCTATTTCAAACACCATTATATGGGGGTGTTTACCTTTCCTTGAATGAAGCTCAAGAGACCACAGATGATGAATTTACTTTTGGGTTTGAGTTTAGTTCATTAGAATAACATGTCTTTGATAAAATTACCCAAGAACTTCCTACCATATTTGTGACATGGCCATCATTTCCATTAGGTGATTCATATTCATCTTGTTTAGGAGAGCTTGGAGAGTTAGTACAACCAAAGGATTTTACTTTTACAAGCTAATTTTCATCATTGCCAACCATTTTGGAAGATGGATTGACCCTCCTCATAGAAGACATTATGAAAGTCAACATTGGGACTCTAAATGACCCAAAATAGATCAAATTAGGCATGTCTCTCATTAAAGAGGAACATGATATATTTACATCCCTTTTGAGGTAATTTGTTGACATTTTTGCATAGGCCTATTCAAAAATGCTAGTATTGGACCCCACCTTGGTTTTACACCATCTTCATGTACATCATGATGCTAAACCTATGAAATAAAAATTGCATAAGATGCATCCTCATATTGTCATACTAGTAAAGAAAGATTTGGAAAAACTCTTAGAATCAAGATGCATCTGACCAATCGACTATTTAAAGTGGATCTCAAATGTTGTGCCTATTAGTAAGAAACCTGAAGAAATTTGAATCTTCACTAATTTTAAAGATATCAACAAGGCCTAACCTAAAAATGACTTTCCTCTATCAAATATCAACACGATAGTTGACTCCATAGTAGGGTATGAAATGCTTTCAATTATAGATGGATTTTTAGGGTATAGTCAGATTAGGTTCGCACTAGAATACCAATAAAAGATAATGTTAACCACTCCTTAGGGAATGTTCTATTATCAAGTTATGCCATTCAACCTCAAGAATGCTAGGGCCACATACTGAAGATCCATGACTATCATATTTAATTATCTTATGCAGATATTATTAAATACTATGTCGATGACATATTGGGTAAATCAAAGACCCGTGTCAATCATCCATTCCTACTATAAAGAATATTAAATAGGCTCCATGAGTAAAAAGTTAGACTCAATCATAAGAAGTGAATCTTTGGTGTCACTTGAGGTAAATTTTTAGGCTTCATCATCTCTCATTGAGGCATTGAAGTTGATACTACCAAAGTACAAGCCATTATCAAGATTCCATCACCTTTTAATTTGAAGTAGATCTATAATTTATAAGGCAAGATTCAATTTATCAGGTGATTCATCACATAATTCAATGATAAATGTCATCCATTCACAAAATTAATGAAGAAGGGTGTCATATTGGGATGAATATTATTATAAAACCTTTTAACACCTAAAGTAATATCTTGCCAATCCACCAGTTTTTGTTACCACCAAAGCTAGGAAATCCATTTATACTGCACCTATCTACCATAGATAAAGCCCTTGGGGCACTTATAAATCAATGTGATGACATTAAAAAAATCATGCCATGTACTATCTAATCCATACACTCATTATGTATGAAAATTAATATATACTAATAAAAATATATTGTTTAGCTATGGTATTTTCAGGCTAGAAGTTGTGGCATTACATGATTAATAATAAGACTATATTTTTTTCCAAAGTAGATCTACTCAAGTATTTACTATCCAAGATAAATTTATAATCCTACATGACTAAATGGATCATGCTTCTGAGTGAGTTAGAGATCAAATATGCCAACCATAAAGATACAAAGGGACAAGTACTTGCATATTAGATTTTTGAATCTCCCCTTATAGATATCAAACCCCTCATTTTTCAATTCCCAGATGAATCCATCATGACCATGATAGAAACACCTCCTGAGGATCAACATTGGTACCTATATTTTGGTGGATCATTTACATTACATGGATCAGGGATATGCCTATTATTTATTACACCATAGGGGGATCTTATCCTTAAATCATTATGTATTAGTTTTCCTTGTACTAATAACATGGATGAATACAAAACACTTATTAGAGGGCTTTGAAAATTAGTACAATGGAATATTCAAAATATCATGGTTTATGGGGATTGCCAGTTAATCATCAATCAAGTTATAGATCACTTTAAGACCAAAGATGACAAGATGGTGCCATAAAAGGCCATGGTGGACACTCTTAATTTTTTTTTTCCAACATATAGTTTAAACATATACCTCGAGCTAATAATAGGACAATAGATTCCATGACCATGATTGGTTCTTTGATTCACCACACAGACAAGGCATAAGAATACTAGTTCTTCATCAAAAATCTTATAGTGCCTACTCATGAACCTTTGACCATCACAATGATTTATGATATTATTGGTACCAACTCTATTTGGAAGCCAAACTTTTATATATACCTTCATGACCATATCATGCCATCAGACCTATCACAAAATTAATAAAAGGCCTTTATGCATCAAGCCTCTCATTATACCTTACTTAACCCAACCCTTTACCACCACATATTTGATGGAACTCTACTTAATTATTTAAATTAAATAAAAGTGACATTAGTATTACAAGAAGTTCATGAAGGAGTATGTGGAGCCCACACTAATGGGGTTGTCTTGGCTAAAAAGCTCTTATGTATCAGTTATTATTGGCCAACTATGGAATCAGATGTAACTACTTATGTCAAATGGTGTGATAAACATCAAAGGTATGCCAAGCTAATTCATGACCTAGCCAAAACACTAAAACTGATGCTTACACCATGGTCATTTTCAACATGGGGACTCAATCTCATTGGGAAGATTAACCCTACCTCGTCTGATGGCCATAAACACATCTTTACTGCTACTAAATATTTCATTAAGTGGGTTGAAGTTATACCCCTTACATGACTATAAATCAAAATTTTAAGTTCATCTTCCATCATCTCATATGCCACTATGGTATCCCATCTGACATTATATCTGATAATGGTAGATCATTTAAAAATAAGGATGTCAAAACACTATATGTTGAGTACAATATCACCCAACATTTTTCTACTATATATTACCCACAAGGTAATGGTTAAGCAAAGGCATCTAATAAAATCATTGTCAACATATTTAAAAAGATTATCAATGATGCTAACCATGATTGGCACATCCAAATATTCCATGCCCTATGGGCATATCACACTAATTACCATAATTCAACTAAATCCACTCCATATTCCTTAGTCTATGGAACTGAGGCCATTCTTCCCATAAAGGTTGAGTTATCTTCTTTGCATATCTCATGGAAAAACATCCTAGATGATGAAGATTATAGAGTGGCTCACCTGTAAGAGCTAAAGTTACTTGATGAAAAATATATGGCCACTATCAAAAGCCTTCAAGTATACCAAAAAATACTTTTTGGCCAATATAACCAGTGGGTCAAACATAGAGAGTTCAAGCTTAGGAAACTTGTTATCAAATAAAACCAAAAGAACACCATGAATGAGAAGAAAAAGAAGGGCAAGTTCAAACCCAATTAGATAGTACCATATGTCATTATTTTAAATTATGGCTCGGAAGCATATAAGATTGTTACACCATACATAGATGAACTTGATGAGTTGATGAACATCATAAACCTCAAGTGTTACTTCATTTGAGATACTTGAAGTATTATCTGAGGCATAATTACATTATACCATATCATCATATTCTTTATACCATACTATATACCATTCTATCATACCTTCATTATTGACCATAGTTATTTTTACCTTCCCTCCCCACCCCTTTGACCTTGGTTCCATTATATAGGTTCTTATGACACCTTTTACAAAAGGATTTGGATCAAGTTTTAGTAGTTGATTTAGTATTCTAGACACAGGCAGTATTTTAGACCAGTATGATAGTGGTTTGGTAGTTTCATCCTTAATTTGTTACTTTGTTTAATTACAAGTGTTATTGATTATAATCACCTTTGGGAAAATTTGTGTCCCACTTCATGCTATTAATTATAACTACCTTTGGGAAAATTAGTATCTTTTAACCATGTCATTATATCCTAATTATAACCACCTATGGGAAAATTAATAGCAACATCTTTACCATATCTTGTAACATCACCTTAATATTCCTATTTTTATATTGTCATTTGCCTAAATTCATGAACTTGTTGCTACCTAGTAAAATTATTTTATTATAAGGTAGAAATATGATGAATTGAAGTCCTAATGGGACTATGTAGACAATGCTTGATTCATTTTTAGGTTAGCTCAATCACCCTTCACCATGCTCTCACCATTTTATGAGTAATTTAAGTTTGAATGCTCTTGCTATTTTGTGAGAAACTTAAGCCACACTCTTACCATTTTATAATTTAGGCCATTTAGTATATCATATTTATTATTTGAGTTGAGATGCTTAGAAAACACCTAAACCTTTATAAAATATCTAAAAAATCACAAAATCAATAAAATTGGCTTAGAATTTCCATGCAAGATATAAATCCATTATTTTTTTTAGGATAGGCCATATTATTTGTTTGATTTATTTATAAGCCACCTTGGTATTTTTCATCCATTATATGGAATAACTACATCTCTTGAGTTTCACATGGACTATGTAGGCAACACTTGGATACATGGGGTATCTCAGGTTAGCTTGGCTACACCTTCTTTTTTTATTTTGACTACTTCTTTTCCTTAAGGATCTTGGGACCCCTAACTATTTCACAAGTAACCAATTTTATTTTTCTCATCCTTATTTGGCTTTAGTCTTACACTCTCACCATTTTATGAGTAACCATTTATTACACTCTCACTATTTTGTAAGACCATTCACAAATTCCTCTACATCATCAATCATGTTTTCTTATCATAAATTTTCTTCTATCCCATATCATGGGAGAATTACATGTGTATTGAAGTTCATGTTGGATCTTTCACCCATATAACTATGTAGGCAATGTCCACTTGCCTAATGCATCTGGAGATAGCTCAACTACCCCCTTCATTTTCTTTTATTTCCCCCCATTTCATTTGTTTTTTTCATTATCTCCTACATCATAGGGGAAATTCTTGTCATCTTGTTTGTGTATTTACTTCCCTATAACTTAGGGGAAACCTTGTGCCATTGACCTTATATTATTATACCCATTTCCTTGATTTCTAGCTTAGGGGTCACCCTATTTCCAATAATACCACCTCTTTCACACATGTACAAACAATTTGTTTTTTGTTTGCACTAACATTGTGATTAACCATTATTTGTGTTTTTTTCATTTTTGTTCTCATTTTTTTTAATCTTGTTATGTATTTATTTTTGTATCTTGGTTTTTTTTTAGTGATTTTTCTTTATTGGTATTTTGTCTTTTTGTTTGTTAGCTTATTTTCCTATTTGTTTGCTTTCATTGATGTGCCTTGATTTAGTATGAATGTGTTCATTGGGTGATTCCGTGTGTATTATAATTAATTCCATCTATAATCATATGTCAAAATTGTCATCATGGTTTTTATCATTGATGAATTATTTTTGGTTGTTTATTGGATTGAGTGTCAATACTTATGAATATTTAGGCTAAGTTATCATGATGTTTTGTATCATGGTGCATAACATCATGTGCTAAACCAAAACTCAACTCAATGAATTTTACAATCAATGATGTTGCAATACTTCTCTTTGGTAACCTAAAAAATTCTTGATATACACAAATCATTTCCCAAATATAGAGTAATGAAATCAGAAATTAATTTTAATCCTTGTTAGTTGGGATGTGCATCTCTATATTAGTAGGTAACCTGAATTCATGCTTATCCTTTGTACTAGATTACTCTTACTCTGTGAGTATGGATTTATTCTGTAATCACCCTTTTCTAAATTTTCATATTGTTCCAAATTTAGTTGCTTATGATTGGAAAATAATTATGTTTCAACCTATATGTATGTTAATGATTATAATTGCCTTTGGGCATATCATTATATTTTTACCTCATTATGCCAATGATTATATCCACTTTTGGGCACATCATCCTTTTTATCTACCCAATTGGGACATCTCACTATGACATTGATTATAATTTCCTTTCAGCGAATTAATCTTTTCTACCCCACTTTTACCTTTGGGTCCCATAATTTTCCTTCTTTTAAGGGATCGATCACTAACCTTATTTGTTTCCCACTCCCTTGAGGGGGAATCTAGGGCTCATCCATCACCTATTGGGGCATTAGGCATTAAATATATTTTTATTATTTGAGAAGATGTTATTGTGACTATGGATTGCAACACCTTCTAAAATAGGGGCAAATTATAGACACCCCATTCTGGCCACAACTAGCTTTTGACTAGCCTTCAGACTGATTCCCACTAAACATTGAAAATTAAACCTAAAAATCATTGAACATCCCAATTTTGTCTTCACACAATTAATTAATGATTAAAATCATGTTCGGGTATCCATATTTGGGTTATTCTATCATAAATAAGAATAAACTCTCACAGATTCATCTTCAGTCACCTTACAACCTAAGATCTAGTATTTTGGCCTATGGACCCATTAAGAGAGACACTTGATAAATTCTTAAAAAAGATAAAATGATAATCAAAATGAGTTAATTAATTAAAATAGATTAAATTCTTAGCTAATTAATTCATTTTCAATTAGTGAATATTTAAAAATAAAAATTCAAAAATTCAAAAATATCAAGCTTCTTCATCATTGCCTTTATGAGTTTTCAAGCACTCATAAATATCTAATTTGAGATCCATGCCTATTAATTGAAAATAATAATTACATGTAGCCTCATTAACTCAACTAGAGTTAAATTTAACTCATCTAGAGTTATTTTGAACTCATTTCATGCTTAAATCCTAACCTAACTCAACTTGGGTAAGAGTAACTTTAGAGGTTATAAATACAAGGCCTTGCCTATTGATTTAATGATTTTTTGGTGTAATGTTATTATGCCAAAATAAATACAATAAGCTCTTTTGGAGTACATTTATTATTCTAAAATAGATGCAAATAAGCCTTTCTAGTAGTGTTAGCATGCCAAATACATAAGCCAAGCTAAGCCAACTAGAAAAATGAAGGTGCAAAGGAGAGGTTGAGAAAATGGAGCTTAATTGATAAAGATTTATTTATGAATATATCTAAGAAAGCCATTTCAACAATCCATTTTAGAGATACAAGGAAGGTAAAATGATGATTTCTTTTTTTTTTTCTTATTGTGTTTTCATTATATTCTTGTTACATATGCTTTTCCTAGTGTCTAGGCTAGAGATGTTAATGTTTAGTGTATTATTTTTAATTTAGTTTTATTGATTAACACTATACTAATCTCCCCTATATGTATTCATTTTTCACACCACCTACACCTATTATGGTTCATTGTCACCTTGTAGATTATCTATTAAGATAATACACATAGGTTTTATGTTTTAGCATGTAGAAAAAAACCCAAGGTACTCAAATTAGGGCATGCCACATTAAAAAATAGGGGTTAGTGGGATCAAGTGAAGTTAGTATGATTTAAAATACCCCTCTGTTAGTGAGATCTACCTACATAGAAAATAATATGAAGAGGGACACACACTGATTTAGTTATCCCCTTATGCAGGCTTATGTGTGAACAATTATGCAATATGCTATATGTGAGTACATATAGTGATATATATTGTAACTTGACAAATAATTCTCATGGATTAATATTTGGGTGCTTCAAACCTATAATAATATTGATTCTATAAATAATATGGAAATAGGGAAGAATTGGGTAGTTTTTAAAATCTTGAGAGGTGATTTTTCTTTGAATTAGATAGGTGTGTGCTTGAAAATTATTTAATATTACTTCATTATAATGGTATCTGAGTTATATTTATACAACAACTTTTGAGATTATCTCACAAGAGTATTAAAATAATAATATATGCCAACCCTTACATGTTGAAATATTCTCAAATTTGAGTGTTTGTGAGGTATAAACACTAGCGGTAGAATTGGGACACTAGAATCAACACTAGTATCCTAATCTAGATGGTAGTGTCTAGGAGAATAGGAAATTAATAAATATTTATAACTGATAGTGCAAGATATATTTTAGGTTTTAAGCATAATGTGGGATACAAGTGTTCTTGGTAATCAAAATATCAAGGTCTGACTATAAGAAAAGCATTTAGGCATTATGAGATGGAAAATGCAAGACTTTCAGTAAAAGGGAGGTATTAAACTAAAGTGTTGATCCATGAGTGATATTTTTGAAGTGTAGAAGACTAGTTTATCATATAAAATCTAGAATTAGCATCTACATTTGCCCTCTTTTAATCTAGTAATGTATAAGTATGAAATTACTTGGTTAAAGGAAAAGAAATAAATACCATGGTGTATACAACACACCTTGATTTGACTTGATCCCTTCTATTTGTATATTACCTAAACCAAGAACATGTTATAGTGTAATTAGTGCATATAATCTAAAAATTTAAATAATTGAAATAATTCAGAGAAAAGAGAGCAAAGAAGTAATACACCTATGTGTCAATACAATAATGTTTCCCATTAGTAATTTGTTTTGGTAATGATTATTCTTAGATAAAGCATTAGATATATAAATAGGATAATTATAGGGTGATCATGCCCCCAATCTCGTACGAAAGTGAGTTTTACTGAGGCCATATAATGCACTAAATATTGATTGCATAAATCAAGTGTATATATAATATATCCAATCTCTCTCAGTAAAATGGTATAAACATCTCAACTTGTAATATGGAAGTAGTGCTAACTCCATTGATTGCATTGAATCATGATTTCACTACTGAAGGGAGCTAAACTATGGCAATAGATAAGGCTCAATTGGTGTATCTTGGTAAGGTTAGTGAATAAATGTGTATATAATCTAAATATGTATCTATGATTTAGTGAATTATGGAATATGAACTTATAATTTATCTCAAGGTGAAGTATCCATAAAAAATTAGCCTTTACTCTGTAAACTATGTATAACATCTATCACAAATCTAAAGACTCTATTCCAAATATATGAAAATTAGTGCTAAATATATAATATTTTAACCCAAGTGTATATCAAAATCATGTAAACTATATCAAATTATATCAATTATTCCAACTATATGGTTATACACACATATCTTTCATAATTAATTAAGTGAGCTTATATAATATATATGGTTATATTATCCTTTTGAGATAAGTTGACCATCACATTGAATTACACTCACCTCAAAATGGGGACCATGCTATAGAGACATAAGTACACATACACACAGTTGGAATAATTGATATAATTTGATATAGTTTATATATATATATATATATATATATATATATATATATATATATATATATATCATGTAGTAACTAGACATATAGTGGTATCATGTCTAAGTAGATATATCAATGATGCTTGTAATATATACAAATAAAAATCCCTAAGAATAATTATATGAATTTTGGAAACATTTATAAGAAAAAAAATACAAGCTAAAAAAAATAAAGCACACACACAAGATCACTCAATGTGTGACAAAAGGGGTCTAATGAGACCATAAACAAGGGCCATGTTAAAATTTCACACACTCAAAGGGGAGGACATGTCAAAATTTATGCACACCAAAGAAAAAATCAACACTCAGGGCAAATTTTCCAATAATTAAGTAACATGTTCAATATATCTAAAATCAAGAGAAATTATTAAAAAATAAGTACACTCAAGTAAGCCATGTGACAAGATGAATAGGTGAATTACATAAGCAACTAGCATAAGTATATCATACTAGTCCCTACATACATGTGTTATAAAAATATCATGTAACATAACATATCTGACACACTATGTAAGATGCTTAAATTAGTATATAAGCTCAACATGATAATGCAAAGTGATCATAAAAACAATAGAAATTGTATCAATCATGGTCCATAAAAACATATGCTCTCAACATCGTGTATCACATGGGTAGAGGAAATGTCCAAAATTTACATGTGCATGTATCATGGATCTAATCTATGCATGTATCACACTTAATTAATTATGAAAGATATGTGTGTATAGAAAGTAAATGATATACTATCTACTAACATAAATTAAAAAACAAATGAAAAAGCTAGTAAACATATGAATGTTAAATATTTTTTTATTTTGATTTATTTGAATGTTTTTATTTTTGATTTTTTTATAGGAATGATAATTATAATAGATGATCCCATCCGATGGATTCTAATAGGGTGGATTGGGCTTAGGATGGTGTATAAATAATTTGTCATACTACCAAGGATCATATATATGTGAGAAAATTAGATCTATAGAATTTGTAATACTCTACCTATACTGTATTAGACTATGTGTCATGAAGTTATAGTAGAATCTATAGTGGTTCAAGGAGATCATTTATTTCTCTGGTGTAACTATAATTTTGGGTCTTTTTACCCTATCTAAAACATGATGATTTTCTCTAAAAAACTAGTTGGGTTGTGAAGGTGTAAATGAGGGTTCTATAGAGTGTACTATATATCTATGATGTAATAAATCCTAAAGTATAAATCACATAGGAATGATGATTTCCTTTTGATTTCCATTTCACATGATTAACCTTAATATTTTGTATAATTATTTATCTTGGAATTAATTTATCTTGTTTTAATGATGTTTATATTGAACCCTTGAAACTATGATTACAATATTGGCATGAATATACTTGAGACATCTATTCAATATGGAGGGTTTTTCATGGAGATTATGAATGTAAGGTAATCTTAATAACATATCAGAGACTCCCATATATGGTATAACTTAAAATTTTGTGGTCACATGTGTGGCATCAACTTACAAAGGTAAATCAATCTCACAAAAAACCTCTTGTGCTTTCCCATCAAATGCCTTGACTATCTTGGTCGAAGTGTATAAATAATCATGTATATATAACAAATTTAAGTAATATAATTATATATAAATTCTTACTAGAACCATTATAACCCATAATACTATGCATAGGTTGATAATTAATATGTGCTCGAGTAAATAAGGAATGAAGATCTAAGTTGACATCCATAATTTCACTATTATCAAATGTAATATAAGGCAATTGAACCATCGAGGTTTCTCACATTTAAGTGTGACAATAATCTCATATAATGGGTCCCCATAATTTAGTGGAGGAGGATGTGAATTATATTCCATTTACACTTCTAGTGCTTCCTTACAATGATCTTATAATGGATTGTTAAATATCTTCTAGTTTTGATGATGTTGTCACTCCCAATATCCTTGTATCTAAAGTCACTCATGAGATTGAGTGTTTCAGAGGGAGAAAGTGGGGAACAACACATGGGATAAATATAAAACCTAATTAATTTTAGGGCTGATGATAGTTCAGCCCAAGGACCAAGTATTTTAACCTTTTTTAACTTAAAGAGCAACAATAATTACCACTAGAGCCTCAATATGTGTGTGATTACACTTATAATCCATTAAAAACCATAGAAAACCATTACTCAATATTTTATCTACACTAAAATTTAATTATTTTATAATATAGGGGAGCATATTTCACTTCCAAAAAATAAAACATAAAAGGGAGGGAAAGGTAAAGCAAAAAAGAGGGGTTTCTAATTGAGAGGATGTTCATGCCTGAGAACTAAAATATGTTGATTCATAGTTTTACCATTGTGTGTTTGGTTTAACATTTTCAAAACATTTAGCCACCCAGTGGGAAATATTCAAAAGGAAACCAATATGAATATTTCACTTTTAGGTTATCCACATAATTTAAAAACTCAAAAATATTTTCAAGGATTAACACATAGCTTTTGAAACACTTTATAACTAAAATTACATAATGCATATATTATTCACAAAAGACTAAAAATAACATATAAGGGGTTAGAATAATAAATACACAATCTATCTACCCTATTCTTCTCTGTAACTTAAGCATAAAATCATTACTCATACATAAACATTCACTTAAAACATAGAAAAAATGGACCACATTCCATGAACACAGAGATAGGTTAAAACAAATAAAAGTGTTCTTTTAATGTTTTAACAAAGTTTTTATACATAAATTTATGATCTTTACAAAGAATTGTTGTTTAAAATATATATATTATGGGTTTCAAATAAATAAAAGTGTTCTTTTAAAGTTTTAACAATGTTTTCTTACATAAATTTATGACCTTTACAAAGGATTGTAGTTTACAATATATAGAGGATGGGGATCACCTCCAAGTAACACATGATTCCCATCCTTGGCCATGATGGACACTCAAGGTTTTTACAATTACATAAATTTAAAAAAGAATAAAATGATTCTTCACTCTCCCCAAAATTACCCCAAGGACCCCACTCAATTGACATACTCATGAGTTGGATAAGATCTACATCCCAGTTATTTTGGTTGTGCCTCTTTGGCTACCAACATGACTACTACCAGATCAAACTCTTAGTTTAGATTATCTAGGTTCATGGGTGGCTCCTAAAACATCATCTATGACTAGGTTAGCAATCATTGATGTGCTTATAATGGATCCTCTAGGGACACTTCCACTTCTTAAACCTAGATGATGCTTGATGTAGACTAAGTTGAGAGTTCTAAGACTACCTTGGCTCTAACCTTATTATCCTTTACCACTTTTATCTTCATGACCTAGTTGAAGTGACCCAAGTGAACTTTAAACTTGCCTCTATATAGTAGGGTGCCATTTGGGTGGAATAAAATAGTGATTTTATCCTCATTGAAGTAGGTCAACATCCTTTCCCTACTCTCTTATTTAGGGCATACAACTATCTGTACCAAGGCCATCTGCTCTTCAATCGAGGTCCTCAAATTCCCAACATAAATATGATAAAATATCAGGTCTAAGGTAGGCATCATTTTAGCTCTAGGAACATACCCTTGTGGATAACCATGATAAGCTTCTTTCACTTATTGTCCATAAGAGAAATCCCTTATAAGTATGTTTGAGCCTATTATAGATGTTTTTACTTTGGGCTAGTGATTCATCCACCTTGCCAAGAGATGATAAGATATATATGAGGGCTTCCTTGACTCTCCTAATCAATTCTATAGGGAAGGTTATCTTCACCTATGACTTAAACATATATACCTACTCATGTATGTATTTCATGATTTTATTTGACATATCATGCATGACATAGACCACAAAGATGAGATCCTCAACCACTCCCTCTTCACTTATGGATGTTATTATTTTGGTGAGTGATAAGAGGTTTCACTAAGTCTACCATATCATAGGATATTATCCTTGGATGAATTTTTATGTGAGGATCCTCCTCATGTCCCTTAAGGTCCTATCAAACTCCCATTGAAATTTGGAATCTCCCTCCATAATCATCTTAGGTGCTTGCAACACTATGACTACTCCTAGGGTAGAAGGGGGTATTGGTGGGGTGGTAGAGATGAAGGTTACATGCAGAGGCCTAATGAAAGGAGGAATGGATGAGGTAGAGGGAGTGAAGGATGAGATTAATGGAGGAAAAGTAGGCATAGGTACCTAAGGAGGTAAGATGTGAGGGGAAACCCATGAGAACATTTGGTCCTGACACTAGCTCTGGGTTAAATTGACCTATGGGGAAATATTGCTAGGGAGAAGGGCATTTAGTAAGAAGGAGGAAATTAGTTGAATAAATATAAATCCATAGTAAAATAAGACAATGGAAATGGGAGGCTTGAGAATGATATGAGGAACAAAAGGGGTTGAAGAGTCAAAGTTACCTTTTGCTTTTTCCTAGGCCTCTTGCTCGGATCAACTTGCACTCTTTTAATGGAAGGATTTATTATGGAAGGGGTAGTAGGGGATGACCAAGGATATTTTTAGGTAATGACAAGTTCCAATTATGTGACCAAGGATAATTAAATTTTGCACATAGGTACACTTATTATTGGGGGTATAGCTAGACCTTTTGAAGAAGGAGCACTTAGAGGTGGTTGAACTTGTGTAAGAAGCAATGAAGGTGCTATTGTGAACCCTACATATGGAATGGATTACATAGATGGAATTTGGGATGTCAAGATAGTGTACATATCCAAAACCAAAGGAAATTAGTTGAACTATGGAGGGGATGAGATAGGAAAGTGGGGAGGCACTACTTGAGTGGGCCATTTTAGGAATGGGAAACTAGGAGGGGGATACATTGGGTTGTTATAGAATGGAGGGATTAGGGGAAGGGACCTATGGGGAATATAATTGATGGTCACACTTGGGGCTCACCTCTGGGCTACTGTTAATATCAAATTGTAATGCCTACATAACTATTAGTTGAACAAATGGAACCATGGGAGGTGGTGGATGTAGAGTAAAAGGTTTGGGAGGAGAAGATTTAGAAGGAGAAGGGGTTGGGACTATTTGTAATATTATCATTACAAATTGAGGAGTTTCTTCAACATCCTCTTAGGCTTGTACTAATGCATAAGAGGTAAGGACTAACTAGGGTAGATAATATAAGCTAAACCTACTTCCCTTTCTTCCTCTTCCTAGCCTCAAGTTAGGTGAGCACCTCTTTGTCATCTATTGGGTTGAGGTGGACTTCATCTTCCTCACTAGGCTAGTGGACATAATTAATGTTGATTCAAGATTAATACTTAATCACATGGGCCTTGATGGTGTTGTATGGGTCCTAATATCTATGTTTTGCCTTACCCATATCATATGAATCTTTGACCATAGTCATATTCTATGAAGGGAGTAGAATATGGTACACATGATGCTTGATAGTGATGGAGAAGGCTGGGTAAGCCTTTTATTGGTGATTAATATAGTGATCAAAGATGCAATCAACTCATTAATAATTAATATCTTGCTCTACTAACTGGTCTCAAACTTGGTAAGGAAATTGGAGGGGATCTTCGAGGGTATTAGTCACTCAAATGATGGTTTTATCCCTATATTACTAGTAATCACTTTTGGGGGTGAGAGACTACCTTATTTCATTGGAGAGACAAGGCATGGCTACCTTGTTGATGGCCACATAAACCACTAAGTAGGACTCACAAATATCTTGGATATGGTTCCAGCAATGGTGGCCATATATTTTATAAAAAACTACATGGACCACTATGCCTTTAGAAACACATGGTTGAAAGCTAAAGGGTTTAAAAAGAATGGTGGCATAGACTGCATCCACCATGTATCTCATCATATAAAAATTCCCTCCACCATGAGAATCTAACACTACTTTGAAAAGGTTGAAATTGATCACACCCCTAAGGTTTGGTACTTGATCACCTTTGATTACTATATGTAATAAGAGCACCTATAATATATTGATGTGTACATAGTTAGTCACTCTAAATAGTAGATCTAATTATATCATCATTATGTGGATCCTTTCCTTGAAGGCATATACTATGTAATAGTCTATGTCTACATTATTAACCCATTTGGTATCTGGGTTATCTACCTAGTCCTTCAAGACATTATAAATTTGGTATGTGTTGGTCCACGTATCAACTATATTAACATCATATGAGACTATGTATTTGCGGAGGTTATAGTAGGCTTTGAATGTTCTCCATAAATTACCTATGATCCTATGTTAGGAGCCCAAAACACACACCAAATCATGAACACCATCATATATTTTCTTAGAAGTGATCAATAACTTGTTGAAGAGGTCTGCACACTTTTGGCTTAGCTAAAATTTGTGTAATCTGAACTTTTCATATACCTAGAGGGCATCTTAGAGCTTGGCCTTGTCTTGATCATCACTAGAAGTCAATTTAGGCATAGTTTCAATTGATTTAAATATGTTATTATAGTTATTAAAGAAATTTAAGCCCTTAGGGAAGGTGTTTTCCTTATATTTGGGCTTAGCCTTAAGGTTAGAGGATGAAGCTACCATGGTAGAAAAGGGATATATTTATATGGTATAAAATTTTGAGCAAGGAGATTATGGGGACACATAAATTGGCTTAAAGTGAGGAGGTAAGATTTGGGAATATGGGAAAAATAATGGTAAAATATTTTTCCATTGGGAACATATAAGAATCCTCAAATATATCATTTATTGATGGCACTTGGTAGCTCACCCCACACAAATTAAAACTTAAGTTGGTGGCCCAATCCTTTCATTTATTTCTTGATTTAGAATTAAACTAAGAGATTTTGAATATATGTCACCTATTATATTTAAATACTATTAAAGGATGTTTGTAACTATTCAATCAGGGCCTAATTTTCTATTAGTTAATGTGGAGAGTGTGTTAGGCACATGGCTATATTATCCATGTGGCATCCCAAGTAGCCTTTATCTTATGTCATGTGTCCATCACTAATTGGCCTTAACTATAATGGATACCACTTATGCATGACCTGATATTTTACCATGTGATGTTTTATGATTATCCTTTTAAATATGACTATACCCCCTACTGATCATCTCAAGGTGTCTCAAACCACTTTTGTTAGCTTTCTTATACGAAGGGGCCACATGGGGCTTCCTGATAGGTCAAACTCTCCTAGGATATAACATCTTTGAGAGGTCCAAGAGGCTAAAAACTTTGATATTCAGGTCCACATGATGTTTCCTCATTCAATTGAGCTTTCCTAGGCTCTAACATATCTAACACATCTAGGATATTGATAACTTTGATAGCCGGGTCCATGTGGTGTTTCTTCATTCAATCGAGTTCTCCTAGGATCTAACATTTTTGACAGGTTTGAAAGACTAACATATCTAAAATTTGGGTCCATGTAACACTTCCTCATTTGGTTAAGATTTATCAGGCTCTAACATCTATAATAGGTCTAGGAGATGGACAACTCTAATAGTTTGGTCCATGTGGTGCTTCCTCATTTGGTGTTACTTTTATGACAAATCATGAAAAAATATAGTGAAAAAATGAGGCCACATAATTATTTTAGATTCTTACCTACATACCAATGAGGCTTTATGAGATGCCATATAGGACTTCAAGAGACTAAGTTCCAAGAACTTCAATACAAATCTACATCTACAAAAAATAGTTAGTGTAATAACACAAAATATTATATATATCAAAATGTTTTGTTTTTTCTATGACACAAAAAGTAATTAGTTGTGCTTGAATCCAAAAGGACACAAGGGTTTTAAATCAGAGACTAAATTGTCATTTTAAGCATGTTAGATGCTAGGAAAATTGGGGCAAGACAAAAATTCAAGGATTTTCATAGAAAGATGTTCAAAGAGGGACTAAAAATTCAATAACTTTAAATTGGTAATTTTTAGATGGGTCCCCCACTTATACAAAGAAGGGGATGTGTTGGCCATAACAAATGGTGAAATTATGGGGAAAATACTACCCTAACATTTAGAACCTATACATTAATCATCTAATCTTGAACATAGAGATAAGCAAGCTGAGCTTTGTCTATTACACTTTGATTATGTAAAGTGATTGAGTCTATTTTAACAAGTAACACACTAGTCTCTAATTCCTTCCATGGCCATTTTGTGCATTATTAATGGGATGTATTACTTTAGTAAGTTAGGGTACATATGGGATATCAAAATATTTCTAGAGCGGTATGCATTTTTATAAAATTTTGGCTAAGGAAGGAAGGCTTGAGTATTGCTCTACTACCAACTAGGTGCCCATAGACCCAACATAGATGCTTTTGGTCTCACTTATAACCTTTATCCATTGCCAACTAGGATAGAAATCTTACAATGGATGTTGCCAAAATCACCCTTTTTGAGGAATAAACTTAACATATTTTTTTCAAATTTTAGACTTCCTTTGATCTGATATTGTATTCTTGTTTCATGAGGGTTAGTGACCAATATATCCAAGGTGTATAGTAAATTTAATAGGCTTCCAATATCTAGATGACCATTCACTTATTTAATAATTTTATAGTACCTTTGTTCTTTACATGATGGGTGCTTGTGATGAATTTGATTAGGGTATAACTTTTCTCAATTCACTTTCTTAATGCTGAATTAGTGGCTTTTAAGTTTATCATTGCCTCTTGGAGAATTGCCTTACTTATAAATGCATTCAATATTGGGGGATCGCCTTCTATTTATCAATCCTAATATCACATTTTAATGTTTGGTCATCCATTAGAGTAGTTATCACTCTTTTTAAGCTTGGTACTTCTTTAAAAATTATAAGGTGTAGGTTTTTCATTCTAGGGAGGGAGACTGGGGGTCAAATAGACTATTATAAGGTTGGAAACACAAACACATGGCACAAAAAAAACACAAAATAAAGACCAAAAATAAACAAGATAAGCAAACACATAACATAAGTAAACTAACCTAAGCCTAAACTAATATGTACAATACCACCCCTGTAGTCATTATTCTAAAATTGTACTAGAAGGGACAATCAAGAAATAGTGATTTATGAGCTATCCATTTAGAGGTAGTGGGAGGTCATTGCCTTCAAGGTCTTCAAGGTGGAAAGAATTATACCTAAGTAACATAGATATTTAGTATGGAATGACCCAAAGTGGATCAAAATTAGAATGCTAACCCTTGTTTCCATTGGATTTATCCCACAATATCACTAGATCTAAAATCCTAAAGTATTTGACCTTGGCCTTCTTTTCAAACTAATACCTGATAATGATTTTCTTTTGCTAAAGTTTATTAAGTATTCATATTGGGCTTATTATAACTAGATAATGTATAAGATCTTATAATTCACTTTGTCATTAGGATCTATATACCTTTGCATAAACTTATAGGTAGGCAACTTGAGTATGATTAACAGAACTAGATCTAACCCATAGGCTATTGAAAATGGTGAGATTTTGAGTTCATCCTTATGAATAATGTGGTTATCCCATAAGGTAAATTTTAGTAATGAATGTCATTCATAGGGTTTCTTTTCTTCAAACTTCTTGATGGCATTGATCAAGTTTTTTTAGTTGATTTCACCAATCTATTCCATTTTGGGTAGTAATTGGATGAAGACCTCAAAGTAATCCTATTTTCATATGCCCATTTAATTAATTCTATGGATTCAAATGTGGGTCCATTATCATAGACTAATGAGATAGGGGTCTTAAACTTAGTAGTCACATTATTATATAGGAATTGGATCACATCATTAACAATGCTTTTATTTGTCACCACCACTTTGGTCCATAACGTTCAATAATTTTTGGCTATAATATAAAACTTATGGCATGTTGAGGAGTTGGGGTTAATAACCCCCATAAAATATAGTGCCCATTGTGAAAATAGTGTCATCACTATAACTGTTTATAAGGTAATAGAAACATGGGCTTCTCTTTTAGAAAATCTATGACACTGATGGCATGCTTTGACATGTGCATGAACACATCTGAATAGGTTTGGCTAATAATAAATCACTCATATTTTTTTATGCACCATCACATTTGTTGTAGGATGACCAATGCCAAAATTTTCATGAAATTTTGCCATTACTTCCTTGGCTTCAAATTATGATAGACATTTTAAATAGACACCTTCATGATTCCTTCTAAAGATAACTATTTTATTTAATTATGTTTCATTAAATATGAAGGATATCTTATATATTTGATTGAGTCCAGGAGGTAGGTTCCTATAGAGTAAATAATGGACAATTGGGGTGTACCAATCTGATTGCACTACTAGTTTCTTATCTAATTGGTACAAAATGATCCTTGGATCAATCTTGGTTATTAGTTGGGTAAGACCTTATTGTATAACTATATTGGTATTTTTTATTTCTAAGTAATATTCCTATATATTGGTCACCTATTTTCCTTTATGTTTTCCTAGTTCATTCTGATCCAACATTTACTTGATAAATGGGTTTGGTATGATTGTATGCAATTTATTGTTGAGAATGTAGTGCCTAGAATATTTAAAAAATTTGACCAATGCATAGGTATATTTATACAAAGTGGAGTACCTCAACTCTGCATATTTTATATTGGTTCTCATAAAATTATTAGGGTATTCTTCTCCATCAAATATTTGCATGAAATTGGAAACAATGTTGTGGTTTGAGGCAAAAGGGTAAATGTAGAAATCTTTAGTGTAGTTTGGATTGATCAACATGGGTGATTTCATGATGTCATAGTTTATGTCATAAAATTATTCTTTGAATCAATATGCCACTCTATCTTAGTGTCTTATTTCAACATAGCATTAAGGGGTTTTATAATTTTAGCAAATCCATAAATGAACTTGCAGATGAAATTGAATTTTCCAAAGAAGGATTTCTGCTCTTTTTTGCTTAGGTTGAGGTAATTTAGAAATTATATCATCTATTTCTGATATATATCAATACTTTTCTTTGTGATGATATAATCAATAATCTTACCTTTGGTGACATCAAACACACTCTTTTTATGGTTTTACACCTTTCAATTTTTTTTGTAAATGGTATATATGATCTAACCTATATTTCAAAAACATAGTTAAATCATCCATGTATATTACTATGCATTTAAAAATTAGACCTTACAAACATAAAATACATTACTTTTTAAAAGGTCACTCTAGCATTGATCAATCCAAATGGCATCCATTTTTAGGGAAATGTACCCCACTTCATGGTAAATGCAGTCTTGGACCAGTCATTATAATTCACTAAAATTTGATTATATCCTAAGAACACATCTAAGAAAGACATCATCTAGGATCCATTAATAATTTAGATTAATTCATTAAGGGCCAAAAATGGGTATTTATCCTTATCTAAAGCTCTATTCAGGTTTTAGAAGTCTATACACAACTTAATCTCACCATTCTTCTTTCAAACATGCACTAAATTTTCCACCTGAGTGGAATAGAAAACTGGGAAGATTATTATAGTAAAAAATAGCTTTTGAACCTCTTTGTGTATCAAAGGTTCAACGATTAGGTTCATAGGTCTCTATTTTTTCTAGAATGGTATTTTATTTGGCTTAAAGGGATGCTATGAGTGATTACCCTCAAGTTAAATATTATGAAGTCCTGATAAGTCCACCAATTATGTATTTATAACTCAATAACAACTTCTAAATTTGATCGATATCTTTGTCAGTCCAGTCATGACCTATGTTGATAGTTTAGGGTCTTTCCAAGGACCCTAGGTTAATGGTTCAACATTCATGACCTATAAGTTTGGGTTTCTTAATTTAGGGAATAGGTTTGAATGTGTTGAATTCCTTTTCTAGATAAATAATTCCCTTTGGGATTCCATTTCCTTTGATATTGATATGAATTTATCCTTTCTAACTTAAGCCTTAGAATTATCCCTTTCATATTCATTTATTATTTGGGCTTTGAATGCCCCAAGATTTTTAAGGAATTTGATGATATTTTGGTAATCTTTAAAGACCTATTAATTTGTGATTTTATCAAGAATAGAGGGGAAAGGGACCAATTCAACAATGAATTCTTGCATCTCAGTGTTGTCTAGGGGAGTCAATCTTGTAGCTAAGGATGCTAATGATTCAAAAACAAATTTTTCTTCCCTGAGGATAGGGATAATGTTGAATGCATCAAACATTTATATTAGGTCCCATGCCCTATGTTTTTAGTTTTTGAGGTATGATAGTTTACACTAAAATCTACTCTTAACTTAGTTTATGACCAACTCAAAGTCACTAAAAACTCTTATTTCTTTAGCCTTTTTCTTCAATGCAAATTTTAGCCTAAAAATTAATGATTCATACTCTAATAGGTTATTAGTGTAGGGGAAATACATGCTATATTAAGTTAGGTATCTACATCCTTGTGGGTTTATTAGTATACCACCTACTCCACCACCTTGTTTGGAACAGGGCCCATCAACATATAGTGACCACAATCTTGGTGATTTAGGTTAATTATTAGCTTTATATTTAGTAGGTTTCATGCTTAATATATAAATCCCTAATTTAGAGGATTCTAGATAATGTTTTCATTGACTATGTTGTACTTAGTTATCTTATGTTTCATTTGGGGTTCCTTATCCACTCTAATATGATTTTATATGACTCTCTAATAAGCCTATTTTTATTACCCCCTTATTTTTTGAAATCCATGTCTTTGATTCTGACATATAGAAGGCTTATGTCATAAAATCTAAAACTATGTTAGGGGCCAACTCATTTGAATTTAACCAAATATGCATTTTTTATTCATTGACAAACATGTGATTGCTATATTTGAATCAAATTGTTACTACTAATGTTGATTAAGTGGTTATGAAAAGCATGAGTTGCTTCTAAATGAAATATTTTTTTAGTATCAATCTCAATAAGTTCTAGTGATAGTAGGTGGTGTATTCAGTGATTTATAATAAGCGTAGTGTTTAATTTGAGCTTAATGCAATGCATAGCATTGAATCATATAAATATTTTATATTCATAATAAGCTATATCATTGATCATGTTGAAGTAATGGAAATATTAGTTATACTTTTAGTCATTTCTTGTATAGGACATCCTTCATAATTCTGGTAATTAAATGTTTAATTTCAATACCATAATAGGCTTTTTAGGTGTTCTTGATTAGATTATTTGACAAGGGATTTTTTATATTTTGATTTTGTATTCATTAAATAATCGTATTTATATTGCATATAAATTCATAATTAAAGGGATTGATTGTATTCAAAATCTTATAAGCATATTTAAAATGTTTTAAATACCTAAGAAATAATATCAATTACCTAACCTAAACACCATCTAAGACCTAAGGCATTCCCCTACATACATTCATGTTTATTACCGAGGAGGTAATATTAATATGACATATGTATCAAGTTATAAATGTTGATGATCAATTTTGAATATAGTATTATGGTGATAGGCATGTTGATTAAAGTCTTATATCAAATATCAACCATGATTAACTCTAGGTTTGAAGTAGAGTTCAGAAAGTGTCAGTATTGATTCACACTAGATTTGGTAACATATGAAATTAATGGATATAATTTTGAGACTTGAGTTGGAAAATTTGATAGGATTTTATGCATTAAGTTATGGTACTTGCCTTGGAATATCGGCATGTATATACATTTCTAAACATATTAGTGATTTTCTAACTTTGGAGTGATGAGATAAGAGGTTGGTGGATTATTAAAATCCAATGTAAGAACTACACATCATCACAAGTGATAAATAATTGTTATGACATTATAAAATGATGATTTGTTTTTGGTTTTAGTTTCATTCCATTTAAGATGCTATGGAAGTGAAGCTTTACTTGGATGTATTATAGAGGGTTTGAAATAAATATAGTGATATTTCAAAATCAATTTAAATTTTTTTATGAGGTATGTGTATTTATATTCTTGATTCAAGAAATATGTTCAAAATTCTAGCTTTAAATGTGATGCAGATGCATTAACAACAAGATGTAAATGTTTACATATTAGACTAGGTGAGTCAAATAATGCCTATTGTGAAGGGTAGGGAGGTAATATAAAAGGTCTTAGGGATATTTTAAGAGTTAGTAAGAATATTTAGATGCTTCAATTGTATTTTCATAGGTCAATATAGTTAGTTTGGGTTTTCTCTCCAAAAAGGGAAAGTTTGAATATTTGAATTGTTGTAAATTTTTGTAAAGGGTATGATAATTTTTCAAGGTCATGTTAAAAAGGGAATAAAACTTGTTGAATTATCCCTAAAATCTTATTTACATATTTTCAATGTCTTTTATGTCAATTATCACTCAAGACCCATCTATAAAGAACCCTACATTGGAATAATATAGATAAGGGACGATGAGTGAATCTTAATCTTAATTTAAGACCAAACTAAACTTGTATTTATTTATATAATTCCTATAATTAAAATATGATTCCAACAAGGCAAAGAAACAAGTATAAGGTTGAATGATAGAGCCTTGAAATAGTATTTAAGGATAGATGAGTGAATAAGGTTTTTAGGCATGTATGTTTGTGTATGTTTGCAGTAGGACTATATGTAAATATTAAAGACTAATCAATAAAAGGAAGGATGTTATACATTGAAGAAATTTATAAGATCTAATCTAGGGGTAAGTAGGTATTATTTGTTCTTTTGGCTCAATTATGTGCCCTTGAGATGAATAATAAAGTGTTTGAGGTCTGTCAATCCTATAGTTATTGACATGTTTTGATCCAAAGGAGTAGATTATCACGTGTTTTATATTGCATGAAGAAAATAAATTATTGAAATATATTAGATAAACTTGTATAGGCATTGATCAAGGATAAAATAATCTTTTAAAACCTTTATGGTGTGAAATTTCCTTATATGTAAGCTCTTGGCTCTGAAAATACATGTACAATATGTAATATTCATATAAATGAGATATTTTTTAATATTTTATGTGTGATTTGAGGATTATAATTGACAACATATTTTTAAGAACTGATGTGTATTATAATTTATGAAAAATAATCATTAAACATATCAATGTGTGGAACTAAGCATGATTTTAATCTCTCTCTCAAGTCTGAAGGTTTATAATGAATTTTTTATAGTAAAATAAATCCTCATGGTTGAACATAATTTATAAGAATATGTTTTAATTCTTAGGTAAGAAGATAATAAGTGAATGTGACATGTTCCAATTTAAATTAATGTCTAAAACCATGCAATATTCTTTAAAATTCCTTTAAGAACACTCTCAACCTATGAAAAAATTAGAAATAGAGCATGCTTGGAGAAATGATTATATCTTGAGATTGAACAAATGAAATATTTTGAAATTTTGTGTTTAGGTGAAAATTTTAATCATGAATCCAATGATTCTAATTATATATATATATATATATATCACCAAAATATAGTCAATTTACTGAGAAAAATTAAAATTAAAATCCTATAGAACTATGTTTATTAAATTGAGTTTAACATTGACTAGTATAACATGTCATAGGTGAATACTTGAAGACTTAGAATATGTAAGGTATTAATGATATTTTCCATGATATATAAATCATATGATAAAAGAAACAATTAACTATATCCTACAAGATTGATAAAAGATAGAATAAGTAGGGTTTAATATATCAAAAAATTCTAGGCCTTCATTTGAAGGTTTACCAATTAATTGAATTTGGTATGTAGGTGGTAGTTAAGTATGATGAAGATATATTCAAATTAAATATTATATTAAATAAGGATACTAATGACTATTCCTTACATAAATAGGGTTAATGCATTACTTGAGATTGTTCTCTTAATGTATTAAGATTAAGACAAGAAATTAGCTAAGTGACAAAGAGTGGAATGTATAAATCCCATGAAGTCAATTATATGAAATTAAAGATACACAAAGGGGCCTAAAAATTAGTCTAAATAAGATTTAAATAAATATAGTACAAATTTTTAATGAGTATGGGCCTTTAAATACACTAGATTATGTTTTTTATCCTGGGATTGTCATCAATTTTTGGTATCAGAACATAAAAGCTCTTGGGAAAAAGTATGAAGTTGTGAAATTATTTGAAAGATAATGATATTGTGAGAGTATTTGTTTCAAGAAAATTGAAGAAAAGATAAATTAAAAATGGTTTAATAGTCTCAATCCTCATAAGGCTTGAAGGAAAGTAAACAACTTAGTGAATCTCTAGATATAGTTCCAAGGAGGAAGACTTTGACTGATAAGAAATAGGAACCAAAATAAGGAAAAATATAGAGTGATGACTGAGATGGAATTCTGATAAGAATTGAATAAGATAAAGGAGACATTGATAATGGTATAGTTCCTAATAGACTGTATAGGAACACCATGAAACCAAGAAGTTGACATAAAGTTAAGGAAAAGAGTGAAGTGTATTATGAAGATATTAGTAGAGATAACGAGGAGGCAAAATATAAAATTTGACTTAAAAAGAATGAAGAAAGAAGTAAATTTGTATTATAATTAGGAAGATAAGCTCAAGTATGAATAGCTTAAGGATAATTTTTAAATTAACAGTCAAAATGAAGGTGCTCAACACCTTGAATATGAGATGGAGATTAATGCATATTACCATGAAGAAGGAGAGATGTTATAATATTATGATGTAGTATATGAACAAAAACAAGGAGACATTCAAGGGACCATATTATCTTAGAGAAAATTTGCTTATATTATTTATAAGGAGAAAAGAAACTTGAGAAGGGTATGGTAGAAAAACCTGATATGGTGTGCACACATTGATCCAAATAGTTGTAGATACTCCTATTTGGCTTGGGAAGAATGACCAGTAGATAAAAAAGCACTTAAATAAATGGTTGGATTAGTTAGATAACAGGGTAGATTGCATAGTAAGCTAGATCCAAGAAGCATGATCTTCCTTGGAGGCTATCAATCCACACTTTAAAACAATCAAGTTCTTAAAGATAAAGTAATTTCATATATCATAGAAGATACTAGAATGAAATAAAAGGAGTAAATGATAAATGAATAGATGAATTTAACTAATTATAGAAATAAATAGATTGATATTAATGCCAAATTAATCAAATATGGTCCACAAAATAGGGTGAGATTCTATGATCAGGTAGGGGATCTAAAAGTTTAATTTGGTTAAGATTTAGTGGGTGAAAACAACTTGTTATTTATTTGTTTGATAGTGATCATCGATGGTTGGAGTGACTATCGATAATTGGGATAAATTGTTAGTAGTCATGGTGACCATCGATGATTACTATGGGTTATAGGTGTGTTCAATAAGTTTGATTTGATGAGGTTACATAATGGAATTTTGAGATATGGGTTTGGGATGGGTTGATTACGAAATAAAAACAAAGTAACTAATTTGATAAAAAAAGATACTTAGCTTGCTAGCTATTGATCTCAAGAATGGTTAAAGTAATTGGTTGATGAAATTGTTGATGGAGTATAGATGAATTTTTGTAGAGTAATGATATGTGTCTATTAGTTGATGGATGGCAACACTCTGGATCTTTGTTGTGCTTACTAGTTCACTGGTAGAATGACCTACCAAAGAAACTCTGATACAAGAAGCTCTTGATAGTTATGGGATCTTTTTCACCTAATACTTCTCTCTTTTTATAGGAGGATGGGGAAGGTGGAGGTGTAGGTCTAAGAAGAGGTTTAACTTGCTTTCTACTTTTAACTTTGACATGCATTAATCTGTGAGTGGATCAAGCAAGTTAATTATAGAAAATCAAGTTGTAGTTGTAGTTAGTGTTTAGGTGGTAGAAACCTAACCATCAGTGATCAAGCCTAACCATCGATGGTTAGGGTGACAATCGGTGGTTAAGGGTTAAAATATAAATTTGGTCAAGGTGGGTTAGTGGTCCATTTTAGTTAATCATCTAACTAGACTCAGGTTTATAGTCAAAAGGTTGGGGGATGGTCCTAAGGTGGTTTAGGGGTGTTTCAACATCTAGAACCATTATGAGTGGTTTTCTATTGTCTACATTTCCCCCCTTTTTGTTATGTAGTTTGTATCAGTAAGTGGTAAAACAAAAATAGATTATGGGTCGAAGGTTTGGTTACCTTGAGCATGGAAGGAGGTGTTCCCCCTCAAATCAAAAATTGATGAGGTGAAATAGAATTAGATGTGTGTTTGATAAGTGGGTAAGTTGGTAGGTTGGGAACTAAAGCATGAATACACACATAAATTACAATATCTAAGATTGTGTAATGACAAGGTTGCCATAGTTGGTAAAAATTAAGGTTTGTACTAGAAGGATAATTGATAAGTGGACCATGTGACCATATGTGACAGTTGGTCTACACTCATAAAATCAAGTCTCCTAGACAAGGTTAGTGTTCTCATAGGTATCCAAGATAGGAAGTTCTCTTATTAAGACAAATTTATTAGGTGTGTGTAAGGTAGTGCAAGTTCAAAATGTTAAACTTGGCAATTAAGTTGGTGCAGTCAAAAGAACCAAGGTAAGGTCATCATAAAACATGTAAAAATTTGGGCCATAATGATAAATTTTGAGGTTGAAGTGGTGTAGTTATGTTTGTTGAAGAAGGTAATCTCCTATGGTGGGTATTTGGTTTAGTGTGTTGGATGAAGAGGTGGTTGATAAAGTTATGGGGGGAGAAAAAACCTAAAAAAGTTGATCATCGATGGTCAAGGTTGACCCTCGGGGCCGATCATCAATGGTTACCTTGACTATTAGTGGTTACATGTCAGACCTAAAAGGGCAAAGACAAAAGTAACACTGTGGGTCCTTTTCTCTCATTATGAATTTTGACTTCTAATGACAAGCTATTTAGCATTTTGTGATAGAAAGTGGTTATGTTATGGTGAGAGTGATTGATTATGTGAGGTGGATTAAGTTGACTAGGATTTGACCTAAAAAGGATGTAATATGGATGGGGGAGAGCATGAGGCTAAGTGGTGGTCCCTAGAGTTCTTCCTTGATGATGGTTGAGGAATGAGGTAGGCATTATTGTTTAATTGATATCTTAGTGTTAATTTTGCAAATGTATTGATTTAAATTTGCTCATTGTGATTGGTTGAGGGTGGGTTGGGTATGTTTTTACTTAGGTCTTAGTTTTGATATATTTTTATGAATTTAAAGTTAAAATGGGATTTTGGATTTGGAGTGGCAAGGGTAGGATAGGGTAGGGTGGGTTAGAGGGTGTTTTCGGTAGAAATTTTTAGGGGTTTTGGGTGTGTAGGGTTTAATTTTATCATTGACGATCACTTTACAGTGATCATTGGAAGTCATTATCGACACCACCAATCACTATCAACCATTAGTGGTTAATAAGTGACAATCGATAGTCATTATGTGGGGATCATTGATGGTTGGTTTCCCAACTATCAATGGTCACCTTAACTAGTAGTGGTCGATAGATGTTGGAAATGTTTGAAAAGTTTATGTGAATATATAGTTATAAGGTTAATGGTAAGAGGTTTATAGGTAAAGGATTTTGTGAATAGTAGATAGTGAATGATTTGATAGGTAATGGATAAGAGTTAGTGTAAAAATTAGTGGTAAAAGGTTAAGGGGTGAGGGTTATGAATAAATAATGTCAATGATTTAAATGTTATGATAATAATTGAAGGTTGATAGGTAATAGTTAATGGCATATCATTTAGATTAGATAGGTTAAGGGTAGTGATGTAGATGAGTCATAAGTATAAGTTAGGGTATGCAAATGTTACAATTTAAAGAGATTATCATAAGAGGTAGGTGTAAGAGGTTGAATTCATAGGCCAAAATAACATAGAGAACTAAGTTTTTTTATTATCAAACCTTGCAGGCATGGGAGAGGATTCATATGAGGGACAAAGTGCCCTATATTTTTGATAAGACTAATCAAGGTATGACTATTGATGATTGATTTCATATTGAGGATGTGGGCCTTGATTAAACTATGTATTATCAATATTTACCATGGGATGCAGTGATGTTAGTGGTACTCATCAAGAGATGGGATCCTACAACTAATACCTTCCTTCTTTTGATAGGCGAGATGACCATCTTGTCTGAGGACATCCACAAGATTGTGTGGCTACCCATATGGGGGGAAATGATCTACCACATCAAGAAGGATGAATGAGATGAGTTTATGGAACTATTGTATGGAGATGAAATGGATTTTTGAGGTGGCACTCTGGAGGTTTCCATTACACACCACTCTCCTAGAGGGATAAGGATGTGAGGTATATTTTCACCATGATGATGATATCGGTGATGTGCTATATGTTTCTTGATTCTAGTAGTGGGAGATTCCATTAATTATTAATGGGGGTGATTGTGGAGATGTTTTTGGGTCACATAATGCTCATGTGGGCACCTATGTTGCTTATTTATATTTATTAAGAGCTGTGGGGATTCTATGCCCATAGGAGATATGGGATTAGTGTTGGTTTTGTTCTTTATTATTAGGTGTATGAGCACATCTAAGTGCTTATACTGATGGGGATACCATGGGAGGGTTATGCTCAAATGGGTTTTTGTGTTGGATACCAGTGGAGGAGTGATTATGCCCTCTCAAGACAAGGAGGAGGGGTTCATGACATAGATTGGTTCAGGGGCTGGTTAGATGCCTTAGTCATTAGAGATGTGATTTGGTGACCATATGCCAATTTTTTAGGATGGGCTCATTACAAGAGACATAATCTATCACTACAAATCTATAGATAGAGATAATACCATTTGATAGGGTATGGTGGTAGTTTGACCTTATGTAAGACATACCTAGGGCATTCTCAAGATATTCGAGGGAGGATGTAGAGTTTTCACTACTTACTCCACATAGGGTGAGATAGAGACAATACCATTTGATAGGGTATGGTGGTAGTTTGACCTTATGTAAGACATACCTAGGGCATTCTCAAGATATTCAAGGGAGGATGTAGAGTTTTCACTACTTACTCCACATCTAGTGCATGATTTCATTGAGCATGAGGAGCTACCAATAAGGATAGAGATAGATGCTATAGATAGATACCCTACATGGTATCATGCATAGTATACCACAACCAATCTTGGGGGTGATGATAGTGGTTAACATGTTATGGATGTTGACCCTAGTTAGTAGAGATGGTCTGTAAGCTTAGGTACAAGGTGTTGGTGGCCTAGATATATAGGTAGTGATGGCTAAAAGAGACTAGGAATGCTTAGTAGTAACATAGGTATTGTTGGTAGTATTATCAGGCCAGTTGGTCACTATTATAGGTGAGAGAGATCAAGCTAGGTCTTAGCTAGCATTGGTGATGTAAGAGAGAGATTCTCTTTGGCAAAAAAGAGGTGGAGTATAAGTAGTGGTGGCACCAGTAGGGACTATATAAATGTAGAGATATGTAAAGATGGTGGAAGAATTGTGTTGCTATGAGGCCTTGGTCTTTATGCATTGTCCAAATGAGCCCTAATGGGGTGAATACAAGGTTGAGATTGCAAGACATACTAGCATAATGATACAAAGTCAGTGGGCTACATCTATGAGTGGTTAGACATGTATAAAAGGATATGTTATAGGAGGTAGTGATACCCCAAGATCTTATAGTCATGATGAGACATTATATTTTGATGTGTTATATGATTTTGGTATTGACCTATGAGTTGATGCAATGAGATATATATTTTGAGAGAGATATGTATAGTTTGTAGACATTATGATGATTATGTGATCCATTTTTTATGGTTTATGTCTCATGATTATGATGTTCATGTTGATTATTGATGATGTCATATTGATTATGGTTATGTTCATGATGGTATTGATGTAGAATCACCTAGCTAGGCATATGATGATATGTCTTTTTAATTTATGTTCATGATGATGCTTGATATGGATTGATGCCATTGATGTGGTTATGATGTGATGGTTTATATATGATTATGATGATTTTGATATGATTATGTGCTAATAATGTGACATTTTGGATGATTACGATGATGGTTATGCCATTATGGTATTTGATGATGTTGTTTATGGATGTGATCATTTATTTTTATGTTTGAGATTATCATGTTTATGATAGTTGATATGATTATGGTTATGACTAACAATGTCATTATTATTATGGGTATGGATTATTGATCATAGTTATATGAATGTGATAAATGGTAGGATGTTGATGATGGTTTTCATGCTAAAATTTAATGAGTATATGTGTAGACACTAGAATATCACATATTGGATAATGATTTTCAAACCCATAAACAATTTTTTGGACCCTTTAAATGAACCAAAACCCATTTTTTAACTAATCAACTAATCAGAATTAAAATCACCCTTTTTATCTACTTTTGGATGTTAGCCTCAACCATCGACAATTAGGATAACCATTGATGATCAGCGTAACCATCGACAGTCAGACCCCACTACTTGGACTTTTCCATGCAAATAAGCATGCAAACACTAACAAAAAATAGCTTACCTTTTCTAAATATAAGTTGTGAAAATCCTCTCATGAGACCTTGCATGAGAAATTTATAATTATAGGTACCGCTTAAAATTCCACTTTAGCCTTTAACCCTTCCCTATAAGAAGAGGAGAGCAACAAGAGATTGATCTATCTATAACCATTATAAAGAGCTCAAGTATTTATATTTTTTCTTATTGTAGGTCATCCAACATTATCAAGCATCATCATCCATCTATTTGAGAGAGCCAATTTACCATTACCTCTTAGATCAAGTTTCCAAGCACTGTCATTCTACCAGAATTAAATTAGATTCCACCTATGAGTCAACAACATCTACCAATCAACCAATCTACTTTTGGTAAGTCAAATACTTGATTAATTCCATTTATCTATATTTATCCATTTTCAAAATTAATAGACCCTGCACCAAAATCTCAAAATTCATTTCCTAAATCCCATCACTAGCTATTGATAAGTCTAGAATTGGATAGTCAATCATCAATGATTGCTTAACAATCAATGGTCAGGCCTAACCATTGATGATCATCCCAACTATCGATGGTCACTTGTGGTAGGTTAATAACCAATAAAGAAAAATTACCTTTCTTTTCCAACTAGATCCTTCTTCCTAAGTTTTTGCCTATTCTCTAAACTGTGTCAGATTCTGTGAATCACACATCCACCCACTAATACTAATCAATTTATCAATAATTAGATCATTTCTAGTCCATCTAATTTATCAAACATATCCTTGTTACTCAGTTTAAAATATATTTTGATTATTGATTCAAGTACCAACCCTGATCCATTAATCACTACCCCTCTTTAGAATCTAGAAAAGACCATACCTACCACTACACCTCCTATTTGTACCAAAATAAATACCTCACCCTTAATTATTAACACAACCATGACTCCTACCCAACCTACAGTAACCTCTTAGTGATTACTAGCCATATCCAACCCATGTTAAGTCCCTAACCTATAAGGGTTTCTCCATGTTACCCAACCAACAAACATAACTTACCCCTATATATCTTCCACCCAACCTATGATCACCTCTCAACAATTCCCAACAATAACCAATCTTGGATATGTCTCTAGCCCATAAGGACATTCCCACATCACTCAACCACCAACCAGTACCTATCCTCATATACCTTCAACCCAACCATCTATACCTACCTATCAATATGGGGCAATCTCCCAACCACCAACAAATTATCAATATATTATCCCCTCTCAACTGCAATTTGTGACCTACAATCCTCTAGATCTACCACCACAAATGGATTTGATGAAAATGATCATGGAAAAGATGAAAAACCTATATTCATCCATTTCTAGACCCTATAATCTTTTGTCCTATGATCAAATATGTAATGAACCAATTCATATTTTAGTCCCTATCAGACCATATCCAACCCAATGGTAACTTCTTAAATTTACTAAATTCAAATGTAAAGAATATCCCTAATAATATTTAAGAGAATTTAGGCATTCCTATTACATAATTGCTTATGATGATGCTCTTCTTTTGCACACATTTCCTATGTCACTTTCTAGCCCAACATTAGACTAGTATAGTGCCATTACCAAACATTATATCTTTTCTTTCAACCAATTGGTTCAAATGTTTTTAGACCATTTCTCCATCAATATATCCAAGAAGGTCTCAATTACTAATCTTTATGCCATCCACCTATTCAAAGATGAGTCTCTAGCTGATTTCATAGCTTGTTGGAGAAGTCTCATCAACTAATTATCATTCTCTTTACCTCAACTGGAACTGATCAAAATCTTTGCTCATGCTTTTTAAAATCACATCTCTTATACCCTACATGTCTATAGTTTCATAAATTTTGATGAAGCATTTACTATGGCATGCAAATTAGAAAATAGATCCATAGATGAAGGTAAATTGAAGTTACGTAACAAAAATTCCACCTACAAAACCAATGAGGCCTCTTCTTCTAAACCTGGGAACCAAACCAATATGGGAACCAAGGGTAAGGAAACTAAAAATATAGTTTTCCTTAAAATATCTCCACCAAATATCAGTGAACAAAAATCTTCTAATCTTCCAAACCAAAACATATGAAATCCAAACCAAAATAACCTGAAGCAGTTTACCCCACTGGGAGATCTTATACCTTAGTTTTGGACAAACTATTAAAATCCAATCTCATACAACTTTTGCCAATTATACCCTCACAATAATTTGATTCTTCTCATCCTCCTCCAAATTTTTACAATGGAATGATATTTGTTCCTTCCACCATGCAATTGGGCATGATGTTAGTAGTTGTAATACCTTTAAAGGCATTGTCCAATCCCTTATTGATAAGGGGGAACTTGTCTTTGATAATCCCAATACACCTCATAACTAGGCTATTGATATCTTCAAGAAACCTGTTCCCAATCACCCTCTATCAAAATAAGAAAGCAAACAAGTAGAATGCTCCCGAGACACTCATATGGTTAATATGGCTTTTGATATTCCAATTATGAATGAACCAACTACCTCCCCAATAACTTCACCTAATCCTTTGAGTGAGGAAAAGAAGTGACCTTCCCCACAGTCAGAAATTAACATTAAGGAGCTACCATTTACCATGGCTTCATTCATGAAGGTCATGGCATCCTTGAAACCTCTGTCAACATATTTACTCGATAAGCCAATCATAACCACACCATCTCTAACCAATAAACCAATCATCTCTCTTATGGATGTTGTGCCTAGAGAAGAAGCATCACCCCATGACCTTCCTCCACCAACCATCTCCCTTTTAGATGAAGATAAGGATGAGGTTACCCCTCTTTCTTCTCCTTCTCATATTAGACTTTCTTTTAAACCAATTGCCCAAGGTACAAAACTAGTATATAAACCTTTTTCTTGATTAGTTCAAAATTGGACTTTCTCTCTCAACCTAACATGGATAGAGCTACCTCTTGGCATCATCTAGATCTCCCCCACCAAAGTAAATCTCCTCACATATCTATACCCATTATAGATCCATCACCTTCCTCTTTCAAAGAAGCCATGATAGGGCCATTTCACCCACCTCCACCCAAATCATCCTATGCCCTCCTCATGAAATCTACCCAGACCTTAGGAATCCTTCCTATGCATAGTATTAGATACGCACCTTTACAACTAGATCTTTATCCATCTACCTCGACTAATAAATTACCAAACAAAGCATCCATGAGCACAAAATTACCCAAGACCAAACCATACACTAGGTCTAGATAACTCCCTTCCCATTTACCTTTATTTTAGGACCCCATTCCTCCACCATCCCAATTAGTTATTCTTCATCTAGAAAAGCTACTCCCTTTTCTATAAAAACATCCACCAATACCTCTACCAAGCCCTCTTTCTTAGATAACCTAGTTACTTCTACCCTCCTATCTATGCCCAAAACTTCATCTTCTATAACTTCTACCTCTCGACCATCTATCTCCAGTTGAGCATCTACCCACCAACCTCACCTAAGACCAACTACCAAAAATAACCCAAAACCTACTCCCCCCATGAGGAGGCCTAATTTTATAAAAACTCCCCCTCTAAATATGTCATCACCTTATGCTTAATCCTATTTAACCATTTTACATAGGTTATTACAAAAATCTACCTTAAGCCTTCCACCCATCACATCTTTTGACCCCTCTCACCCCAAACTAGCCTAGTTTGATGACAATCAGATCTAATCCTAACATAAGATCTCAGGACATGACACAAAGAACTATAGGGCTTTCCAAAGTATTATACATCAGCTTTATCAAGAAGATGATCTATTATCAGATTAAATTTTGATTACCCTTTTGTCAGTTTAACAAGCAACCATAGCCCAACTCTCACTTACCTCCTCACTCTCACCTAAGAGTGATGAGCAACCAAACCAATCATCTACCATCCCCCCTTCCCAAACTATTAATGTTATTACACAAGCATAACAAAAGGATAAGGGAAAAGATAAAATGTCCATTCCTTAGACACACCCAGATTTCACCTCTCAACCTATCCAAACCCATGCCTTTTTACCATCACCCCAACCTAAAATAGCTATCTTGGGTACCACTGAATCAAACCCTTCTAAATCAATTAGGTGAGAGGTCCTTAAGCAACTGCACCAAACCCCTACCAAGATGAGTTTATACAAACTCATTTCCACCTCACCTCATCATCTCCAAGTACTAAATGAGGCCTTATAAGTCATTGAGGTTTGGTCTGGTGATACCCAAGCTATTAAGGCCTTTATTGAAACTCTATATCTCTCCACTCTTGTTACCTTTAAAGACTCAAAGATACCTTTTACCCATCATAAGGACCCTAATCCTCCTCTCCTTATCACTACCTACATTGACCAAACCTACATTAAGTGAGTAATTATTGATGGTGGGACTAGTATCAATATCATCTCATACCATGCCTATAACAAACTCAAGCTACCTACCAACATCATGTTTGATACCTCCACTATACTTCAATATTTTAATGACACCATGGCCACTACCCTAAGAATTGTTTTCCTCCATATTTATTTGGGATTATATGTGCTCCCTAAACTTTTCTATGTGGTCGAGGGAGAATTTTAGTATAATATCCTATGTAGATGACCTTAGATCTGATCCATGGATTGTGTCCCATCTACCCTACATTGTTGTGTTAAATTTGAACATGAGGGCCATGTGATTAATATACAAGCTAACCCAAGTCCTTATATAACATGAAATATGATGTATCAACCTAATTACATTATTTTTCTACCCTCTACCAACTCTTCATCCAAATTAGATTTGCTTCTATCACCTATTAAAGAAACTGTTTCTTCCTCTTCTCATGAAGCATCTACTAGCACATCTATCTCTTCCAAGAAAATATCATCTTTCTTTAGGAGAATAATACCTCTTGTCTCTTGATGCTTTCCCTACCCGTCATGAGTTTGGGTAGCTTACCAACCAACTAGGGTATGATCCCAATCTTGTAGTAATCACACCTCTTAGACCTCCCTCTTCTCAAACCCATTTTATCTATGTGGGAGTTGACAAGCCTTTGATAATCACCATCAACACCTATCCTCACCCATATATCACTAACTTTTTTTATTTAGAAAAATCCTCCTTTACCAAGACATACCTTCATAGGTGTGCCTAGAAGGGGTTCAGTTTGGGAAAATATGAGCATGGCCCCCATGATATCACCTTAATTGAAAATTGAAAACCACATGAGAAGCATGGGCTCAAATTTATCTTGTCAAAGAAGAAAACCATGCAATCTCCCCTACCATTGAGGGAGAAGTAGTTTCTCCCCCATGTTGTTTACCTCCAACTCCAAGTGAGGAAGACTATATCATCCCACCTAATTTTTTTTCATTTCAATGATTATCCTAGGACCCCTGACCTATCAAAAATTTGGGTCTACCATAACTCTTCTTCTCACACATATTGAATTCATTTCAAAGGACTCCCCTACCATTCACACTATCTAGTGTCACGATGATCATTCTATCCTCACCCACCTTAGTGTGAAAGATCATTCCATCCACAAATCTCTCCCTCTTGAAACTTCCACTATGCTAAATAAATCCATAATGGATATCAATTTGGGTACCAATGAGAGGTCATGTATCATCAAAATTGGGAATTCTTTATATTTTATAGAAAACCAAGACTTTTCTACCTTTCTTCATGTTCGTAACATAAAATTTGCTTGGTCATACATTGACATGCCTAAGATTGACCCTGCCATCACTACACATAACATTGTCACTCATCATGATGTTAAGACTTTTTGATAGAAGCTTTCATGAATGCACCCTCACATAGATCTCATTATAAAGGAGGAGCTCCAGTGGCTCCTCTCTATTAATTTTATCCAACCTATCAATTATCCCCAATGGGTTTCCAATATCATCCCAATTAACAAAGCCATTGAGGGACTTTGCATTTATGTTGACTTTTGAGATCTTAACCTCACTTGCCCAAATGATGACTTTCCTCTACCTATCATTGACCAACTCATTGATCTTATAACTGATCATGAAATTCTTTCACTCATGGATAGATTCTTAGGCTATAAAGAAAACTTGATTGCCCCTAAAGATCAACACAAAATAGCTTTTATCACCCTTAAGGAACTTTTTACTATAGGGTTATGCCTTTTGGCCTGAAGAACACTGGTGAAACCTACTAATGTGTAATGACCTACATATTTCATGACTTTATCCACAAAATTAGGAAGACTATGTGGATGACCTTCTTGGCAAATCAAAGCTTTAAAAGGATCACCTAGTTATTCTTAAAATCATCTTTGAGCACTTTATCCACTACCATGTTCACCTAAACCATAATAAGTGTATCTTTGGGGTCTTATCAGGTAAACTCCTAGGTTTTATCATCTCTCTTCATGGAATCAAAGTTGACCTAGCCAAAGTTAAAGCAATCTTATAAATGCCTCCCCCTGTTAACCTAAAACAACTTTGTAGCCTTCAGGGGAAACTCCAATCCATTTGACATTTCATTTCTCAACTATCTAACCATGACCAACCTTTTCATCACCTTATTAAGAAGGAAACCTCTTTCAAGTGGGGGCAAGATTGTCAAAAGGCCTTTTATTCACTTAAAGACTATCACCTCTCCCCAATAGTTTTTATTCCTCCATGAGGATGAACCTTTCTACCTATATATTTCAACCACTGACCACTCCTTAAGAGTAATGCTTGCACATCAGGATGACCAATGTAAAGAATAAGCTATATATTATATCAGTCAGACACTTATCGACTATAAAAATCAATATACCCATACCAAGAAACTCTGTCTTGCACTAGTCTTTATGGCTACCAAGCTTTATCATTACCTCCTTAACCACAAAACTTTCATCATTAATAATATCAACCCACTCAAGTATATGCACTCTAGGCCTTATCAAAACCAACGAATGGCTAAGTGGCTTATGTTTTTGGCTGAATTTGATCTTGAATTTCTTTAAAAAAATTTAATAAAGGGTCAGGTGATAGCTAATTAACTAGTAAATGCCCCTCTATTTGATACCCAACCTTCTCCTTTTGAATTCCTTAATGAGAATGTCACTACCCTCTTTTAGGAAGATTTTACCTACCAAGTTACCATGTTATTTGATGGATAAAAATGCAAACATAGTGGAGGGGCAAGAATTATCCTAATTCTCTTTGATGTTGAACCCTTACCTCTATCTTTTAAGATTGACTTTGAATGTACCAATAACATAGTTGAATATGAAGCCCTAGTAATAGTTCTCTAAACTACCTTAGCCTTGAGAGTCAAAACAATCAATATATTTGGTGACTCCCAACTTGTGGTTAACCAAATCAATGGCATATACTAGTGAAAAAATGATGTTTTATAACAATTCAAACACTTATCTAATGTATTTTTGATGTCATTTTAACACTACCCCTTGATCCATGAACAAGTTTGTCGATACACTAGCTTGCCTTGCTTCCTAGATCCCATCCATACCTTTAGACTCTAAATTATCCATTATTGTCCACCACCTTATCAAACCATCCTTCATAAAATATACCTCTCCTACCATATATAATGTAACAAATATCCCTACTAACCATTGGTACCATCAAACTTTTGACAATCTCAACAGTGCCACCATTACCCCTAATCTTTCTAGAAATATTTGTAGAGCATTTATTTAGGGTAACTACCATTACACCATACTCAAGGGCATCCTTTACAAGTTTGGATTTTATGGCCTTCTCTTTCATTGCCTATAAAGTCATGAAACCTCTCATGCTATCAAAGAAATGCATGATGGAGTTTGTGGAGGGAATTTTAGTAGTCTTGCCATCATTAAGCATATCCTTCACCTTGGCTATTATTGGCCTTCCCTTAACCAAGACTATTATGATTATGTAAAAAAGTGTGTCAAATGTCAAGAACATGCTAACCTTCATCATGCACCAAGCAATAGTCTTCAAGTATCTAAGGACTTTTAGCCTTTCTCACTATGGGGCATAAACCTTATTGGGAAAATTAATCCCCTTTATTCACAATGATATCAATCCATCATCACCACCACTGATATTTTATTAAGTGGGTAGAAGCAACCTCTCTTATCTCAACTAAATTTTATATAATCATTTATTTCATCAGTCACCATATCATTTGTTGCTTTGGTGTTCCCCATAAAATTATCACTGATAACAATAAATATTTCAAAACAAGCAAGTCTAAGATCTTTGTGACTCCTTTGGCATCAAAATCAGCTTTTCATCACCTTATCATCCACAAGCAAATGGATAGGTTGAGGCCTCAAATAAAACCCTAAAAAATATGCTCACCAAAATGGTCAATGCCTCAGGATGGGATTGGCACTTACATATTCCTTTCAATTTATGGGCTTATTATACTAGTATTCAAACCCCTACGAGTGCTACACCTTTCTCTTTAGTTTTTGGAATAGAGGTTGTACTCCCTCTCGAGATCTAAATTCCATATCTACACATATCTCTATGAGACCTCATCTCTAAAGATGATTATCATCAAGAATGGTTAGCTCAACTTAAACTATTGGACAAATGTCATTTAACCACTCTCACCCATCTTCATGTCTACCAAGAGTGTGTTAAACATGCCTATAACAAACACCTCAAAGCATGGGAATTTAATGTTGGTGATCTTTTTCTAAAAGAAAATCAACATGTCACAAATATGGAGAAAAGCAAGTGAGGTAGATTTACCTTTAATTGGCTTAGACCCTACATCATAACCCATAAGTATGGATCAAGATCTTACCAGTTGTCCTCTCTTAAAGGACACCCAGAACCTAAGCCTCTTAATGCTTCACATTTGTGTCCTTTCTATTATTGAGAAAGGAACTTTATATCACTATTTGTCTAACTTAAGCTCATCCCTTGCATACCACATACATCTCCCTCTTCTAGGGACAACCAACTAAAACTAAATCATGTGATTATTCATCACAAAAAACATGCCCTAATGTTAAACTTTGGGTACCACAACTCTACCCAAGGCATGATTATCATAGTACTTCCTCTTCCTTTGAGGAGTGGTTCCTACAGTTGTTGTATCTATAATCCTTTTAACTACTAAACTTTTATGAAAACCTAGTTTTGCCTTCATAACATTAATCCTTTTACCATGTGTAAACAAGTATTTATCAAATCAAAATATCAAAAATCAAAATCAAGAACAAGCAAAAGCAAAAAAAAATCACTGTATCATGGGTCAATCTATAACAACCACATACTACTCCCTTAAAGACTAACTATTGGAAAATTTGAAATTGTAAACATAAGGTAGACTGATTCCTTGAAGGACAAATATAAAAAAGTATTTTGGAATTATAAACATTAGACTACTCCCTTGAAGGATGGCTAAAACTCAAAAACATTTGTCAAAATGCTAGCAATTTTTGGAAGCTTCCCGCATTGATCAACTTCCTTAAAAGCATAAACATACAAGTAAAATATAAAAATACCCTTAAGCAAAAGATATCTAAAATTTTGAAAGCCACAATCAGCTCTCATGAAAAATCAAATCACATAGGGAAAGTTGCAATTGGCCCTCCTTTGTAGACTTCCCACATTGATCAGTCTACATTTTGTATATATTATGGCATAGACTTGTTTACCCTACTTTTTGGGATACCTATAGGAAAGACATACTATTCTTGCTTATAAGTTTTAGTATCATCCATTTCGCCCTCATTTATCATATATGCACGAGACTATGAGCTCACTTGATACATAGTGATCAAGATACCTACTTTCTACAACTAAAACATGATAATGCGAAGTGTATTATAGGCTCATTTTCACTAATCCCAATCTGACCTTTGATTTTTATATTAGTATTTTTCAATTAAAAATAAAAATCAACATCAAACATAACAAAGCATGAGCATCTATATTAGCTATCTTCATCAAAAGTACCAATAAGAAGCATCATATCACATGAATAAAAAACATCCCTCTAGTTTAATATTATGTGAGACATCCTACATGTGCACTAATCAAATACAAAACATTTTTCATATCCATATATATTAAGCAAAATCATAAGCACAAACCATTAGGATTCTTTCTAATCGGCATCTATGCAAATATCATAAAATCCATCAATCTTATCTTAATCATATCATTCACATCACATGAAATTAAGCATCCATATACCATGTCAACATCAAATCACTCATGCATGAATGAAAAAATTAATATATACCCCTACATGTCCATCATCATAACAACACATCATCATCACATATCCTAATAATAAACTACCACTATCTCAACACATGACTAGCTAGATGAATCTACCATAAACATGACAATCAAATAAGCATCATCACAATATGAATATAACCCACAATATATATATATATATATATATAGTGAGATGTATATTGTTTTGAGAGAGAGATACTTATTTATGTATTGAATGACTGTATATGTGTGTGTGTGTGTGTCTGTATATATATATATATATATATATATATATATATATATATATATATATATATATATATATATATATATATATATATATATATATATATATATATATATATATATATATATATATATATGAAGCAGAATCCAGTTGGTCAATACATAAATATCTCTCTCTCAAAATAGTATACATCTCACTACATTAGCAGATAGGCTAAAACCAAAATCATATCTAAATATCATATCTCATAAATATCAAGCCCCTGGGGAACTCAGACCACTACCACTGACCAAAAATACATTTGGCCTAAAGATGAGGTGGGGTCTTACATCCCCTCATCTATATAGGCAACATCTACTTGCCTAGTGCATATAGAGTCAGTTCAACCATCCTCATCTACAACCACCCATTTTTCCACATCCACCTCGATGTTGATCATTTTTTCTTTAGTTTTTTTTCATGATTTGTGATCCTTGTCCTTTGGTTCTTTTGAATGCATCAAATAACTTTACCATGTTCTCCATACACATTTTGCACCATACATTGGATACCCATGGAAATATTAGACCTACTTTGGAGACTAATAGGTGTATCCCACTGCCATGCCTATAGTAGTAATGCATTACATTGGTCACTTGTTTTCTTATAATAACCTTTACTTTTACCAAAAATTGGAAAATTTAGTCTTTACATGATTTTGACTCTCACACTTTGTCACATTTTATACACTGATTCTACGTTACAAATGCCTAACCTTATCTCACTACCTATCCATTTATCAAACCTTGACTTGATTTTGTTTTACCCCATCACCTCCTAGTTTGAGGGGAAACATCCCCTCCTAAACTCAGGGTAACCTTAACCTCACCCATCTTCTATTTTTTTTCTGTAGCTTATTGATTCAAACCACATAATAAAAAGGGGAACATGTAGACACCAAAATCTGACAGATTGGATTCTGACTGTTGAACCCCTAAATAATTCCTTGGACCCTTTAAATGAACTAAAACCCATTTTTTTAACTAATAAAACTTAAAATCACCCTTTTTAGCTACTTTTGGCTATTATCCTTGATCATCAATGATCAGGTTAATCATCGATGATCAAGCCCCACTACCTAGACTTTTCCATGCAAACAAGCATGTAAACACCAACAAACAACTACTTACCTTTTCTAAATATAAGTTTTACAAATCCTGTCATGAGACCTTGCACGAGTAATTTATAATTAGAAGCACCTCTTGAAATTCCACTTCAACCTCGAGCCCTTCCTTATAAGAAGAGGAGAGTAGCAAGAGATCAATCCATCTATAACTATTATCAAGATATCAGGTATTCAAAGTTTTTTTTATTACAAGTCATCCAGTGTTATCAATCATCATCAACCATCTATTTGAGAGAGCCAATATGCCATTGTCTCTTAGATCAAGTTTCTAAGCACCATTATTTTTACAAAATCAAACCATATTCCACCTATGAATCAAAAACATCTACAAATCAACCAATCTTCTTTTGGTAAGTTAAATACGTAATTACTACCATTTATCTATTTTTATCCCTTTTCAAAATTAATAAACCCTACACCAAACTCTCAAGATTCATTTTTTGAATCCCATCACTAGCTATTGATAAGTCTAGAATTTGACAGTCAACCATTGATGGTTGCTTAACCATTGATGGTCAGGCCTAACCATTGACGGTCACCCCAACCATCGATAGTCACTTGTGCTAAGTTAAAAACTAGTAAGATAAAATTCCCTTTCTTTTATAACTAGATCCTTCTTCTTGAGTTTTTTCTTGTTCTCCGAACTCTACCAAATTTATTAAATCACACCTCCACCTACTAATACTAATCAATTTCTCACTAGTTAGATCATTTCTAGTCCATCTACTTTATCAAGCATATCCTTGTTATTCAGTTTCAAATATCTTTTGATTATTGATGCAAGTACCTTATATTCAATTTTATAAGCTTAATTGTTTTAAAAATGATGGATTAACATCCCTTAAGGAATCCCACACTTCCAATATCTAGCCAACACTAGGCAATCCACCTAACTACTTGTCTAATGAAAAAAATTATTTTAGAGTTGTTTTATCTATAGGTTTTCCTCCCTAGCCAAAGAGGAGTTTTTCACAATCTTCTAATTCAACACGTGCACCTTTTATTAGGTATTTCTACCATAACCCATATTTCTAGTTTTACTACCTTGTTCTAAATAATAATAAAATTTAAGTGAAACAATATGATTCCTCATGTATATTTAGACATGTGTTGGATATGGTATATGTGATTATGAGGTTTTAATGGTGATAGTTAATTTGTGATTATGTTAATTGATGTATGTTTTTATTTATGATGTGGTGATGATGATATATTGTGGTGTGATTATGATTATGGTAATTTTGTTTGGATTAGGGTGAAATACATAAGGTAAGTTAAATAACAAAACCATTTGTGAGGGAGAGAAAACAAAACTTGAGTCAAATGTTTATGTAACTATGTCAACTAGTATGAGAGAATGAGAAGAAGTCACAATGTTTCTTCTTTGGCTAAGAATAAAAATATATTGAAGTTGGATTGGCTTAAAGAACATAAGACCTATGAATGCTTTGCATGAGCATTCATTAGTTGGCTAAAATAGGTGTCTTGATCACATAAGTCAAGTAAGCTCAAAATTGCTTACTTATAGTGTATAAACGGGGGGGGGGGGGGAGATGGAGATGGAACCTTCTTGGGACACTAATTGCCTCTTTTGTAGGTCACCAAAGATCTAGTATAAATAATTCTATGTCATATAAGGTATAGACTGATTGATGCAAGAAGTCTACTTATGAAAGCTAATTATGACTTACAAATTATTATTTTTTGTTTGATTTTGATAGTAGGTACTTTACTAATTTGTTATTATTTAGGAGGTTTGGGGGAAGCTGATTGATGTGGGAAGCTTTCAAGAAATTACCATGATTTTACAAGTGCCTTACTTAGCCATCCTTCAAGGGAATGGTCTATGTTTTGTGTGCTTTGTGTAAGGATTTTGATAGTTGTATTTCATGGGAGAAATATACTTGATATTGAGCAATTTTGATATGTTTTTAGTAGCTATCCTTCAAGGGAGTAGTTTGTAGATGCTAAAGGGTGACCCATGTGGGTTCTTTTTATTTTCTTTCTTTTATTTTTTTTTGCTTATGATGTCATGGAGTCGATAATATAGGCTTAAAGGGTCACCTTTTATGAAGGAAAAACTAAAAGCACAAGAAGGTTGATTAGGTATAAAAGAGGTTTAGGTGATAATGATCATGGGAATCCATCCTATGAAGAGGCAAAAAGTATCATGAGAATCATGCCATGGGTATATCTACAGTACCCATTGTTCAAGATTAAGATATGGTTGTGATGGATAATCACATGATTCAATTTTAATCAGTTGTTCCTAAAATAAGGATATGAATGTGGTTTCAAAACAAGGGATGATCTTAATTTGGATAAAAGGTGAGTTTAATCCTATTTTAACAAAAAAAAGGATGTAGCTATGAAACATTAAGAGGCTTAGGTTTTGGGTTGCCTTCAAGAGAGGACAATCGATAAGCTCCTAGTTTATACTTGCATGTTATGATATGAGGTCCAAGTCAATTGAAAACAAACTTGCCTTGCTTTCTTTTCTCTATATTATTGACATGCTAATTTTCATTTAGGATGAGGTTTCCAATATTAAATTCTCACACTTTAAGGTGTTTTTTATAAGTGTGCTTGATTTGTAATTGATAGATGTAAAGATGGGTGAGTGTTAGTAAATGATGTTCATCAAGTAGTTCTAGTTGGGCTAAACATTCTTGATAAAAATTGCTCTTAGAGATGAGAACTTGGAAGGATATGTGAAGAGAGGGAATTAGACTTTAAGAGGAAAGATAACCTCTACTCCAAAAACTATAAAGAAAGGGGTAGCACATATAGGGTTTTAAATTCTAGTATGATAGGCCCATAAGGCAAAGGGGATGTGTAAATGCCAATCCTAACCATATGCATTAACCATTTTAGTTAGCATGTTATTGAGAGTTTTTTTAGAGGATTCTACCTATCCATTATCTTGAAGATGATAGGGTGGTGAAAAACTTAAATTGATACTGAATGCATCACAAAGACCTGAGATGTGTTTATTTTTAAAGGATTTTTCATTATCAGTGATGATTTTGTGAAGAACACTGAAATGATAGATGATGTGATGGTTGATAAGGTTGATAATATTTTCAACTTTAGTTGAGACAAGAGGAATAACCTCTACCCATTTGGTAAAATATTCAGTTGCAGTGATGATAGAATGATGTCACTATGAAGAATGGGGGTTAATTTCACCAATAAGGTCCAGACCCCATTTTAAGAAGGGCAAAAAATCTATGGATACTTAGAGACTATGGCTAGGTGTGTGATGTAAATTGGTGTGCTATTGACATTTAACACACTTTTTCACATAATCACAACAATCTTAATTAATATTAAACTAGTAATCGCCAAGGCAAAGGATGCATTTAGCGATGGTTAGGCCAATAAAGTGTCCCCCACATATCCCATCATGCATTTCCTTGATAACATGAGAGGTTTCATGACTATGTAGCAACTGAAGAGGAAACCATCAAAGTTTTGTTTATAAAGGATTCCCCCTAGTAAGGTATAATGTGAGGTACTCTAGATAAATCTCCTTGATCATTTCTATAAAGATCGGAGGGAATGATGAGAAGGTTGACATAGTTGAAGACCGGTTGATACCAAAGGTTGGGTTGGGTCTCTTCCAAATTAAAGATGGTAAAATAGTTTGATTTGACATAAGAGGGTTAGGTAATTCAATAGAAAATGATAGATAACTTATATTTATAAGGTGTAAATGGGATCTACGAAGTGAAATAAGTCATCATATTGACAAACTTTTTTGTGGGTCATAGAGTGGTTTGGATATGGTAGTTTTAAAATGATGCTAAGAGGATGTTAGATAATTATTTATACTATTAAAAAACATCATTATTACACTAGTAAGAACCATTTACTTGATTGACCATAAGTTGGGAGTCACCAAATATGTTTATCATTTTGACTTCCAAGGCTAATGCAGTTTGGAGACCTATCACTAGAGCTTCATATTCAGCCATGTTGTTGGTATATTCAAAATAGAGTTTGAAGGATAAAATAAGAGGTTCACCATAAAGGGGAATAAGGATGATGCTAACTCCCCCACCATGTTGAAATTTTTATCCATAAGAAAACATGGTCACTTGATAAGTAAAGTCCACCTGAGAGAGGGTGATGATGGACTCATCGAGAAACTCAAGAGGAGGAGGTTTATCATCAGATAAGGATGCTTCAACCAATTGAATGGTAATTAATTTCCATTTAATTAACTTTTATTAAAGGAAATCAAGGTCAAACTCAACTACAATCATGAGCCACTTGGCCATACATTGGTTTTGGTATGGCTTGGAGTGCATATACTTGAGTGGGTCAGTATTAGTTGTGACATAGGTTTTGTGATTGAAAAGGCAGTGGTGAAGTTTGGTGGCCATGAAGACAAAATCTAGGCAAATTTTCTCAGTATGGGTATGCTAATTCTCATACTCCACAAGAATGTGACTAATGTAATAGATAGCTTATTCTTTATGTTGTTCATATTGATGAGCCACAATTGCCCCTAGGGAGTGGTCGGTAATGGAGATATTAAGGTAAAAAAGTTGATCTTCCCTAGGATGAATGAGGATAGGTAGAGACAAAAGGTACATTTTAAGTGAATAAAAGGCCTTTTGATAGTTGGTATTCCACTTAAAAGATACATCCTTTTTTATAACGTAATGGAAGGGTTGGAATTAACTAAGAGTTGAGAGATAAAGTGATGAATGGATTGAAGCTTCCCTAAAAGATGTGGAGTTACTTGAGGTGGGTAGGAGGAAGCATGTTGAGGATTTATTTGATTTTGTTTGGATCGAATTCAATTCCTTGAAAGGAGATGATAAATCCAAGGAGATTTCTTGAAAAGGCCCTAAAGATACACTTCTTAGGATTAAGGCAGACATGGTAATGGATAAGCTACTAAAAAATAATCTTAATAATGGCCAAATGATCTTTATGACATTTAGATTTCCTAAGAAGGTTATTAAAATAGTCTTCTACAATTTTGTGAATAAGTTCATGAAAGATGTAGGTCATAATGCATTGGTAGGTTGCACCAGCATTCTTTAGTCCAAAGGCATGACCCTATAGTATAAATTCCCCTATGGGGTGATAAAGGAAATTTTATGATAATATTCAAGGGTGATAAAAATCTAATTGTAGCCTAAGAACTCATCCATTAGAGATAACATCTCATGGTCAAATTTAAGATCAAATAACTGGTCAATGCTTAGTAAAGGAAATTTATATTTTAGGCAAGCAAAGATGAGGTCATGAAAGTCCACACAAATTCATAGTCCCCTTGTGGTTTTGGTGATAGGTATGACATTTGAGACCCATTGGGGATAGTCAATGGGTTAAAAAAATTGATGGATAAGAGATGTTAAACCTCTTCTTTGAAAAGAATAGCTATGCAAGGGTGCATTCATCAAAGTTTTTATCTAATGGGCCTGGCATCATAGTTGGTGACTATGTTTTGGGTAGCGATGGAGGTGTTGATTCCTAGAATGTCACTATAAGACTAAGCAAATGCTATGCTTTTGTCTTATATGAAAGAGTGGAAGTCTTGAATCTCTTTAGAATTTAGTGATTGGCTAATTTTGACAATGTGTGGGTTGTCTAGAGTGCCCAAGTTGATATCCCTGGTGGATTTATTTAACATGGTTAAAGTCTCAAGAGGAAGAGATTTATGGATAGAATAATTTGGTGCACCAAGATAGGTGATAATATAATCACCATCCTAACACTGAATGGTGTTAATGGTAGGAAAGTCATCCCCTATCATCTCAGGGTGGGTTAGAGGAATGGTTATGGTCACCTTGTTCTTTTGATAAGTTAGGGGTCTAAGGTTGATCATGTTGATGAAAAAAAAGTTAGGGGGGATGATGTCAGCATCCTTAACTATCAATGGTGGAGTGGATGGTGAAAATAGGATTTCCTCATCAATGATGGTAATGGAAGGTAGGTTGGTTTATTATTTAGGTGGTGTGAAACTAAAGCCAAGATTTTCATGAGGTTTTTGGGTTTTGATTGGAAGTAACTTGTGTAGTTCTTGTTCATACCAACCTAGACCAAATCCCTTCCAAGGACAATTGTAGAGGTATGTTTTAGAAAACTCTAATTTATCTAGATTCAAAAAAATAGAGGTGAATAGTCAAGGTGAAAAAGAGGTGGTGAAAGTGTCAAGGGGATTATTAAGTCCCCCATAGATGAAATTAGTTTGATGAGTTGAGGGTTTGAAAGGAATAGTGGCTCTAATATTGGGGTCATAACTAGGATATTGGTCAAGATTACCATACTCTTGAAGAGTAGGAAATGTGTCTAGTGTCAAAAGGTGATACTCTCCCAATGAAAGACATTGGAAGGTTGATTCAAAAGGGTCCATGGTGGGGATTTAGATGGAATAGATAAAAGAATTGGTGGATGCTTTAGTGGTAGAGGGAGATGGGGCTTCATATTTTACCAGTGAAGGCTTTTTGGATGGAGAAAGGAGAAAATCACTAGGTTAGTATGTCATATTACATGATGTGAAAGGACTTAGGTCAGCTTGTATGGTAATAACTTGACCTTCGTGCTCAAATTTTATGCATCGATGTAGGGTGGATAGAACACAACCCATAGAATGGATCTAAGGACATCCTAGTAAAATATTGTACTAGGACTCACCTTATACTATGTAGAAGAGCTCAAAAAGTGAGTGGGGTCTTAAGAAAATGTTAAGGATAATAGTTCCTAGAGTTATTGCCATGGTATTATTGAACAATCAAATCACTACTAAAATTTATAACATAATGTTCTCAAGTAATTTGAGTTAGCTATATGATTAAGAGGAGATAATTTTGATACTAGCTCCCCCATCAATCATGACCCTCTTGATGTGGGTTTCATTGATGTAGGCAGTAGTGAAGAGGGGAGGATCTAGGTCATCTAGATGGATGAAAGTTATTTATGAATCCTCAAAGGTAACAAGGTTGGAAATGTGGAGAGCTCTAATAAAGTCTAATAGAGGTTATGGGTCTTTTTATTAGAGCTTTATGGATTGCAAAGCCTGTATCATTGCTTGGTGGTGATGGGGTGAGGTATTGATTAGTTCATACAAACTCATCTTTACCAATGTTTGATGAAGCTATTTTAGAACTACCCATTGTATTGATTCAAAAGGATTGGATTGAGAGGTCCTAAGATGAATACTTTGGACTTGGTTAAAGGTAAATGTGTTTGGTGTTGGCTAGGTGATTGGGTGGTGGAAGAGGTATATGTCTATGAAATGGACACCTTTAGTTTTCCCTCATATTTTAATTGAGCCTATGATCATGTGACCACAAGGATGGTATGGATTTGGGGAGGATTCATGTTAGAGGATTGATTTGGTTTCTCTTCACTCTAAGGTGAGATCAGAGGAGTAGGTAGGTATTGGTTGATGGTTATTGGTTCTTAGATCAATGTTGAGTTCATAAGAGGCTCATATACTAATAAGTCATCCTCATAATACAACTGATGGGATATCTCTTGGAGATATTTGCATTTCTCTATGATATGCCCAAGTGTCTTATGGTATGATCATATTAGTTTTTCATTATACCAAGATGGTTTAGGACTATGTGGGTCAAATGGTCTAATAAGTGGCAAGGTTAGGTAAGATGCTTGTAATAGCCTATGTAGGATGTTTAAGTAAGAGTTAGGAAATAGTGGAAAAGGCATAGGGGTCTTAGTTTTGGTAGTTGGGGTGGAAGCCCTTTTAGGAGTGGGTTTGGTGGTAGAGGTTTTGGGTAAATGAGAATTCTTGGTAGATGGCTTTGACTTTAGTAGAGGGGATGATAGCTTGAGGTTAGAAGGTTTTGGGGTAGACATTTAAGAGGTAATTAGTTTGTTTATAGATTATTGAGAGCTAGGAGGTATGTTCATAGGTGGCTTGGTGAAAATAGGCATGGATGAAAGTAAGAGTGATGGTGTAACCAAAAGTGGTGGATGAGTTTTGATTAGGATGTTTGGTTTCCCAATTAAGGTAGAGGGACATGGTCCTAAAATAGAAGTCAAAGTAGAGAGGGGAGGTAGAGTTTTGGTTTTTGGGTTTTTAGGTGGTTTTACCTTCTTAGTTGGCTTATATTGGGGTTTATTTGATAGGTTTAGTGGGCTTAAGTCCAAATTCACTGATGAGTGAGTAATTTTATGAGTAGGAAATATTCTAATGTTCTTGGTGGGTTTGCTTAGAATGGTAAAAGGTGATTTAGTGAATTTGGGTGAGTTTGATTCTGGTAGTGATACTATGGTTTGATGGGTAGAGGTGTTTGATGGTTGGGTTATGGTGAGTGGATTTGATAGTGGAAAGGGTAGGTTATTCTGATGGCAAAGGCTCTTACTTGGTTCTATACAAGAGTCCAAGCTATTGTGAAAAGGTGGCCTAGTCTAGGTTAGGGTCAGATATGAATTTTAAGTTTTTAACCAGTATAAAGAATGGTTTATAGATTGGTCTGAATCCCTTGATAGTGGATTCAAAGGATAGACATAGGGATTGAGGGTTAGGAATGATTAGCTCATCCTTTTCCTAATCAAGAGGTTCTAATATCTAGGAAGGTAACTCCTTAGTGGTAGGTGTAGGCAAAGTGGTTTTTTGCTTAGGAGTGATCACTAAAGGAAGAGTAGATTGTTGTATGATTGAGGAAAATTATGAAGTGGGAATTATTTTTTCCTTTGATGTACATATCAAAGAGGAGGTTGGTGACTCTACTACGTCAATAAGTGGAGAGGGGGAAGATGTGACTTGGTTGATGGTTACACCAAGAACCATATTAATAGTATAGGCCTCATGATTATGAGAGGATTCTACGTTGTTTTCATTGTTGGCAGAAGGAGCATGGTTAGGAAATGGTTGTATGAATATGTCAAGTGATTAATTCAGGGGTGCATTAGGGTTATCCAACATAAGTTCCCCCTTATCAATGAGAGTTTGGAAAATATTCTTGAAAGTATTACACCTACTAACATCATGTCCAATGACTATGTAGAAGGTCCATAATTCATTCTCCCTATACCAACTAGGTATAGTATGAGAAGATCTAAATTGATATGGAGGTTTGAATAGGGGAAGATGTATGATATTGAATTTTAATAATTTCTCCAAGACTAAAGTATATGACTCTCTAAGTAAATTAAATTATTTATAAGTATTACAGTTTGGGTTCCTAGTGTTTTGATAGGAGGAATTAGAAGAGTTAAATTGGTTAAAAATGGGTGGAGGGGTGGTCTTAAGGACAATTACATATGTAGTTCCCATGTTTTTTGAGTTAGTGTTGGTTTGGTTATTGGGTTTGGAAGAAGAAGAATCATTTGATTTGAAGCTAGAGTCATTGTTTATCAATTTCAACTTCCCTTCATTGATGGATATATTTTCTAGTTTTCATGCCATGATAAAAGCCCCATCAAAGGTATTGAATCTCTAAAATCACAAAGTAGAGGATATTTGTTTAACACAAGCCTGAGCAAAGAGTTTAATCAACTTGGGTTGGGGTAGAAGGAAGTAGATTTGGTTTATCAAACTTATCCAATGGGCCACAAAATCAGCACTAGATTCATCATCAAATTACCAAATGGAGTAAATATCAATGATGGAGACTTTATTAGAGATTTTTATGGAAAAGTGATCTAAGAAAATCTGAGCTAGTTGGGCAAAAGAAAAAGAGGGAGTGCTTTGTAATAACACTGTACCAATCTAGTGCCAGACCTAATAGAGACATGGGGAAGGTATGAAGGAGAACATCATCATAGGAAATCATATATCATGAATGCCTAAATGCTCTTAGGTGTTATTGAGGGTCCTCTTTACTCTAAAAATTTGAGAACCTTGGTAGTTTCCATTGAGGAGGGTATGGTCGAATGGGGATAGATGGGTGAATTGGATCATTACAAATTTGGTCATATGATAAAATATTATGAGCTCCAAAAATGGATGACTCCAAATTAATCATTTTATCGAGTAAAATTTTGATGAGTTCAATTTTGGGTTGTGTGCCCTCATATTTATAAGGTATGTTATGTTAGATTTGGGTAGGTGTAACATATGTATAGTTGGTGGGGTGTTGAGAGGATACCACATGTTGGTATGTAGATATGGGTGATTGGGATGATGCCATGTATGAATATGTGGAGATAGGTGGTTGGGTGGAAGGTATAGGTATATACCCTTGTGGGTTAGGGATGTAGCTTAGGTTTGGTGTGATGGGCACCTATTGAGAGATTAACATAGGTTGGGAAGGAGGCACGATTGGGTTAGTAGATAAAGGGTAGCTGGTAACTTTGGTACTAATAGGTGAAAGGTATGTGAACCACAAAGATTTGAAATGGAGTGGAGGTAGGTAGGTTAGAAATGGGAGGAATGGTGGTGGCAAAATCAGCGGGTACTCTTATAGTAAGGTGATGCCCAAAATTTGGGTTGATCCTATACTAAGAGGGTTATTAGTTGGGGAAGAAGGTACTTGGGTATTTATTGGCTGAGTGGGTTGGTTTTGAGTGGTAGTATCGATGGGGCTATTGGTAGAGGATGATGCCTAGGTGACTAAAGGTTGGGTGGAGATGGTGGCTACAAAACTACCACCCATAATGTGGTATGGTATGTTGTAGGGTTAGTCAATAGGTGGAACTAAAGTAGGGGTACAGTGGGATATGGCATTAAGGTAATGCTAAAAGGCTATGGGGTTGTTATCCATAAAGGTGGTGACATTTGTATCACCTTGGGAAACTATCTGAGGGATGGTATGACTTCTAAAATGATGGGGAGAACTCTCTAAATCTAAGATGTACTCCATAGATGAGGGAGAAGAGAAAGATAGATGATTAAGAGGTGGGTCCTAATTTTCTTGGTTTCTTAGTTGTTACCTAGTCAAAACCATGTAGATGAGGAAAGGAGGAAGATATAAGAAATCTCACAACTCAAACAAAGAGAAGACAAGAAAAAGTCAAAGAAATGAAACACACACTAAAGGATGTTTAAATCCTAAGGTTTTTTTAGTCTCTCTTGTGGATTATGCCTTAAGATTCAATAATTATGTGAATCAAATTAGCTTGTAGAGCATGTACTATAAAATAAGTCTATGGTTGGTTTTAGGTTGCATTTAGGTTCTCAAAGGGATTTGTATTAGAATTAATACATGGCTTGATATTTGGGCTTACACCCTCACTTCACACACTAAAATGATAAGGGTGTTAGGTGCTTATCCAAGATATACTAATTACTAGAGATTATACTCAACTAGAGACCTAAGTTGGTTATCCCCTTGATGATGAAATCCAAGTAGGATGTCCAAGAAAGGTGATCACTAGGTAATGAAATCCTAGTTGGGCCTTATGTCAATGTTTGATGCTTGATTAGATGTAAGTGGTTTGGTCTTGTGTATTTGATAAGAGTGAAACTATGGTTAATTTACTTTATTAATTAAGCTATGTGAGCTAAAATAAGCAAGCAAATAATGTATGCAGTCAATTTTAAGCCTAATAATGAAATTTTGATTTCATTGTATGAGTATAAAACAAGAAGAATAAGCACCTAGATGTAACTATGAACCCAAGAAAAGACTCAAGGGTCCCACAAGGCATGCTAAAATGTTTTAGAGAAATTTTTCTTATATTATTTAGAAGGAGAAAATAACCTCAAGAGGGTTATAGTAGAAAAACCTGATATGTTGTGCATGCATTGATCTAGATGATTCTAGATAATCTTCTTTGGCTTGGGAGGAATGACTTATAGATAAGAAAGCACTCAAATAAATGGTTGGATTAGTTAGATAGTAGGGTGGATTGCCTAGCAAGATAGTTCTAAGAAGCATGAGCTCCCTTGAAGGCTGTCAATACACACTTTTAAACAATCAAGTTTTGAAAGATAAATTAACTGCATATATCACAAAAGATACTGAAATGAAATAGGAGTACTTGATACATTAATAGATGAATTTTAATAATTATATTAATAAATAGATTGATATTAATACCAAATGAATCAAGTTTGGTCTAGAAAATAGGGTGAGATTCTATCATCAAGTAGGGGATCTAAAAGTTGGATTTAGTTAAGGTCTAGTGGGTGAAAATAAGTTGTTTATTTATTTGATAGTGACTGTTAGAGGTTGGGGTGACTATCAGTAGTTGGGACAGACCATCGATGGTTAGGGTGACCATTAAAAGTTACTGTGGGTTTTGTGTGTGTTCAAGAAGTCTAATTTGATGAGGTTATAGAATGGAATTTTGAGAGATGGGTTTGGGATGGGTTGATTTTAAAATAGAAACAAAGTAACTAGTTTGCTAAAAAAATAGATACTTAGCTTGTTGGTTGTTGATTTGAAGAATAGTTGAAGTAATTAGCTAATGAACTAGTTAATGGAGTCTAGAAAAATTTCAATAGATTAATGATATGTGGTTTTTAGCCGATGGATGGCAACACTCTAGATCTTTGTCATGCCTTTTGGTTCACTGGAAGAATGATTTACCAAAGAAACTCTGATACAAGAAGGTCTTAATAGTTGTGGGATATTTTTCACCTTCTATTCCTCTCTTTTTATAGGAGTAGGGGGGAGGTGGAAGTGTAGGTTTAAGAAGAGGTTTAGCTTACTATCTAATTTTAAGTTCAACATACATTGATCCATGAGTAGATCAGACAAGCTAATTATAAAAAAATCAAGTTGTAGTTAAAGTTAGTGTTTAGTGTTTAGGTGGTGGAAACTTGACCATCAGTGGTCAAGCCTAACCATTAATGGTTAGGGTGATCATTGGTGGTTAAGGGTCAAATGATAAGTTTGGTCAAGATGGGTTAGTGGGCTAGTTTAGCTAGTTAGTTGATTAGACTCAATTTTACAGTCAAAGGGTTGGGGGATGGCCCTTAGGGGGTATTGAGGTGGTTTAGGGGTATTTTGACATCTAGAACCATTGTGAGTGGTTTTTTAGTGTCTACACATATGGCCTCAAGTTTTTACATTTGATATTTTTTTGATGTTTTGAATGCAAGTCAACAAGTTTTTGATGCAGGTGAAGATTTTAGATAAGGAGTAGGATCATATATCAATAAAAAGAAAAACTTCATGAATATGGATGAAAGACTCAATTTAGGGACTTAATATTCAAAGAGAACCAAGGATAACTATTGTGCATAGATCATAAAGTGTTGATGAACAAGAAAGGATGATTACTTAAGAGGATGCAAAAGATGATAAGGATGACAATAATAAATGGAAATTAGGTGAAACAAAAGATAATTAACATTGAGATACAAGTTAAAGTCATAAAAATATATATGAGGACAAGAAGGCAAATTATAGACTTTATGAAACAATCAATGGATACAAATAATATGTATTTGATCCTCACAAGTTTTACAATAAGATGGTAAAGTAGGTGATCAAGGAGAATATAGATTTTTGGTATAATTAGGTGATATCTCAATCAAGATAAACTCAAAAGGTAAGAATCAACCATAGACAAGGAAATAAACTATAAGAAATGCAATTTAAAAAAATTGAAGTATTAAATGTACATGTCAAGGACATTAAGATTGACAACCAAGTAGCAAATGAAAAATAAAAATAGTTAAAAAGGATGAGGAAGCCTCATATGAATAAAAAAACAAGTTTTTATCTACATCATTTTTAAAAGTTGACAACAAGGCACTTATTCATCTAAAGAAGTAAACTTTTTGATCAACATGGACAATGGACAAGTCCATAAACAACTAGTTAGTAATAAGGCATAATAAAATGGATAATTTAGAGTCCATTATGATAGATGGAAAGATAAATAATATAAAATCAAGGTACAAAAGTGGAATATGCCTCAAAGGCATAAGGAAATATTTGATTTATCTAATGAGTTAATTTTGTTTGCAAGTAGAACAAGGATGGAGAAGACAACAAACAAGATAAGATACAAGTGTGGGAGTAAATGGCATACCCACATATATTAGATATTAAGTAAATAAGATATAAATTAATGATCTTAAATGGAAATAGGGCATTAAAAAAACATAATGAGTAGGAGCTCATGAAAATTTTAAGCCTAAAAATTTGATGCAGGATCATCAAGAAAAATATGTAAATGTGTACAAATTAGACTAGGTTAGTAAAATAAAACCTATTGTGAAGGGAAAGGAGGTAATATAAAATGTATTATGGGTATTTAAAGAGTTAATAATAATATTTATATGCTTCAATTATATTTTCATAGGTCAATATATCTAGTTTGGGTTTTCCCTCCAAAAGGGAAAGTTTGAATATTTGAATGATTGTAAAGGTTTATAAAGGGTATGGTATTTTGTAAAGGGAATATTATAAATGAAATAAAACTTATTTAATTACCCTTAAAATCATATTTATATATTTTAAATTTATTTAATGTCAATTATCTCTCAAGACCCATCTAGAAAGAATCTTATGTTGGAAGCATAGAGATAAGAGATGATGAGTGAATATTGGTCTTAATTTAAGACCAAATTAAATTTGTATTTATTGATAGAATTTATACCATTAAAATATGAGTTCAATAAGGAAAATAAAAAATTATAAGGTTGAATCATATAGTCTTTATAGATTAGTTAAGGATATATGAGTGAATAAGGTCTTTAAGCCTGTACGTTTGTGTATGTTTGCAATAGGACTATATGTAAAGATTGAAGACTAATCAATAAAAAGAAGGTTGTTGTACATTAAAATAACTTATCAGATATAATGGAGTAATTAGGATATTATCGATGCTTTTGGCTAAATTGTGTGTTCTTGTGATGAATAACAAAGTGTTTAAGGTCTATAAATCCTATAATTATTGACATGTTTTGATCTAAAGGATCAAATTGTCATGTGTTTTCTATTGCATGGAGAAAATATATTGTTGGAAGATATTAGATAAACTTGTATAGACCTTGATCAAGGAGAACATAAGTTTTTAAAACCTTTATGGTTTTAAATGTCCTTATACGTAAGCTCTTAGGTTTGAAAATACATATACAGTCTATAATATTCATATAAATGAGATATTTGTTAACATTTTATGTGTGATTTGAGGATAATAATTGATAAAAAAGTTTCATGAATTGGTGTAGAATATATTGGATTTAAAATAATCCTTAAACATCTCTATGTTTGTAACTTAGCATGATTTTAATCTCTCTCTCGATTGTAAAGGTTTATAACCAGTTTGTTATAGTAAAAGAAATCCTCATGGTTGAATGTATTTTATAAACATGAGTATGTTTGAATTCTTAAGGAAGATGTAAGAAGTGCATGTGATGTGTTCAAATCAAAATTAGTTTCTAAAATTATATAAGATTCTTTAAAATTCCTTTAAGATTACTCTCAGCTTGTGAAAAAATAAAAATTAGAGCACTATTGGAGAAATGATTCTATCTCGAGATTAAACCAATGATTTTTTTGAAATTTTGTGTGTAGGTGAACCTATAGATAATGCATCTAATGAATCTAATTAGAGATATATTTATTTAATATAAAGGGATAAATCATCAAAATAAAGTTAGATACTAATAAGAATTAAAATTAAAATCCTACAGAACTATGTTTGTTAAATTGAGTTAAAGATTGACAAGTATAATGTGCCATAGTTGCATAGTTGAAGACTCAGACTATGTAAGATATAATTTTTTTTCCATGATCTATAAATCATATGAGATAAAAAAAAATTTACTTTATCCTACATTAATGATGAAATACATAATAAGAAGGGTTTAATATATCAAAAAAGTCTATTTCCTCATTTGAAGGTTTAATAATACATTAAATGTGGTATGAAGGTGGTAGTTAAGTATGATGAAGATGTATTCAACTTCAAGATTATATGAAAGAAGGATACTAATGATTGTTCCTTAAATAATCAAGGTTAAATCATTACTTGAGATTGTTCCTTTAAGGTATTAAGATTAAGACATAGGTAATTAGCTGAGTGACAAAGAGTAGAATGTAGAAATCCTATGAAATCAATTATATTAAAGTAAAGATACAAAAGGGGGCCTAAAAATTAGTCTAATTTATATTTTAATCAAGTTAATAATTTTTTTAAATAGGTATGGGCCTTTAAATACGCTAGATTATGTTTTTGATCTTAGGATTATTATCAAAATGTGAAAATCTATTGCATGGTCTACATTTTGGTTATATTATTAGAAATTTGAATGATTTTGAAATAATATTCATAAGTTTCATGCATTATTGAGTTGTTCCTTCAAAACACATGGAATATTTTCAAAATGAATTAGATACAAAACATTGGTTTTTTTTGGGTATGAGCCTATTGAGGAAGATTTTACATAAAATAGTTTCATGAATAATTTCTTATTTACTATGCATGTATTCTTTGTTGAAAAGATAACAATATTGAAAGTGTCTTGCATGGATTGACTAAATGTTAGTTCTTGATAAGAGTTTTTTTACCAATTTTATTTATCAAAAAAGGTTTCTCAAAGTTTAAATGATTGAATGTAGTTTGATCTTATCCTACTAAGATGCATAGATTGATTGTTTTGATTTTTAGGTTCGATGACAGTCCTGTTGTAGTTATATTGTTTCATTGGAAACAAGAATATAGTTTTATTCATTATTTTTATATGGTATCAGGATTATTTTTGTGTAAAGTTTTTTTTTATATTTTTCTCATTATTTTGATTATCAAAGAGGCTTTAAATATGTAGTGATAATTACATACATCTTTGGGTTTTATCGTGCATGTGTTCATTTCGATTAAAAGAGATTATTTAGATAGTTTTGGTATAAAATTAGTGGTATTTTTGAGAATATTTATTTATGATCTCTATCATGCATAGGAAATTGTTTTAAAGTAATGGTTATATGTATAAAATTATTTATTTTTCAAAGGCATGAACTGGTTTGGCTATAGTTTTTTGATGGTAAATATCTTTTGGTTGATTTTGTTTTCATTAAAAAATTTCAAGGAATTTATTTTTACATATTGGCCTTATATGTATTTTGGGTTAAATAATTAGTTTTTGTAGTTATATTTAGCATACATATGGATTTGAATATAGTCTAAGGATTTGTGTTTTATGTTTTACAATAGCAATGATTTGTGCACAAATAATGATTTAATGACTATTTATGTAATTTGTTCACTTCATATATTTGTTTCTTTATATACAATAGTGATGTTTTGAAAGATATTTGAAGGTAATATATAAAGTACATGGATATTCAAAGGAAATAAAATGTTATGTTTTTTACAAAGTTAGACTTCCTTTGATATTCTTTTGACTGTCAGTTACATGATACTTTTGAGAGAATCTTTAGGATATATTGATTTGGGTATTTCTAGACTTTATATACTATCAAGATTATTAGAAATTGCATATAAAATATATATTGATAAATAATGTTTTTTGTCAAATTTTTTTAGCATATTTTGAATTTAGTGTTATTGTTCAAACATGATAAGTGTCAGTTTGAGGTTAAAATAGACATAAAAACTTAGTTGTTATCATCGACTACAATAAATATTGGTCATTATGAAATGTTTCATGCTAAGGTTTTAACAGTCCTTATATTCAATAGATTTATATGGTTGAAATATCAATAAGATATCACAAATTGGTCATTTTGATGTATATATTTTTTAAATATATCAAGTATTAAGGTATAAACCATTTGTATGATTTATCCCAGTTTATTAATTTTATTGGGGTTTGTTATATGAAAAATAACATTCAGATCTTGGAAATCATAGCAAGGTATCATAAATGGATACCAAATGTTTGTATCATTATGGAATTTTTTGAACTCCTATTATTTAGTGGTAAAATCAAAATAAGTTTAAATTACACATATTTGATGAACATTAATATATGAATTTTATTGAGGTCAGAATTTTATGGATTTGAATTCATATATTTTTATCCTTTTCAATAATTTTTAGCATTTAGTAGCATTTGTTGTTTTTTTTAATTTTGAGGTTTTTTTTTAACATATGATAGTTTATATAGACATAAAGTGGATTTTCAATATATACAGTTTCATCTTGAATGGCATTTTGTTTATTTTAGTATATAAATATGTTAGGTTAGACACTAAATTCAAATCATTCTAGAATAAATGCATGGGGTCAGAGTGAATATCAGCATAGTGAGCATACTCATTCATGGGGTAGTTCTCAAGGATAGTTCCTTCAAAGGCATATGGCTGCTCAAACTTTCCTTAGGCCATTTCATCATGGAAATTGAGTGTCTATTCATTTTGATGCCACTGGTCCTATCTTTTATAATGATTTAGATTCATTACCTACTATCTTTTCAACCTTGTAAGGAAATAGAGGGTTGAGAAGGGCATATGAGAGATATTGTCCTCATAGATGAGGTACTTGTTGGATAATTTTGGCTTACATACCAAGATTTTTCTTGGATAGGTCAGCTAATCAGTGTCTTGATTTAAATTGGATGAGATACACAAGTTTTAGATGGAATGAGTGATCCAAAGATCACATTGTGCTTACAAATATTTTGAAACACTTTATGTTAACTTAAGGTGAAATTTTTTAATCTTCAAGGGACATGTCTAAAGTCACAAAGATGAAGGGTCCAAATAGGTTTCATGGTGTTTGAGCATTTAGGATCCTGAACTAAGTTACACAAGCCTTAGAAAATCATCAAGACCTTGAAAGAATGATCAAAAGATGAGCTATGCAAGTTTAAGAACTAGACCATCACTAAGACATCATCCAAAAAGGAATGGAGCAATTCACTTGATAATTTTATAAATGCACCTTAGAAAGCCTTGAAAGACAAAATAATGCAACACCATGAATTTATTTATGTTGGGAACATACTCTATAAATTTTATGCTTACGTGATTTCTCTAGCTCAAGTTATAAGCATTCAGAGTTGAACTTGTATAATTAAACATTTATACGAATGTCAAAATAACACTCAACATTTATTTATTGGGGTCTAAAATATTGATGGTCATGTAAACCTTAATGACAGTCATGTTAACATCAAATAACATGCATGTGGATGTCAATTTTAGCTCATGACAATTAACCATTGGGATTCAAAAATCCTAATGATGGTCATGCAAACATAAAAAATGTTCATGCACATGTAAAATATGGAAACACATATGTCAAATTTGGGTCTTATGAGTTAGATATTGGAGTTTAAATGGTGGGACATAGGTAGATCAAAGGCTCACATTACTTCATACATTACAATCCAATGGTGTGAGTTAAAGTTAGAAAGTCAAAAGATCTAGATCAAGGGCTTGTGTTCATTTGTACATAATGATCTAATGGTACGAGTGAGGTCAATAGGGTTAGTGTATCTTAGGGATAGGTGAGAGGTTATCAAGTGGCATAAGCATGTTAGTTTCTTATGAAAATCAATGGTATATATACATATTGGATAAAATAAATCAATGAGTGAGGTTTAAAGTCAAAAGACTAAGGGATTTTTGATGGGAGGTCAAACATGTGACCAAGGTTAAACTAGGGAAAGTAGGTCTTTGAGTAATAATCATTCCACTATTAGAGCTCATATAAACACCATTAAAGGGACACATTGATATAGTTAAGATTATCAACACTAAAGGGGCACTATTGAATCTAAATATAGATTTTTGGTTCAAAGATTCATGGCATACAAGGTCTATTCTATGACTGTGTTTGCCATTATTTAAAGGAGACCTATATATGATGAATTCCTCAATTTTTATATATGCTAAATGTCAAAAATGGGTCTTATATACCTATTAGAGATCAATAGAAAATCTATGTAGTTTATAGGTCTACATCAATATATGTGGCTATAGGAAAACTAAAAAGGAGATTGGTTTTCTATCTCTAAAAGAGATCCAAGTCTATATTTTGATCAAGGGTAGATGTATATTATTATGAAGAGGGTCCTCATCCTTTATCATGGCCATATTTTTGATAGAAAACCATCTGAAGTAGACAAGGACATGATTTTATCAGATCCATGAGCATGAAAGTTTTGTCCTCAGTGGGATATGGCATGAAGGATCAAAGAAATGGATTTGGTGGTTGGGAATTTTAGCTAAGATAATTTAATGCATCCTCAAAGCTTAAGGGGAATTTTCAACTTGGTAAGCCATGAATAGTGTCCTAATTGATCAAAAAGGTGGCAAAGCATTTGAGCAAAAGGTGTCAGTTCAAGTTCAATTAATGAACTAGGGCAGTGTGGTCCCTCTTTGATGATGCTCTCTCTCTCTCTCTCTCTCTCTCTCTCTCTCTCTCTCTCTCTCTCTCTCTCTCTCTCTCTCTCTCTCTCTCTCTCTCTCTCTCTCTCTCTCTCTCTCTCTCTCTCTCTCTCCCTCCCTCTCCCTTCTCTTATATAACCCCATTATCTTCTCCATTTTAAAGGTTATTAGACTTTATAATTTTTAACTTTCTAAGAAATAGCGACATTTCTAAGATATTGTAAAATATGCTCAACTTGATTAGGCTAAAGCTTGTCAAGCATTTGCAAGAACTACCTCTTGATGCAATCTAAGACTTTATTTTCCTATCTCTTACCTTGGGCTTGCATTTGGTCAGTTGTGCATAATGGTATTTTGTGAAGGAGAGTCTTCCCCATCTATTATATTCCTTTTTGACCTTGTTTAGGGTGTTTTCAAGCTATTGGTCTGTATTAGTGTTCTTTCTACCATTAATGTGAGTTCTTAGTGAGTCTTATAAATCCTTGTTATTTTCATTCATTTCTTCCTAAACCTCTTTTATGAAACACTTATGCAATCAAATAGATTTTGAGATTGTGTGAGCTAGCATTATCTTCTATAGATATGGTATGGGTTTAAGCTTATGGAAGTTTCTCTTTTATATTTGGTGCATCACCTGGTTAAATTTATTAGGATCCATTATCAACCCTTTCTAACCATTTTCCCTATGACAAGCATTAGTTTAGGTGAGCATCAAGAGGAAGCTATCCTTATCTTGAGGTTAAACCCTATGATAGGTGACCCATAGCCTAAGCTTATTCCCATTGTGTAGCTTAATTGGAAAGGGACTGAATAACCCTCTCCAAGGGTGTAGATTGAGCCTACAATAATTTATGGCACACCTGATGGGATAAAGTTTATCATGCACTAAGTTAATATTTTTGGTGTTCTCTTCATTCAATCATCCTTTAGGGGCAAGTGTGAAAACATCAATGGAAACTCTAAGCATTCATCAACTAGTTTAAGTATCCTAGGTGCCTAGTTATCTTAATCTAGTATGTATAATCAATCATATTTTGATCAATATGCTTATTATTTACCGCAACATCACACTTATCAGGCAAATAATGTTTATGTGTTCCCCCTAAGTAGCCTTTAAACATATTATCAACCCTACCATGGCCTTTCTCCTCCTCCCACCCCTACATATGACCAAGGTCAACCTTCTTTGCATTCAAATCAGTCCTATTTTTCCCCTTGTCAAGATCAAGCTTACCTTATTACATCCTTTTCAAGATTCAAGAAAGCATTATCAATTTATATTAAGTTGATAAGTGAGATTGATAAGGGTTTAGAGTTTTCTCCAGTCATCCCTATCCATGTTCTACAAAAATCAATGAGCGCTCTTCAGTTAGTCAAGAACAGATGGTCAATTTGTGAGGGAGAACAATGGTTATCTTTAAGAATGAGGACATAATAATGATGATAAACATGGTCCAAAATGTACATAATATGTTAATATCTTATGAGGAGAAACATGCTCATTTATACTAGTCTTATGTGGTCTCTTCCCTCCAAGATCCTCAAGCTCAACCTTCAAGAGTTCCTGATCAATCCCCTAGTCAACCTTGTCAAAGTCCATACTTGTCAAAAAATAGAGAGGCAATACTAGACCAAGGAAAAATAATCATGAAGATCAATGAGGGGGTTAAACTTGGATAATAATTCCCTATTCATGCCATGGAATGGATAAATATCTTCTTTCAAGAGTTTTGGAATGTATGGGCATTCATTAAAGAAGCTGACTATCCACATGTTGAGAACAAAGAGATGAAAGGATGGTTATTGTCCATTGAAAAAGTGTTTGAGCAATGGGAGAAAGATTATGTCAAGCCTAAGCTAATTAGTTTTCCCTCTCCTACCCCTATGCCCATTCCCTCTCAAGAGTATGAAGCTATTCCATCATGGATCTTCTCTAAAATTTTTGACCCTGGCTATATCATGCCCTCACTTATGAGAACACCCTCTCCTATAACCATTCAAAAAGGTTTCCAGAAGGAAGAGGGGCTAGTTAAAGTAGCCAAAACACTATTTTAAGAGTGACCTAAAAGAGAATTCAAAGTACCTAGATGGAAGGATACTCTCCTAAGCTATAAGCAAGGTGAACTTCTTCACCCTCCCACCATATCCATCATAAAGGAAGAAACTATTTTATGAAGAATAAAAGAGGAACATGTAATCAAATATGAGCCTAAAAAGGATAACACATGTGTCTATGATGAAAAGATCATGATAGGCATTCCACTTCATCCAAAAGGTGAAAATCTAGGTTTGGATCAACCTTCTTGGCATGGCTTTGACACTAATGAACTAGATATTGATGAAGACAATCCTCAAGATTAAAATACAATAGATTTTGAATGGACTATTGAAGGTCCATTCTACATAGATCAAGTAGAGGATCAGGATTAGGTGTCTGAGGTGGGTACACTTTAAGATGAGGTTCTTCATGAAAATAGCCTCGATATTTTGGAGTAAGAGGAAAGTAGATCATAGCTTGAGGAAGACAAGTGTAATGTTTTGGACCCTAGATGGTTAAATCAACCCTCATTTTCATTTAAAGAGTGAGATGAAACTATTGACCATTTTTACCTTAGGCCAAAATGGGTCAACCCCCTATAGTTAGAATATTATATAGGGTTTTTTTATAATGTCATGGGGTATGTTGTAGCTTATTTGATGTCATTTCATATGCCATCTTAGCTTTGGTGATGGTCTAGCTTAGTCCTTGTGTCATTTGATGTCTTAGGGGTCATTTTAGAGTCATATATTCAAATGGTAGGTTTTAATGGTGTCCAAACAATTTCAAGAACAATTCCAAAAGAGTCTAGTTTACACTTAAGAAATATTTAAACTTTTGGCTAAGTGCTAGAGTTCTTTTGGGTAAATTGTTCACAATAAAGTTACAAGGCATAATTCTCTTGAATAAATTGTTCCAATTTATTTGGCTAAGAATTAGAATTCTTTTGGGAAAATTGTCTTGAAGGCAAGAGACTAAGGACACAAATATTTTGGGAAAATTATCTGAGATAATTTACCTAAGGACATATTTATTTTAGATAAAATATTTGAGACAATATTTTTGAAAACACATTTTAGTTAGACAAAATTTCTAAAATAAAAGGTCCTTAGCAATACCCTTGATGCAAAACTCTAATGAAATTGAATGGTTTTAGAGAAATTCTTTGTCTAAGCCTTTAAAATGGATCCAAGAAGGATCTCAAAGTGATAATAAGCTCATATGGATATGGAATAGATTGAAAAAATCTTGGAAGACCTTGAAATATTGAATCAAAATGACTTAAACAAGTTTAAGGACCAGATTGTCATCAAGATGTCATGAACAACCAAACTAGATAGCATGTTTGTGCATTTTATAAATGAGCTTAAGAAGGCTCACATGACCATCAGACCATGCATGATCAATATTCTTAGTATCAATATCATTCTCTACAAGTTTCATATCTTTATGAGTCTTCTATCTCGATATCTAAGCCTTCCAAGTTTAGCTTATCGAGTCTAAAGGCCATGCCATCCTAGACATCACAGGGAAACACACTGGTCAGATTATTTGTGTAATTTATAAACACACTTATAAAGATACCAAAAATAGTGGATCGAGTGGGCATAATCATTTTAGTAGTAATAACATATCCTATAAATTTGGTGCCTCCATGACCTATTCGCTTCTAAATCGAAGATTTCAAAGTTAGTCAAATAATGTAAGACATTCATGTTAACATCAAGTTTAAGCTCCATAAAGTAACCATTTGAGTTCAAAAGGTCATTAAAAGGTTTAAAGTTGATCAAGATATAATGGTCCATGTGATCTCACATACTGACACTTAAGATATAATGGTTCACATTGAAGTGAAATAAGTCAAAAGGTCCCTAGGTTAAATCCCTTTAAAGAGATACAAGTTAGACAAGATCTGATAGTGAAAATCAATGAAGTAAAGATATAATGATGTAAGCTTGACCAAAAAGGAGGTGAGTCCAAAAAAAAATCAATTATCCATATTACTTCATACAATTTGATCCAATGGTGTGAGATGATTCAAAAGGTCAAAGAATTTGAGAGGCCACCATATGGCACAAACATGGAAGCTGTCAAACTAATAATATGATCTTGAGATCAATACATGATTAATAAGTGGCATGAGCATGCTCTTCATGGTAGGAAATTAATATACTACTTTTATTCATATTGATATTGATCAATGGTATACAAAAGGTCAAAAGGTCAAGATCTAATTGCAAGGATCTATGAGGCCAATGGGAATAAAGACAAATATGAGCATTTTGATTGGTTTAAGTTGGTTTTTGATGAATAAAGTCATATCAAAGGAAGAACTGTATACTAAGGTAAACAAGGTCTTAAAGGGTCATCGTACCACCATTAAATCTCATCTGAATGCCATGGAGTGGGCATATCCATGAAACCAAGGTGATCAAGAACATAAAGGGATGCCATTAAAGCTAAATATGGACCTCTAGTTTGACATTTTATATCATGCAAGGTTATTCCTATGACTGTGTTCACCTTTTTTAAGAGAATCTATGCATATGGTGGAACCTCAATTCTTACAATGATAAAGTGGGTCTATTCTAACCTATTATAATCAAGAAATGGGATTTATAGTTTATAGGATTACATCAATGTGACAACTATAGGAAAACCAATAGTCTAAGATTGGTTTTTTGTTTATAGTGGACCTATGAACATGGGGATGAGTTCAAGCATGATATAATTTGAACAAGAGCTAGCATTTGAAAGGATGCCACAAAGGTATACATGTAGACCCCAATAGTTTCATCTCTAGGACTAACTGCATGAAAATAACCCATCTCTCTACTCTTGCACACCATAAAAAACTAATGAAAAATAGTTAGCACTAGGAAAAAAATCTAATAGATTGATTTAATGGTCATAACTACATTGATGCCATAACCTATCTTAAACCAACTTGATCCCTCCATTGCAATGAGCATCAATAAGGAAACAATGTAACTGTGTAATAGGCTAAAGTGACTTGGATCAATCAAAAGGTTAGAATGACCATAATTTATAGAGGTAATTGTAACTATGGTTCAAAAGGAGTTGAGCTTATTGATTCCTATTTTGGTGCCAAGATCTCTCTTTAAAGGCCCTTTATTTTGTAATTATAGCTTTAGAGCTATTATTAAGCATCCCTTAGGCTAGTATGACTAGACTCTACCAGAAATTGTATTCTACACCTCTTGAATTAATGAATAGATCATTTTGTAGTTGTTTACTAATTTATTCTTAGTGTTTCATATTTTTTTGATATTCCAAAGTGGTTATCATCTTCCCTTTGTAGGTCCAAGTCTAACCTACTTGCTAATCAAATTTTGTTATAGGTTATCTAATGTGTCTTAAGGTTGATGTATTAGGTACAAAGTGGATAGTTGAATATAAGTGCTTTCAATCAAGCCTTATCCTCATTGCCCTTTAGCCTAAGTCCAATAATTTGACCTCTAGATGAAACATTGTTTCTTGGAAACCATTGTAGACACTACATTAGTTCTATTCATGGTTTATTAGTGTGCTAAAGAGTTAAATATCGAGAGTGGATCTTTGAACATTTGGTGTATCACCACCCTTATATTAGGTTCATTTCATGTAACTTCTAACCTTTTCCCCCATAAGTAACTAGTCAAGTAGGTGTGAGCATTTTAAGATACATTTAGGGAGATAACCCTAAAATCTTGAGGCTCATTTCCATTATAGGTACACCCAAATACCTATAAATGTTCCCATGTTTCCAAAATATGAAAGAGGCTTAAACACCCTCTTCTAGGATACAAGATTTGGTGACAATAGTTTTGACACACTCGATGAGACACATTGTCTTCAAGATAACTTGTGAAGGTGAATGTTGGTCTTGACAACATCAACTATAAATTGGTGTGTTACTCAGCATTTTGTAACTCATTCATGGTAAATATGGTTCAAGTCCATTGTTTTATTATAAACATGCCCTCATAATTCATGGTTCTCACTAGTTCATCCTCTGCTAGAACATTTAATCCCATTAACTCATGCATTCAGCATGAAATTCCTCTTAAAGTTCAGTATCCATAGCCTAATCTTCCCTTTGAAGAATGAGTAGATTTTTCTAGAGATGAAGAGAGTGAAAAGGTTGAAGAAGTTGAATATTTTAAAAAAGAAGACATGTATAGACCTTATGCTTTAACTTCCTTTAATACTAAAAATCCAATTCAACTTCTAGTATATGATGTTATTCCTCCTAACACCATGAAAGGTGTACCCACATTCAATGGTGAGAGTCATGTCACACTTAGTGAGCACATTAGAGATGTTTCTGAATTTTTTAGTTTCCAAAATATTTTTTAAGAGAACATTTCCATTAAAATCCTTGCCATGTCCCTTAAAGGGAAGGCTCTTGATTGGTATAAGACTCTATAAGGTGGATGCATCACAACATGGAATGAGTTTCGAGAGTTGTTGACTTCCAAATTTGGAAATGAAAGTGATCATGCCTATCTTAGACATCAACTCAACATGATAAAAATGGTACCCAAAGAAATAATGCATGAATTTAGTAAAAGATTTTAGAATACTTGGCATATGTTACCTCCTCCTATGAGACCACTTGTTAGATTTGTGTTCCCTACTTGAAATCCATTGGGGCTGAAATTGCTATCATGCTTCAATCTATGGGAGATTCCACTTCCTAAATCATATGATCTTGATATGAAAGCTAATAATAGTCTAATTCAAGCTATAATATTGCATCCTAATGTATATATACCTCCTTTGTCTCATACTTATCCTATAACTCCATGAGTGGCTCAAATTCCTAATGCCAATACCAAAACTAAGGTTGCTCCTAGTCAGACAAAAAATAATATTGATTGGAAAGCAAAGTTCCTAGCCTTAGAGGCTAAAAATAGGTAATCTAATATGAAACAAGGTGCCTATCATAATCTTTACCCCTATCAACAACAATGTGGTCAAAAATATGGAAGAGGAAGAGGCCAATGGTAGCCTAATCCCAACAGGCCTACCAATGTATACAATCCTAACTCTACCACCAATAAAAGGGAGATGGTACCAATTCATAAAAATTTGGTTCATGAAGAGGATTATAAGAAAGACCAATTCATGGAAGTCAATGATAATGTAGAGAAATATCTAGTGGCTCAAGGCTTAGTTACTCCCCTCCTATCAAATGAATATGAGGTGATGATACAATTTAATGAGGATTGGCAACCTCGAGGAGAGATCTTCACCAATTTTCTAGTTGAAGACACTTTTATGATAAATCAAGAAGCCTCTATTATAGATAATATAAGGGAAAAGAGGAAGCATCTAGGATGTGGTAGGAGCATGCCCATAGGCTCATCCAATCCTCCTATAAGGTAACAAAACATAGTTGTAGGTGTGACAGTTCCAAAAACTTCTACATCTACATGAAGTAAAAATATGGTAAGGTATGCTCCTATTCCTTAAGTTTTAAGTAATTATATGCCTAAAAGATCCATAGATAATGTAGGTATGGATTCTTTAAACATTTTATATTATTTTAAGAACACTTAAACATCCATTTCTCTTTGGGATGTTCTTCATATGCTTTGTCAAAAAGAACTCTTACAAAAGTAGTTATCTGTTATCCCTGCTAGTGTCTCACCCTCAAATCAAAGTCCTGGCCATGTTTATCTTGAAAATTATCCTAGTACCATTGTTGAACCATCCACTATGGATGAAAAACCTCCACCATTTACCTCACCCTCTTTATAGGTGACAAGTTAATAAATAATTACATAGTCGATAGTGGAGATTCTACTTTTTTCATGCCCAAAGTTGTAGTTGACATGCTAGGTTTGAAATATGAGCCATATAGAAAAGGGGTAATTCAATTAGATGGTAAACTTGCCAATATAGTAGGACTATTAAAAGGCTTGAATTTTTTCTTACATTTTTGTCCTAGTTTCCCTATCTTGTAAGACATAGTTGTGGTTGATCTCCCAGCCCACTTTGTAATCTGTCTATCAAGGGACTTCATAGCCAAGATAGGTGGCTATCTCTTAGCTAACTGGTATTCTTAAATTTTAAAATAAGGTATGGGGCCAAGGTGAAAATTAGGACACAATCCCTTGTAATGTTTCATATTGAGACAAGTTCCAATTTGAATTATGTGTCCCATGAAGAAAAGGACTCTATTATAAATTATGGTACTTCTTCCAAGCTTGAGGGTATTTTAGATTTATTTCTTGATGAATATGGAACTAATAAATATGATCATTATACTATGATTTTTTAGATGAAAAAAATTTATGAGTATATTGTAGACATGATGGAGTACCAACACCTCTACTTGCCAAGGAAGAGGGTGACGATGATGAGCTATGGAAGATTTTTTTGACAGTTCAAGAAGTAAATTTGGTACAAGGGTTGGTGTTATGTTATTATCAACATCTAAAAAATATTATTATGCTTCATACATATTTAATTTCATTTGTACTTGTAGTTTGGTTGAGTATGAAGGTTTAAATCATGACCTTCAATGGGCAAGAAGAAAAGGAATCAAGAGCTTGCAAGCATATGGAGACAATGAGTTAGTTTTGCATCAAGTGAGGAATGTGGTTGATACCAAGAACCCTTTCATTAAATAATACAAGTATAAGGCATGGGATTTTTTTGAATTATTTAATGAATTCAATATACAATCAATCCCAAGGGAGAAGAATAGTCATGCTAATAGACTAACTACCATAGGAGCTCAATTTGACTCCAACTACCATAAAAGAGGAGAGAAAATAGTATTATATTAAGTTAATTATTAGAAATTATATACCTAATAACTAAGTGTATTATCAAGTTTTTTATAGTGACAAAAACATTGCATGCTTCTTGAAAAATGAGTCTTAGTTTTCTTTAAGGAATCAAAGAAGGCTCCAAGAACAATTGGGTGATCAGATTGTGAAACTAAGAACCAATAAGATACCTAAGGGTTTGGGGACCTTATAAATTATATTCAATGAGAATTATAAAAATAATAAGGATAAAGGGATTATTTCTATGAAATAAGATAATTATGAGTCTTGATCTTCAAGGACAAACTCCTCAAACTAGGCAAGGTATGTTCTACATTAGATAAGCAAGCATTCATTGAGATGTGTAGATATTTTCATGATATATTTATTTAAAAATACAAGGACCTAAGATTATTTTATCCTATTCTAGAATACCATACCATTGAGTTGGATCCTAGAGTTAAACATGTTAGATAGAAGTAAAGACCCATCAACCCAAGGTTGAGAAACTCAACTCATGAGGTTATAACTTACCAAACTCCTTGAATTTGAGATAATATTTCCAATAAATAATTCAAAAATGGGTAGATAACCTTATGAATATTATAGATAAGAATGGGGAGATAAGACTTTGTGTATACTTTAGAGATATTAATACAGTGTCACTCAAAGATCACTATCCTCTACCCTCAATGGAGTATATTTTTCAAATGGTTTTAGGTTATCAACATTTTTATCTTATAGATAGATATTCAGGATATAATCATAAATTAGTTAGTGAGGATGATCAACTTAAGACAACCTTCACTAATAAATGGGGAACTTTTGCTTATAGGAAGATACCCTTTGGTTTGTCTAATGCCAGTGCCACATTTCAAACAATAATGGACATGGCCTTCAAAGGTTTGATCAATGAAATGCTATTGGTTTATTTAGATGATATAGTAGTGTTTTCTAAATATTATAATAAACACATGCAACACTTGAGACAAGTGTTTAAAATATGTAGGAAATATGAGTATCTCTTAATCTAAAGAAGTGCATCTTTGATGTTTATGAAGGTAAGATCTTAAGACATATCATTTTCAAGGATGGTTTGACTATTGAACCTAAAATAATAGAGGTTATTCTAGGCTTTTAATTAACCTTTCATAATAAAGGTCTTCAAAGATTCTTAGGAAAAATAAATTTTGTAAGGAGGTTCATACCTAGTTTTACATCTAAGGTGAAACCTATCACAACTATGCTTAGGAAGAACCAAGTATTTGCCTAGAAAAAAGAGGGTAAGAGTATTTTTTGAGCCATAAATAAAGTTATTTTAGAAGCTTCTACTCTTTTGAATATTGATTTTACTAAACACTTCATGTTTTATTCATTTGCTAACCTTGATACTATCTTAGCCATGCTGATGTAAAATAATTATGAGGGTGTGGAGTAGCCAATTTAATTCTTTAGTCAAGGTTTAGAATATTATGAAGTCAAGTAAAAATTTGTAGAGAAACATGTCCTTGATGTTGTAAGGGGACTAAATAAGTATAGACATATGGTCATAAATAATAAGATTCATGTTATGGTCTCTCATCCTAGTACCAAAGAGTTTCTCTTGAGCAAAGATCTTCATTAAAATAGGTCAAAGTGGATCACTAAAGTAATGGAATATGATGTTGATATCAAGATGAAAAAATTGATAAGGGGTAAAGGCCTTTGTGAACATCTAGCTTTACATATTCATGAGTCAAAGGAAGAGGCTCTAGTCAATCATGATTGTCCCCAATCAACTAGTTCATTACCTCCATAAATTTGGACACAGGATGTGATTAGATTTCTTAAAAATGGTGAGTATCCTAATAATATGAGTAGATCAAAAATGAGATATTTTAGATTATAATTTATTCCATTTTTTCCTATGGATGGTGTGCTTTTTAGGAAGGACATCAATGGTGTGCTATTGATATGCATTGATAATGATCAGTTTGGAGTGCTACTTGAGAAGTTTCATGATTAGACAACAAGAGGTAATTTCTCTCCAAGAACCATAGTTACCAAGATCATGAGGTTAGGCTATTATTTGCCTAGCCTCTTCAAGGATTTCCATGCTTGGGTGAGAAGGTGTGGACAATGTGCTTTATTTGTAGGAAAAGAAAAGCTTACAGCTCTTCCTTTGAAGTCTATCCAAGTTGATTAACCTTTTATTCAATGGGGTATTGATTTCATTGGCATGATAAATCCCCCATCAAGTGCTGGTCATAAATGGATACTCACAACAACTAACTATTTTATAATATGGGTTAAGGCAATAACATTGAAAGAAGCTAATGAAAATGCTATTTTGGAGTTATATGAGAGCATCATAACAAAGTTTAGCACTCCTACTATTATTTTAAATAATGATCTTAATTTTATGGGTGTTAAGATAGATAATTGGAAAAATAGTAATGGTATATTCTTGACTAATTGATATAACTATTACCCTCAAGGTAATGGGTTGGATGAATCTACTAACAAGAATTTGATCAAAATCATCAAGAAAACCTTGGAGCATAGCCAAAGATCTTGGCACCCCAAATTGAAGATAGCCTTATGGGTTGATAAGATAACTCCCAAGAGGTCAATAGGGAATTCCCCTTTTATGCTTATCTATGGAAGGGAAGCTAGGTTGTTTATCTCTCAAAAATTGTATGCCTTAGCATTAACACATCAACTATAGTTTCTTAATAATACCCCAATGGAGGTGAGATTGATATAATTAAGGGAGTTGCAAGAGATTAGAGATAAATCTCATCAAGATATGGAGCATCACCAAGTACTAATGAAGAGGTCTTTTTAAAAGAAGGCAACTCCAAGATCATTTAAAGAAGGTGACATAGTATTGAAATGGGATGAATATAGAGAAAAACTAAGAAGACATAAAAAATTTGATACCCTATAGAGTGGACCATATGTCATCATCAAGTGCAATCAAAACAACTCTTTTTAGTTAGCAAGGATGAATGGAGAAGAACTACCTATCCTTATAAATGGGATATATTTGAAACCCTACTATTGAGAACTAAAGGTTAGTTTTGTAAATATTAGATTAGGTGTGTGTTTCCTTTCTTATTGTGTTACATTAAATAAGTGATTTTGAAGAACATGTGTGTTTCTTTCTTTGTGTTTTATTCTTATTATTTTCTATTGTTTGGTGTGTTGTCAGGATAGTTTATATGTCAAAGATAGTTTATATGTCAAACCTAAATACATTTTACTCCATAGCCCAATGGATAGGATAAAGTAATTGGTCATGGAATAACAAGCATGCCACCCTTTGTAAATCACCAAAGATGTTGACCATTTTAACCTCAAGCCAAAATGGGTCAACCCCCTATAGTCAAAATCTTGTATAGGGTTTTTTATAAAGTCATGGGGTATGGTGTAGTTCATTTGGTGTCAGTTCATATGCCATCCTAGCTTTGGTCATGGTCTAGCTTAGTCCCTATGCTAGTTTATGTCTTAGGGGTCATTCTAGAGCCATATATGCAAGTGGTAGGTTTTCATGGTGTCTAAGCAGTTGTAAGAATAATTCTAGAAGAGCCTAGTTTACACTTAGGAAATATTTAAAATTTTGGCTAAGTGCTAGAGTTATTTCAAGAAATTTTTATACAATAAAGGTACAAGGCATAATTATCTCAAAGATATTGTTCTAGTTTATTTAGTTAAGTGTTGGAATTCTTTCAGTAAAATTGTCCTGAAGGCAAGAGACTAAGGACAAATCTTTTGGTAAAATTGTCGAAGATAATTTCTTCGATGACATATTTCTTTAGAAAAAAATGTCTGAGATAATATTTCTAAAGACACATTTTAGTCAGACAAAATGTCTAAAATAAAAGGTCCTTAGTAATACAACCAATGCAAAACTCCAATAGAATTGAATGGTTTAGAGAAATTATTTGTCTAAGCCTTCAAAATTTATCTAAGAAGGATCTCATAGTGATCATAAGTTCACAAGGACATGGACTAGATTGAAAAAATCTTAGAAAATCATCAAGACCTTGAAATATTGAATCAAAATGACTTGGGCAAGTTTAAGGACTAGACTATCAGTAGGATGTCATGAAGAACCAAACTGGACATCATGTTTATGTATTTTATAAATGAGATCAAGAAGACTCATGTAACCATCATACCACATGTGATTAATGCCCTTAGTGCTAATAACATTATTTTCAAGTTCTATTTCTCAATGAGTCTTATATCTCAAGATCTAATTCTTTCAAGTTCATCTTTTTGAGTCTAAGGGGATAAACCATCTTGTACATCACATGGAAACACATTGATTAGATTTTTTATGAGAATTATAAAAACACTTAGAAAGCTATCAGAACTATCAAATAAAATGGGCACAATGTTTTTAGTATCAAGAACATCTCCTATAAATTTGGTGCCTCCATGACCTATTTACTTCTAGATCCAAACTTTCAAAGTTGGTAAAATAACATAAAACATTCATGTTAATGTCAATTTTGAGATATTTAATGTAACCATTTGAGTTAAAAAGGTCCTTAAAAGATTTAAATTTGATCAAGATATAATAGTCTGCATGATCTTGCATATTAGAACTTGAGATCTAATAGTTCATGCTAAGGTTAAACAACTCAAAAGGTCCCTAGGTTAAATCCCTTTAAAGAGCTACAAGTTGGGCAAGATCTGAAAATGTAGATCAACCAAGCAGAGATCTAATGGCATGATACCAACTGATAAGGAGGTGGGTCCAAGCAAAATCAATGATCTACATTGATTCATACATCTTGATCCAATAGTGCGATATGAGTTAAAAAGACAAGGAGTTTGAGAGGCCACCATATAGCACGAGCATGAAAAATGATAGACTAACAATAAGATATTGAGTTAAATGTGTGATTGACAAGTGGCATGAGCATGCTCTTTATGGTAGTAAATTAATAGATTACTTTTGTTTGTACCAAGCTTGATCAATGATGTGCATAAATTCAAAAGGTTAAGAACTGACAATGGGGATCTGCAAGGCCAATGGGAATAAGGATAACTGGGAGCATTTTAATTGGTCCAAGTCAATTTTTGATGGAAAAAGTCAAACCAAAGGAATAGTTTTTTTACCAAGGAAAACAAGGTCTCGTAGGGTCATCTTACCATCATTAAATCTTGTTCAAATACCATAAAATGGGTATAAACATGCAACCAAGATGATCAAGAACATAAAGGGATGCCATTAAAGCTAAATATGGACCTTTAGTTTGACATTTCGTATCATGCAAGGTTATTTCTATGATTATGTTTATCTTTTTTAAAGAGGATCCATTTATATGGTGAATCCTTGATTCTCATAGTGATAAAGTGGGTCTATTTAGACCTATTATAATCAATAGAGGGGCTATATAGTCTATAGGTCTACATTAATGTGACAACTATAGTAAAAATAATAGTCTAAGATTTGTTTTCCATTTATAGTGGAACTATGAACATGGGGATGAGATCAAGCATGTTCCAGATTGAACAAGATCTAGCATTTCAAAGGATTCCATAAAGGCATACATGTAGACCCCAACATTTTCATGTCTAAGAAAAACTACATGAAAAGGACCCTTCTCTCCACTCTTGCACACCATGATGAACCAGAAAAGAGTAGTTAGTAGTAGGATAACACTCTAATATATTGATTCAATGGTTGTAACTACATTAATGCCATAACCTAGCTCAAAATAACTTGATCCTACCATTACAACTACCATGGATCATCAACAAGGGAATAATGTAATTATGCAATGGGTTAAAGTACCCTAGATCAATCAAAAGGTTTGAATTAGAATAATTTATAGAAGCAATTATAACTATAGTTCAAAAAGAGTTGAGCTTGTTGATTCCTCTTTTGGAACTAATATATCTCTCTAAAGGCCCTTTATTCTATAAGTATAGCTTTGGATCTATTGTTAAGTATCCATCAGGATGGTATGACTAGACTCTACCATAAATTATATTCTATACCTCTTGAAGTAATGAATAGAGAATTTTGTAGTTGTTTACTAATCTATTCTTAGTGTTTCATATTTGTTTGATATGAAAAAGTGGTTGTCATCTTCCCTTTGTAGGTCCAAGTCCAACCTAAGTGCTAATAAACTTTTCTTGTAGGTTACTTAGTGAGCCTTAAGGTTGATGTCTCAGGTACAAAGTGGATAGTTGACTGTAAGTTATTTCAATCAATATTTACCCTCATTTAACTTAAACCTAAGTCCATCAATTTGACCTCTAGATGAAACATTATTGCTTGGAAACCATTGTAGACATTGCATTAGTTATATTTATGGTTTATTAGTGTGATAATAAGTTAAATCTTGAGAGTGGATATTTGAACATTCAATGCATCACCTCCCTTAGTTTAGGTTCATTTCATGAAACTTATTACTTTTTTCCCCATAAGAAAATAATCAAGTAGGTGTGAGCATTTTAAGATACATTTAGGGAGTTATCCCTTAAAACTAGAGGCTCATTTCCAATATAAGTACACCCACATACATGGAAATATTCCCATGTTTCCTAAATCTAGAAGAGGCTTGAACACACTCTTCTAAGGTGCAAGATTTGGTGACAATAAAAACCTTGAGTGAGGTTGATAATGAAGACATCTCAAGTGATCAAGTGATGTAGTTTGATGAGAATACCCATGAAAAGCATCAAAGCATGATGAGTTAGACCTTGCATTTAAATATGAGCCTCCCTTCTCTTCAAAAGAAGAAGAACAATCTAGCTACTATAGATTGAGTCTTAGTGAGGTTGAGATTGACATCATTCGTAATGACCAAGAGGAGGCTACCTTATAGGATGAACTTGAAGATTTCTATTCAAGTTTGAATGACACACCTGTACCTTTAGGTATGTAGGTACAAGAAGTAGCTAATCAAAATGTGCATATTAAACATGATCTTAATGAGTCATCATAAATTGTAATTGTAACTTTGGTCACATTGAAGGACTCATTTCCTCCCCAAAGAGACTATGATCTGATTGTGCCTAAGGAACATAATGATGGGGCATCAAAACATAGGAGCTAGGTGAATTCTGATTGCTTAACATTTGTATTAATAAGAGGATGCCCTATCAAGTACTTAGCTTGATTGAAGGATGACAAAGGGGAGCCATCACATGTGCTTCATTCAGATCAAAAATTGAGCCATCAAAAAATAAGTATGTAGGTGCTCCCATAGTCCAATTTGGGGCAAGTTTTGAAGAAATAGATCAATATTTTTACATTAGAGACATGTTTGTTTTATTTCATTCATTAAAGAGCATGCCAAAAGAGTTAGTAATTAAGCATTACAACTCACCCAAAATGATCTCCACAAAGTAAGGTATTCTCCATCCTAGTTTAAAATAAGTGAATGATGATAGGAATTTCCCATTTGAACCAAGTAGAAAGTACTTATGAATTGTAACCTTGTACATATTAGAGTAGGTTTCATAATTTTATCTAAGTACCTACATGCACTTGCCATTGTTTTCTATTTTTGTTATTGTCCCTTTTGCTTTAAGAGGAGGTTATAGAAAGGGTTAGCCTTAAATCATTTAATATTATCTTATAACAAAGAGAGGAGACTCCATGCCCAATAGATAAGACAAAGGAACATGGTCTATGTTCTCTAGCAAAACAGGCATGCTTCCTTGTGAGTCACTAGAAATGTTGGCCAATTTTGGCCCACATACCAAGATTTTACTTGGATAGGTCAGCTAAGAAGCATCTTGATTTGAATTATATGAGATAAATAAGTATTGGATGTAATGAGTGGTCCAAATATCACATTATGCTTACAAAGCTTTTGAAACACTTTAAGTTAACTTAAGGTGAAATTTGTTAATCTTTAAGGGATAGGTCTGAAGTCACAAAGATGAAGGGTCCAAGTAGGTTTCATGGTGTTTGAGCATTAAATAAAATGAACCAAGTTTAAAAAGCCTTAGAAAATCATCAAGACCTTGAAATAATGATCAAAAGATGACTTGTGCAAGTTTAAAAACCAAACCGTCACCAAGATGTCATCTAAAAAGGAAAACCCAGTTCACTTAGATATTTTATAGATGAACCTTATAAATCCTTGTGAGCTAAAATAATGTAGTTACATGAAGTTACTAATGCTAGGAACATACTCTAAAAATTTCATACCTACATGAGTTCTCTAGATCAATTTATAAGCATTCATAGTTAAACTTGTAGAATGAAACATTTGTACAGATGTCAAAATGAAGCTGAATATTTATCTATTGGGGTCAAAAATATTTCTAGTTATGTAGAAATAAATGATATTCATATGAACATCAAATAATAATCATGTAGACATCAAATTTAGGCTATGGTAAATAAATATTGGGGTTCAAAAATCCTAATGACAGTCACACAAACATCAAAAACATTCACACAAATGTCAAATACAGGCATGCAAATGTCAAATTTGGGCCTCATAAGTTAGCCATTGTATTTTAAATGGTTGGGCCCAAGAATATTGAAGGCTCATTTTGCTTCATACATTATGATCCAATGGTGCAATTTAAAGTCAAAATGTCAAAAGATCTATATCAAGGGCTCACATTCATTCGTACATAATGATCCAATAGTATGAGTGAGGTCAATAGGGTCAGTGTATCTTAGGGATAGGTGAGAGGTTAATAATTGAAATAAGTGAATTAGGTTCCAAAAAAAATCAATGGTCTGTATACAGATACAAATTAAATCAATGGGAGAGGTTCAAAGTTTAAAGACTAAGGGATTTTTGATAGGAGGTCAAACATGTGACTAAGGTCAAACTAGGATAAGCAGGTCTTTTATGAATCATCATTCCACCATTATATCTCATATAAATTCCATTAAAGGGACAAATTAATATATTCAAGATGATCAAAAATAAAGTGGCACCATTAAAGCTAAATATAGATCTTTGGTTTGAAGATTCATGGCATATAGGGTCCATTCTGTGACTTTGTTTGTCATTATTTAAAGGAGACCTATATATGATGAAGTCCTTGGTTTATATAGATGTTAAAAGGAAAAAATGGGTCTTATATACCTATTATATATCAATATAAAATCTATGCAGTCTATAGGTTTGCATTGATTAATGTGGCTATTGGAAAACCAATAAAGAAGATTGGTTTTCCATCTATAGAAGAGATCCAAGTCCAAATTTTGATCAAGGGTAGATGTATATGATTATAAAGAGGGTATTAATAATTTAATATGGCCATATTTTTAAAAGGTACCTATCTAAAGTAGATAATTCCATGATTTTGTTAGATCCAGGAGCATGAAAGTTTTGTCCTTAGTGGGAGATGGTGTGAAGGATAAAAGAAAAGGATCTGATGGGGACTTTTCCACTTGGTAAGCCACATATAGTGTCATAATTGATCAAAAAGGTGGTATATAATTAAAGTAAAAGGTGGTAGCTCAAGTTCAATTAATGATCTGGGATGGTGTGTTCCCTCTCTGATGATATGTTTCCACATTATTCTCTCTCTTCCTTATCCTATATGACCCCCTTCTCTTCTCCATTGTAAGGGTTATCAAATTTTATAATTTCAATCTTTCTAGGAGATATGGACATTATATAATGTATTAAAAATATGCATAGCTTGATTAGGTTAAACCCTATCAAGAATTTGTAATAACTACCTCTGGATGAAATATAAGACTTTCTTTACCTATATATTACCTTGGGCCTACATTTGGTGAGTTGTTCATGATGGCATTATGTAAAGGAGAGTTTTCCTTATCTATTTTCCTCCTTTATAACCTTGTTTAGGGTGTTTTCAATCTATTTTCATGTCTATATTAGTGTCCTTTATACCATTAATGTGATATCTTAGTGAGTCTTAAAACTCCTCTTTGTTTACATTCATTGTTTCTTGAAATTATTCTATGAAACACTTATGCAATCGACCAGATTTTGAGATTGTGTGAGATAGCATTGTCTTCTATAGATCTAGCGTGGGTTCAAGCTTATAGGAGTTTCTATTTTGTATTTGGTGCATCACTTTGTTAAATTTCTTAGCAACCCGTATCAACCCTTTATAAATCTTTTCCCTATGACAAGCATTGGTTTAGGTGACCATCAATAGGAAGTTGGACTTCTCTAAATATTCAACCCTACAATAAATGACCCATAGCCTAGGGTTTTTCCCATTGTGTAGCTCAATTAGAAGGAGCCTAAATAACTCTCTACAAAGGTGAAGATTGAGCCTACAATAGTAACCCAAGTGAATCTTTTCAACATATGTATACTGTTGTATAATCTACCAATAATAATACTTCAGCACCTCTACTTTTTAAAAATGTTCTTGTTATGACTATAAAACTACATACTAATTCACTTGTGCTAATTAATTCTAGGCTTCTCATATAAACTTGAAAATAGAATTGAACATTTTAATAAGTTATCTCTTGATCATTTTGTACCATTTGCATATGAACATGAGAAGTGAGCTCTTTCTAGTGGAAATCATGTAAGTAGCCCTACAACCTTGCCATTGATAATGAGAATGGTTAAAAATATTAATCTGGAAGTGGATGATCAAGAAGGCACCAAATTGATTAAATTTCTTACTACATCAATGGAAAATAGTGAACATTTAACTGATAGGGGAGCCCCTTTGATTGAATTAGTTTTAGATTATAATGAATAAACTATGTTTTAAATCATTTTTTGTTTGAAACTTTCTACTTGATTATCAACTAATAATAATTTGATATTTTGACATATGAACATATTTGAATAATTATGGTAGTTTTGGATAAAAGTGACATTACTTTTCTACATAATGAGATGTTTGATTTACTAAAAATATAACATAAATTCTCATAGTCTTTGAAATTTTAAGTATTTAATTTTATTTAATGTTTAGTTGTCATTATGGATGTTATGTTTATTTTGATTATATTCATATGAGTCATGCCCCTCACTCACCAGAGTTTGTTTTTGATCTATTACTTTATTGATTTCATCTAATTAGAATTTATTAGATTCTACCTTTTAAAGTTAAGTTAAGTTTACTAATTGAATATTTAAAGTTAATTAAAGTTAACTAAAACTAACTAATAAGTTAGTTATAGCTTATTTTGTAACTATATCCAAAAAGATAACTTTATAAACAGATCCAAGTCACACCACAAAAGAGAAAAAAATAGGTATTGAAGATATTTGAAGTTATTCAAATTTCATCTTATTATCTCTCTATACAAATAATATCTGAGACCAAATAGTTATTTATAGATAGATTGATCAATAAAATCTCTAATAGTTAAGTAACCCTCTTGTCTAGCTCAAATATATCTAGGTTTTTTGTTTAGTTTGTAAATTGAATATATATATTCTATCAAGCCTAATATTTTTTGATGATTGTATTTACGTAGTCATAGGTGTATAATATTTAATACTTAACCTAAAAAATGATGAATACCTCAATTTATATAATAGTTGTTGATCATTCAATTATAAATAGTTGTCTTGTTGAAGACCATTTATACTGAAGATATTTCTTAATAAAATATCTTCGATTTTCTGATGAGATGATTCTATTTTAGGCTTGTAATCTTTTCATTTCTTTTAGATTATATTTTTTTAGCTTTTTATTTCTTACTTAGATTAGAATAGATTTTTCACTCTTTTTCATTTATTATTTAATAGTTCATATTTTTCTTTTACTTAGATTATTTCATTTTTTATGTACTATTCTTTCTTTTGTTTATTTATGTTTTCATACTTAATTTCATATTTCATTCTCTATTTAATCTTTTATTTCCTACATATATTTAATTTAGTTTTATATTAACATTCTAGTTTAGTGACTTAATTTGATTTATTACCATAGTTAGGGTATAGAATATATATTATTATTTTTTCTTTACATAGACTTAAATTTGTTTTATAATTGGATTTTTGTATGTTTTTAGTTTAGTGCATTTACTTTATTTATATTTTATCCTTTTTTTTTAAATATTTAATTTAGTTAGTTAGACATTAGAGGTAATATAGTTAGATAGGTTTTGTATTTTAGATCGATTTATATGAGTTATTATATTAATCTTATTTCTTACTTAAACATTTATGTATTAGTTTTATTATATTAAAGTACATTAATTTGATTATTTCTCATTTAGTCTAGTTGTTTTTTAATTTGTTATAGTTGATATATTAGTTCTTCTTGATAAGTAGTTTGGTTGAGTTCATTAATTATGGTTGTTTTCATTTCAATCTCATTATTTAGTATTCATTGTTTAGTTGTTTTATTTATATTTTAGTTCATTTAGTTTATTTTATTTAGATTTATTTTGATTCTAAAGAGAGATCAAAGAATTATAAACAAATTAATTAAAATAGAATTAGAAGGACCAGAGATATTTATTTTAAGAGATTATCTACTTTATAGGCTTTCTTTATTGGATAGATTAGATTACATAGTCATAATCTGATTCCTTATTTGATATTTCAAGTGATATTTTATTTCTAAATATTAATTGAGCATTAGACCTTATTTGACTCAATCCCTTTTTCCCAAATCATTTAAAAAACCCCTTTTGTGCATCTTTGGAATCATATTTATTTCTAAGACCCTTATTATTAGACTGGTGTAATTCCACCTTAACCTTCATGGTAGGCAAAATGGTTGATTTATTGTCATGAAAATTTTCACCATCACACTCTCCAAGGCAACCAAAGTTGGGATAAATCCATAGCCATATACCCATTCAAGGATTTTGACCAATCCTAACTGAGGAGCATTCTATAGAATTTGAGAATCTCTACAACCTGAATGTCCATAAATTATTGGATTTAAGGTTCTAACTCTAGCTACATATGTAGGTTGAAGATCTATCCAACTACCTTTGTTGAGCATGGTCATTGATGTTTGTTTGTCATTGATGTCAAAGAGATCATGAGATACTAGTGCATTAATGACAAAGAAGTTATTTTTGATAGCTTGGAAAATATATGACACATTTACATGTCTATAAGGATAAATAAGTTTTGAGTCATACATAGATGTCTTGGGTTATGGTGTGTCACTTGATCATTTAGAAAGAGAAAAATTCATCTTCTAGCTTAAGAGAAGCCAAACCATCACTACATGTCATGTAGATATGAATGAACTAACAAGTTTTTACATTTATTGCAGATACTTAGAAAGTCAACTAAGGTCAAAAGATTTCATGGAGATGTTGTCTATAGTGTCAAAAAGTTACCCTAAAGATTTATACTCTTGAAGTATTTTCTAGCTCATGTTGTAAACCTTCAAAGTTGTGCTTGTAGACTATGATGGGCTAGAGACCATCAAGTTTAACTATGTTGAAGTTTGAGGTCACTAGTTAGTAGATATAAGAATGAGCATTCATCATTTAGATCTTGATCCAACAATATGTGTGAAGTCAAATTGTTAAATTTTCCTGAGATTAAATATGCTAGTGACAAGTGTCTCTATCTTGTTGATTTGATTGAAGATCAATGGTTCATAGGTGTTCATATAGATAAAGATCGATGATATAGGTTGAGTCAAATGTGCAAAAGGCATGCATAGTTGCCAAATGGAACAATCATGGGAGCTCTGATCTAAGATCAATGGTGAGACTTGTAAGGTAAAGTCTAGGCTACTCAAACGAGATCAAATGTGCATATTTGATCTAGCTACTAGGAGAAATGAGATGTAGACAAAGTGCTCGATGTTTAGTGTCTGAATAATGACCATTGGAATTCAAATGTTCAAATTAATGATGGAAAAATAGTGCCTAGTTTTTGATTTATATATTTTGATCTAGGATAAATTTATTGATGTAGTAAAAAGCAAAGTTGTAAAGGACTTAAAAGTGCATCCAAAAAATCTAGTTAGAAGGTTTAAATGTCTATAAAATTAAATATATAGATCTTTAAAGCTGATTATTTATTCATTCATGTTGTTACTATGTACAAAATAATGTTTGAGCAATTTTTGCTTTAGTAGAAGAGTGTTTTGGAGGGAGTAATCATATGAAGATGTCATAAGGGTTATATGGAGTGGACCTAGGTATTTTAAATTGATCATATTTTCTTAATTTGTTTGATGAAGTGTTAAATAGGTGAATAGGTCTTCATGAGACATATAAGGGCTACTAAGGCCTAATTGAAAGGCATAACTACTTAAGTACGATCCATAGATGCTATGGATGACCTATGATAATGTATTTGAGATATGTCTTAGCATGTTATATGTCTTAAGGGTTAAGGTAAGTATTATGGCTAACCTAGATGTTGATATTTATGAAGACTCTATAAAAGGTAAAGACCAAAGTAATGGATTCTAGATTTGATGTGAATATGTTGAGAGAGTAGAAGAGAGAGATGAAGGAGAGAGATTAAAGGGAGTGTGTTTAATGGATGGATTGAAGTATATAGCAGATTGAGGATGAGTGAAGAAGACTATAAATATTTCAAAGGGGTGTTTAGATGCATTGCTTATATGAGAAAGTTTGAGTGTGTGTGATTAGTTGATAGAGAGGTGTTAAACATTATTTCTCCAATCAGATTGATCTTAATTAGATTTCTAGAGTTGTTAATTTCATAAGGTATTGTGTGGGTGCTCAACATCTAGAACAAGTGGGTTATTTTTCATACTTAGGTGTAGGTGTTCCTTATGAAGTGGGTGTTTCACTAAAAGGTCTCTTATTTATAATCATATTATAAGAAAAGTAGTCCATGTGTTTTAAGCTTGAGAGTGGGTTTTATTCCCCAAGAGGGTTTGCCATGTAGATATTATGTTGTGTGTGATATTGCATCATCTTTATTATTCATTGTTATTAATATATTGTATGTCTTATGAATTCTTGTGGTCATTGATTAAGAGTTTGAAAGGATTACAATTAAAGTTTAAAATATCTTATATCACTGATTTACCCCCTAGTGATTGTACCTCCAATAATTGGTATTAAAGTAGGACCTTCATTGTAAGTTTAACCACTTGAAGCTAATCTAAGGTACAACATGACAAGTCAATAGAAGCAAGGTTTATCTACAAACTAAGTACCATTATTCAATTGGTAAAATTATGATACAATGATGAGGACATACATCATGTCTTTAGGGTTTGATATTTGAAAATCTATCATGGATGGTTATACTACACCAACCACTCCTCCAACTAGTGCTACTAATAAAAAGTTGAGTGAGAATAATTTTAAAGTGATGAATTTTATCATTTGTGGTCTATTTGAGGTTGAATTCACCAAAATGATCCATTGCAAGTCTACCAAGGAAATTTGGGACAAATTATAGACCATTTATGAAGGAGACTCAAAGGTAAAAGTGACTAAATTGTAGACCTATCGAAGGTAATTTGAACATATCAAAATGAAAGAAGAATATACTTTGGTATCCTATCTTCTAAGGGTTGATGAGATAGTAAACATGATCAGAGTTCTTGGAGAGGTGATTGATGAAGCTACTATAATATAGAAGGTAATGATGACTCTTACACTCAAGTTTGATTCAGAAGTCTCTGATGTAGAAGAAAGTCATGATATCACTTAGTTGAAAATGGATTAACTGCATGGCAACTTTACTACCTATGAGATGAGAGTTGATGAGGATAGACCTCATAAAAAGGAAGCAACATTCAAGATAAAAATGAAGCCAAATAAGAAAAGAACTCAAGGTAAGGAAGTCAAGGATGATGAGATATATGATGATGAACTAATAGCTTTGTTTACAAGTAAATTGAAAATAGGCTCAGGGAAGTATAATGGTAAACTACCATTCAATTTTTTCTATTGTGGAGAAGTAGGATACTTTGCTAACAAGTGCCCTCATAAGCATGAGAAGAATGATGATGAAGAGAATGATGAAATCCAAGATGAATGCAAGAATACATTTAAGTCTAATAAGAATAACAAATTATTTAGAAAGTATGACAACAAAGAAAAGTCCTTCAAAAATAAGAAGAGTCTCTACACCAATAAATATTATAGCTCATCAGATGAGAGTGAAGATAATGATTTTGAGTTTGATATTGAAGATCAAGTTCTATACATGGCTAAGGAAGGAAGTTACTCATATCAAAAATAGTCTCCTTGGAGTGATATAGATAATGAAGAAGATAAGGAGGAATGTGAGACTGAATTAAGGAATAATCTTGAAGAACTGAAGATTGAGAATAATATTAAGAAGAAGATGAAGTCTCAAATCAAGGACTATGAAGAACAATTCAGAGTGTTTGAGGAAATAATGAATGAAGACACCAAGAAGCATGAATATATAGTCAAGAATCTTAGTTTTCAATTGGAAATCCTATCTACAAGCTTGAAAGCTAAAGAAGATGAGAGTTATAGGTATGTGATTGAAAATGAGTCATTAAAAACTGAGTTAGAAAAGACATCTAGTAAGATGAAGTCATATGTGATGTTTAAAAAGAGCTCAAGTGATCTAGACAACATTTTAAATATTAAAAAACTTGCTAATGATATAATTATACTTGGTTACAAATAAGAACAAAATAATTTAACTCAAGACAAGATAAAGACCAATTTGAATAAAGACAAGCAGACCTTGAAGATCAATCATTAGTCAAGGAATGAAGGTGTTGATACGATAAGTAAAAAACCAGATTAGACAACTAAATGCTATGGGGTATGTACATTTAAATGTTTATTAATATACTTGTAATTAATTTGGTTATAAGGATATAGAGTGTAGAATACCTATTGAGAATGAGTGAAATCATCAATCAAATAGCATGAACAAAGTTGAGTGCTTCAGTTATTATGACATACGACACATTGTAAGATTTTGTCCAAATTAGGTAAGGCAAGTTGAGTTCAATTTAATAATAATGGTTTGTTGCAATTGTGAGAAGATTGGTCACATTTCTAGGTTTTACAAACAAAGGTCATCGAGTCAAAATAAGTTCAATTAGATTACTAGTATGTAAGGAATAAGACAAGTTAACTTATGGAAACCAAAAATGAAAAGTGTGAGTCATGATGAGTCTAAAGGTCTAAGTGGTCTATTTTTTATGATGGAGAATGATATAAAGGTTGAAGAATACCAATATATCTCATTTTATGCTCATGTTGTGAATGAAGAGAACAAGCTCAAGGAGAAGACCAAGATGCTAGTTAAGGCTAGTCTTGAGGTGTGAATAGATCTAAGTGAACATCTTGCTATAGTTGAACAAGTTTCATGCAAAGTATATCAGTTGTCAATGACTAGTGATGAGGTTCTTTCTTTAGATGAAAAGGTATGTCATGAATCTATGTTATCTCCATATGTTATCAATCCATTCTTAGAAGAAAAAGATAATATTGTTGTAGATGAGCATGTTTCTTCCCTTAAACCTAAGAAGAAGAAGAAGAAGTATCAATATCATATGACCAAGGAGGAGGAGTATGAGGATTTGTGGTAAAATCCCAATTTCACATTTTTCTAGGATATTATGGGTTTGGGTGTCTCTATCTAGGTTTTAAGGAGACACTTGACAATAAGAGGAAGCATGGTGGATGCTATTTAAGCTTTGGTTGATGTTGTAAGACAAGAAAGGTCATAATAATATGAGTTGGTTTGTTGTGGAAGGACATGATAAGATATTTTCAAAAATAGTGGTCCTAAAGGCAAAGTTTTGATCAAATATGAAGGATGTTATAGTTGGTCAAATGATAAAGAATGAATTTGTTCTAAAGGTCTATATGCAAAGAATGGAAGTTTATAAGTGTCTAATCAAGGATGGTGAATTATTAAGATATTCTATCTCATAGAAAGGCATGTTTATATTGTTCAAATCTACTCAAGGTGTATTTAGGGTTCTTGGTCCTAAAGGTAAGATATTTTCAATTGCTTAAATTGATTGATTAAATAATGAAAAATGAAGATAAGGTTGATATTGAGGATGATGAAAATGTGTTGTCATATATTTGATATTATGAAGGTCTCTATGTTCTGTAGATAACAAATTGTGTACTTTATGGAGTTCACAGTGTTATGAAGATATAAGATCTATTGGTAGTTTCATAAGGATATTGACTAAGTGTGGATAGTGTTGAAAAGTTGATGGTAGACCTAGTTGATTAAGATGACTTATTGAAGATGTCATGATCTAGGTGAAGCATGGAGTTAAGGGGAGATAACTCAGATAGTTTGAAAGGATTGAAGAAGATGTGAATGATGTAAGGGAGATTATATGTGAAAATGCTTTAGTCATGATAAAAATATGAAGATGTCTACTACAGTTATGAATTCAAGAAGATTGACATGATAACATGATCAAACCAAGTCATATATTTTGATAAGGTATTGAATCTTCATGCATGAGAAAAGAGAGATTTTGAGTTCTATAGGTAAATAGGTCCAAGGATTAAAAAATCCCAAGTTTATATTGGTGTATATCAAAGAATAGATACCATGGGATGGATCATGATGTTAGGGAGAAATTTTTAATCTTGGTGAGCATTTTGTTAGGTCCAAGAATCAAAGAAGTCCAAGTTCAGATTAGTCCATATCAAAGAGGGAGAAATTATTTTATATGCTTGAAAGTATGTAAGTATCTTGAGTTTATTAATAGTAATTGAATGCATACATATTGTTGATGAATGATGAGGAAGAGACCCTTTGTCTTTAATGTCAAAGGAGGAGAAACATTAGAATGAATAACTTCCATTTAAATAAGTAAAAAGTCATTCTAAACGTGTTTTTCCATCAATGACAAAGGGGGAGATTATTGAGCATGGTCATTGATGTTAGTTTGTCATTTATGTCAAAGAGAGCATGTGATACTAGTTCATTAATGATATAGAAGTTATGTTTGATAGCTTGGAGAATATATGGCACATTTTTTAGGTCTATAAGGACAAAGAAGAAGTTATGAAGCATTCATAGATGTCTTAGTGAAGTTATGGTGTGTTACTTGATCATTTGGAAAGAGAAACATGTATCTTATAGCTTAAGAGAAGCTAGATTGTCACTATATGTCATGTAGATATGAATGAACCAAAAAGTTTGTGCATTTATTTTAGATATTCAAAAAGTAAAATGAGGTCAAAGGATTTCATGGAGATGTCTATAGTGCCATGAAGGTACCTTAAATATTTAGACTCTTGAAGTGTTTTCTAGATTAAGATAAACCTTCAAAGTTTCTCTTGCATATTGTGATGGGCCAAAGACTATCAATTTTAACTACATTGAAGTCTGAGTTCATTATTTAGTAGATCTAATGGTGAGCATTCATCATCTAGATCTTAATCCAATGGTGCCCATGAATTAAAATTTTCAAAGGTTTATAAGATTAAACATGCTAGTGACAAGTGTATCTATCTCATTTGATTTGATAGAATATAAACAATTCATGAGTGTTTGTATAGATAAATATCGATGGTACGGGTCAAGTCAAAGAGTCAAATGTGTAGAATGCATGTAGAGTTTCCAAATGGCATAATCATGGGAGCTTTGATCTAAGATCAATGGTGAGAGTTTCAAGGTAAAGCCTAGAATACTCATAGGATATATATGGTGTATATTTGATCTAGATACCAAGAGAAATGAGATGTAGACTAAGTGCTTGATGTTTAGTGTCTAAATAGTGACCGTTGGAATTCAAATATTGAAATTAATGAGGTAAAATTAGTGCTTAGTTTTTGAGCTATATATTTTGATCGAGGATGAATTTATTGATAAAATAAAATTCAAAGTTGTAAAGGAATTCAAGGCACATTTAGAGAATCTAGTTAGAAGGTCTGAATGTTAAGTAAAGTTAAAGATATGGAGCTTCAAAATTGACTATTTTTTCATTCATGGTATTACTATGTACATAATAATGTTTAAGCAATTTGTGCTTTAGCAGTAGCGTTTTTTGGTGGGAACAATCACATAAATATGTCATAAGGGTTATATGGAATGGACCTAGGTATTTTCAATTGATCGTATGTTCTTAATTTTCTTGATGAAGTGCCAAATGGGTGAATAGATCTCCATGAGACCTATAAGGGATACTAAGGCCTAATTGAAAGGTGTAGCTACTTAAGTGTGACCCATATATGCTATGGATGACTTATGATAATGTATTTGAGCTATGTCTTAGCATGTTATATGTATTAATGGTTAAGGAAAGTATTATGGCTGACCTAGATGTTGATATTCATGAAGACTCTATAAAAGGTAAAGACCAAGGTAATGGTTTCTAGATTTGATGCAAATGTGTTGAGAGAGAAGAAGAGAGAGATGAAGGAGAGAGATCAAAGGGAGAGTGATAAGTAGATAGAATAAAGTACATAATAGATTGAGGATGAGTGAATAAGACTAGAAAGATCCAAAAGGGGTGTTTGGGTGTATTGATTTTATGAGTAAGTTTGAGTGCATGTGATGATTTTATAGAGAGGTGTTAAGCATTATTTCTCCAATTAGATTAATTTGCAATCAAATTTTTAGAGTTTTTGATTTCACAAGGTGTTGTGTGGGTGCTTAGCATATATAACAAGTGGGTGCTTATTTATACTTAGGGGTGGGTGCTCCCTGTGAAGTGGGTGTTTCACTAAAAGGGAGTGTGATAAGTAGATAGACTAAAGTACATAATAGATTGAGGATGAGTGAATAAGAATAGAAAGATCCAAAAGGGGTATTTGGGTGTATTGCTTTTATGAGAAATTTTGAGTGTGTGTGATGATTTTATAGAGGTATTAAATATTGTTTCTCCAATTAGATTAATTTGTAATCAAATGTTTGGAGTTGTTGATTTCATAAGGTGTTGTGTGGGTGCTCAACATATAGAACAAGTGGGTGCTCCCTATGAAGTGGGTTTTTCACTTAAAGGTCTCTTATTTGTAATCATCTTATAGGACAAGTAGTCTATGCGTTTGTAGGATTGAGAGTGGGTTTTAATCCCCAAGAGGGTTTCCCATGTAGATCTTATGTTATGTGTGTGATCTTGAATCATCTTGATTATTCATTATTATGAACATCTTATATGCTTTTTGAATGTTTGTGGTCATTGATTAAGAATTTAAAATGATTACAATTGATGTTTGAGATATCTTGCATCATTGATTCACCCCCTATCTTAGTGATTATACATCCAACAACCTTAACTTCAAACTTATCAAGTTGGACTATGACTTTATCTAATTTGATGGGAACCAAACCTAGTTTTTCATAGATGCTTATAGGCATTACATTGGCTAAAGCTCTTGAGTTTACTAGATAATTATGTAGATTCTTCCCAAATAGTCTAATAATTAAAATAAAGGGATGAACATTAGACTTATTCTTGTAATAAGTACATTATTTTGATCAACCTCTTGCTCAATTTGGGTTTGCTTATTTGGATTTTTAGATATGGATTTCAATAGAAGATCACATTTCTCAACGATCTGAGTAAATTTATGAAGACTGATATTCAATTTAATCTTGTTCATTCCTCTACTATATTATAGCTTTCCTTGTTTTGAATTGGTTGAGCCTTTACTAGGAATTTTGGTTCATGAGGTTTTGAAGATGGTCGGCCATTCTTAGAATTATGATCTAGTGGGGTTATATTGCTATTGGGAGGGGTAGAAATGTTGAGGGGTTGTTGAGGTGACCTATTCTTAAGGGCTTAATTTATCCTTTAGATTTACTAAAAGTCTTGTACCTCACTAAAGCTTTCCTCTAGCTCATTTTCTTCATATCTAGGAAGCTCTATGGTTTATAAAACCATGGAAGTAGTAGGGGACATACCCATATTAGATGATTTTGGATGTTTAGAACCACCTCATATTCTTCTATTTCTATTTGGAAGATGTTGAAGGTGATATAGAAATATATGTAGTTAAGATCTCTATGTTGGGTTGTGTTATGTACATAGTACCAATTTTGAAGGGATATCTTGTAAATGTTGATTTCAGGCAACATGTTTGGGGAAGGCTCTTACTAATTATGGGGATGATATTTTCTTATTTGAAATTTTAGCATTAGAGTTGACCATCTACCTTTAAAGGACAATGAAGTCATTACTTACATTTTGAATCATTCATTGGATGGCATCTAGTTCATTTTTTGTTGACTCTTAGGGTATGGATTGAACATTATTCATATATGCTAACATGACTTGGTGTTGCAATTGGGAAACCATTTCATTATTCACTTGGTTAAGAAAACCCAAGAGTTGATTAAGTAAAAAATGTCTCAAAGGGAGATGGTTGGTTATAAGTAATGATTGATATAGAGGCAATTTTTGATTTACATTGGGAATGAGGTTCAAGGCTGACATATTTGGCAGGGCATTAGGAATGGGAGACATAATTTTACCTCAAGGGTTTAGTTTTCTATCAACCTTTATGGCCTTTACATAAGTTAGGGGTAGGTCTATTATGAGGGGGTCTCATCTTAAGAACATGGATATCTAGGGGTCCAAGGCATTCTTTTATATTTAAAGGGATAGTTGGGCATTTGGTTGATAAATAATAGTGATCTAGATATATGTTTTTTGAAACCTAACATTGAAATTTATAATGGGTTCATTTGAATCTCTTCTGATATAGGCAAATTATTGGTAGAGGATGTTAGGTTTGATGAATTTACCAAATTGAGAAATAAATGTATTGCTAAATTATTGCCACCCTATAATTAAGTTATTAGGGAGATCAAGGAGCCAGTCATAGGTTGAATCCATCAAAGTAATTGAAAATAGCCTATAAGATACATATTCATATTCCACATTCAAATGCCTTAGAGTAATTTTATAGGAGGTTACATGTTATTCAATAGTTCTTCCCATACCAGAAATGAAATGTGTAAGGTATCTTTCTATGTTTTGTGGGAGGTCATGGATGAATCCAAAAACATTGATAGTTGACCTGACTAACTAGTCTATTAGGGAAACCATTGGAGGTGGTCTATTTTGGGTAAAAAAGAAATATGAGCTATTTGAAAAAACAATGGACATAGGTCTATTTATACCAAAATAGACTCTCTTATGAAATTATAAGTGTAAAATGATCAATATTCCTTGATATGACCTAGATATGGTGATTTAGGGACTAGGATCCAGATTTTTGAAGGGTAAATTGGTGGGTAAAAACTTCTTTACCAAGGCTTCCTCTCAATTTGTAGCTATTATGCACTTAACAAAATATTCTTTCAAGCCTGGGTTCTTACTGATAGTTACTTTTAGCCTTCTTTATATCATAAATTATTGTATCTCTTAATATAGTTGCATCTAAAGGAACTCATGAGATTGAGTGTTTCAGGAGGGGAAGTGGGGGACAATGCATGGGATAATAATATTCCCTCATAAATTTTAGGACTAAATCTAGTTTAGTATAAGGACCAAGTAGTTTAACCTCATTTTAGATATAAAGTAAAATTTATTACCACTAGAGGCTCAATATATGTGTGGTTACACTTAGAATCCATTACCAACTAGAGAAAACCCTTAATTGATATTATATATAAGCCAAACTTTACTAATTTTCTAAAATAGGGGAGAGTGTTTCACTTCCAAAAAATAAAACATAAAAGGGAGGGAAAGGTAAAATAGAAAATGGGGTTTCTAATTTAGAGGATGATAGTGTCTAAGAATTGAAATATGCCAAGGCATAGTTACACCATTATGTTTTTGGTTTAGTGTTTGCACAAAATTTAGCCACCCAGTTGGCAAGCTTCAAAAGGACATCATTATGAATATTTTACTTATAGGTCCTCCATAGAATGTAAACACTCAAAAATATTTTCAATGATTAACAAAAATATTTTGAAACACTTAATTATTGAAAGTACATAAAGCATAATTTATTCACAAAATATTGAAAAAAACATACAAGGGGTTAGACTAATAAACACACAATATAACTACCATATTCATCTTTCTAACTTAATCACATAATCATTCCTCATACATAAATATTCACTTAGAACTTATAAATAGTGGAACACATTCCATGAACAAATAGCCAAACTAAAAGAAACAAAAGTGTTTTATTAATTTTTTAATAGAGTTTTGTTACACAAATTTCCAACCTTAAAAAGGATTGCAATTTACAATGTAACAAGAAACAAGATATTCCCTCCACAAATTTCCAACCTTAAAAAGGATGAGGCTCACCTCCAAGTAACAAGATATTCCCATACTTAGCCATGATGGACACTAGAGATTTTTAAAACTTTATAGATTAAAAAAAATCAAAGATTCTCCACTCTCCCAAAATATGCCCCAGGGGTCCCATTAAATTGATTTTTTGATGAGTTAGATAAGATCTACCTCCCAAATATTTGGGTTTTGTCTCTTTGGATGCTAATACAGATACCACCAGGTTAAAATCTTACTCTAGTTTATCTAGTTCCATATGTGTCTTATAGAATATCATCTCTAACTAGGTTATTAGTTGTTGATGTACTTGGAATAGAGCATCCATGGACAATTTTATTTTTTGGTTCAAACTCTGGTTCATGAAATACACATGAGATCAGGGATTCCCTAAAATGGAAGGTGGTAATAATGGTGGACTTTCCCCCTCAATTTTAGGATTGATCTAGGATCAACCAAGGCATGGCCATAGGTATTTGAATTCATAATAGAATCTACGTGAATAATATCTAAGAGATGTAGTGTCACCACTGAAAGTTCAATATGAAGTTCTTACACACATATCTAATTATCAAAAATTGTTATTGGGGTTCACGTATTGTGATGTTATATTTATAAATAAAAGAGGAGAGGGTAGTTTAGTCTTGTAAAACAAACACAAAAGAGAGGGGAGAGTAAGGTAAAAAGGAAGCCTTCAAGTCTAAAATGAATTCAATGCATTAATCAATGAACCAAGTGCCATTTCCATAATTATACCACTATAGACTGAGTTTCATTAAAGTTATACCTCCAAGAATACACAGTAGGAAGAGTATGAGGAAATAGGGGGTATTCCTCAAATATGAACCCTCACTAAATACAAGTACTATGAGTTTATAGTAAATTACACATAAACACCCAATGGTAATTTGTAGATTAGCATACAAATTAACAACACTGTAGAAGAGAAATGAGAGAACTCACATAGTGATTATAATATCCAAGCACATCATAACCATAACACACATTTAGTATCAAAGTATTAGTCCAATTAATCTAACATTGACAATCATTTAGAATGAAGATGAAAGATATTTGAGATGTAAAACAAGCTCTTTGCATAAAATAGGAATTGTATTCATTAAATAAGAAAGTGCTGCTACAATAATTGATATTGACCAACTATACAATCCAAAGAGATGAAATAAAAAGTAGGTGAAATCCTAGCTATAATTTGACAACACTTTTGAGCAAGTTTTTATCAACCCCTATATTATGATATAGTTTTGTCTTATATAGATGAGGATGGGTTTCACCTCCAAATATTGTGAGATTCCCATCCTAGGCCATGATGGCCACTCATGATAGTTAAAACCATAATTTAAAATTTAAAATAAACAAAATCCCCTTAATCTTATAAAAATATCTATGGGGGACCACTTACCTGATATGTAGAGGTGGATATGTAGGTCTGGCTCCTAATTGCTTTGATCTCATATCTATAGCTTTTAACATGGCTGACACAAGGTTAAATTCCTTGTCCAACTTATCAAGGTTCATTCAAGGTTCCCTTAATATCACCTCAAATTGTGTCATAAGCCTCTGGTAGATGTGGAAGGGAGATTCCATTGACACTTGAACCCTCAATTATTTGTTGATGCTTGTTTTGGATTATGATGATAGCTCAAGAATAGCCTAAGAACTTCCTTCAAATTTACCTAGGTGTACTCCAAATTCTCACCTATCTTGTAGGGCACCATCTGGGTGTAATAATATAGATATAATGACCTCCTCAAATTAGATCAATATATTCTTCCTACCCTATTCCAAGGGTCTAGTTATAATACAAGCCATAGTTAGCCATTCCTCTATAGTTATTTTCATATTCCCAATGTATATATGATATAACCCCAAGTACAAGGTGGGAATTAGTTTTAATTATAAGAATATACCTTTTTTAATTACCACTAACATCTTCCTATAATTGTTGTCTATCTCCTTAATCCTCTCCAAGTAATCTTGAGTCTGATGGATAAACACATTAGTCATGACCATAGTCCTCACCACCTTTCATAGAACTGAGAAGATTAGTAGGAGCGTATCATTGACCTACCCAATCAATTATATGGAGAAAGAAATCTCTACATTGGATTATAATGTCCAACCCTAGATTTTCATGTCCTCAAGGAGCTTATCTAACATATCATGAGTTACCCAAAGAATGGAGAGAGAATCCTTAACCATTATTTCTTCCCCAATGGAGGTCCTCACCTTAGTGAGGGAGAATATATTTTAATGGGTTTGCTAAACCATTAGGTTTTCCTCTTGGATGAAACTCTACTTTATAGTCCCTTTTTTGTTTCTTGAGGTTCAATCAAAGCTTCACTACACATCTAGGTCTCCCTAGATTGTCATCTCTACCACTTATGACCTTGTGACTATTCCTTGGATTATGGTAGGTGTAGGATGGGTGGCTAAAATGGTGGTGAAGGGTGAAGGATGAGGTGGAGAGGATATGGAAGAAGTGGAAGTGGTGAATGAGTAAAGCAATGGAGGAGGAAAGGGCATGAGGAAAAAAAGAAATATGAAAGGGGAGGACCATGGGAACATCTATGCCTATAACTACTCTTGGGTCATACCAACTTGAGGGAAAATGACTCTTAGGAGAGGGGCATTCAAAAAAATGGAAGAGATTGGTTGGTTGAAGCCAAAACCATGGGCACCTAGAGCAATGGAAAGAGGGGGATTGGGGGAAATGTGTTGAGGCACTTTTATTGAGGTCAGAAGAACTATTAAGGCTAGTAGAGGAGGATGGAATTGATTGGAAGGCTTATGAACTGAAGCCTGAGGGCGAGTTGCATTTTTCTTTTTCTTGGGTCTCTTACCTGGGTTAGCTTTGAATGGTGGGGTGGAAGGATTAATTAAGCTAACAAGAGCCATGGGGACTGATGATGGAAGAATTTTAACTACCAAGGGAGGCACCAAGATGAATGAATGGGGTTCAAGGAAGTTCCTACCACTGGAGATATAATCCAAATGGTTGCAACCATGATTATTGATGAAGATGTGCTTGCAAGTACTTGGATTGAAGGTAATCCCAATGAAGGCATAAAGAAGGTTTTAGGTTAATGAATGGATGGGGTGAAGGGGAATGAAGAGGTAAAGATGCTCAAGAATGTTGAGGCTAAAGGTACTTGGGTGAAATATGGATGGGGTAAAATGGGGAAAAGAGGAGGCACCAATTGGGGAACTTGTGAGAGGGGAACATAACTTGTGGGTGCCATGATTGGGAGTTGGAAGGTGGTAGAAGTGACGGTAGAAGGGACGTGGAAGAAATAAGAAGCATAAAGGGTGTAACCTGTATTGGTTCCTAATAAGAACATTATTCAAGGCTCACCTTCATATTGCTAGTGATGTCAAACCTCAAGGTCTATGTGGCTTGGGTCAAGGTGATGGTGGTTGAGTTGACTATGCCTAGAATACCTCTCATTGAGTAATATAGGTATAAATTGATTAGGGTTAGATAATTAGAGATACTAGATGAGTTAGAGGTGGAGTCAAGGCATGAGGAATGGGTGATATTAGTGGTGGTGGAGGATAAGGCACATGAGCTACCAAAGGAGGCAAAAAAATTGGGGCATGAGAAGTAAGAGTTACTTGAGGAGGTAGAGCTAAAACTAGAGCATGAGGAGGAGGTGTCAGAATGTCCTAAAAAACCCTGTTGGAAATAGTGAGAGGATTAAAAGTTGGATCATCTATGGAGTGAGTAGGAGATGGATAGGGATTATATTGGCTTGCCTAGACCTTCTTTCCTTTCTTCTTATCCATGATCTGGGATAACACTTCCTAGTCGTCCACAACATCTAAGAAGATCTCATCATCATCCTCCATTTTATGGCCATAATTTATATTAAGGTAGGTTGAATACCTCACCAGGTAGGCTATGATCATGACCTTAGGGTCCCAATACTAGATCTTGTCTCTCCTTAGGGTGAAGGAGTCTTGCCTAGCTACCATTTTTTAGAGGGAAGGGAAGGCCTTATACACATGGTGCCTAATGGAGATTAGGAGTGGTGATCATGATTTCTATTGGTGGCCTATGCAAAATTTAAATATACCTTCTACCAGCTCATAAGAAATCTAGTGCTCTACCAGGAGATCTAAGATAAAGTATGGAAAATAAAGGGGCTACTTGAGGCTTCCCATAATTTGGATCATGATGTCCTCTTTGTATTACCAATAGTCCTTGATGGTAGTGATCAAGTCCTAGATTGATTGTGATAAATAAGGTATTGGGGACTCATTGATCATGTTGTAGACTAATAGATAAAAGTGCTTGCAGATGTCTTAGATGTGGTTCTAGTAATGGTATTCATATAATTTATAGAAAACTACATGGATCACTGAGCCCCCAAGAACCCATGAAAGAAAAGTTGAAGGTGAGAATCCTACATACCACATCCATAAGTAGTTCATCATGTATAAATTTCCTCCACCTTGACCATCTACTATGTCATAACCAATTTGAAGTTGATTGGTCCTCCCATATCTAGAAATTTATAACATGTGAGGATCATATGGAAGAGGGGAACCCATAATTCATTAACATAAAAGTAGTCCTAAGACATAATCAATTAGTTCATTAGAATCATGCCTACCTAGACCTCCTCATAAAAGGTTTATACTATGTATGTATTTATGTCCTCATTGATTTATCTAACATTTGGGTTCTCAGCCCAATCTTGAAAAATGTCATATATATAGAAGGTCTCCATCTAGTTCTTCACTGCTACAACATCGTAAGAGTAGGTGAAATATGAGAGGGAGTAATATACCTTATAGGCATTCTCATATATGTCAAGGATTTGGTGCCAAGATTTGGTCAAGAAAACCTAGTCATGTACCCTATCTTATACTTGGATGATAGTGAGAAGTAGGTTGTTGAAAAATTTAGCATAGGGAAATACCTCTGGTTTTGCCTCAACCCTATGAAGACCATATTTCTTGTAGGCCCAAAGGGCATCTTTAAACTTTGCTTTTTCTTCATTTTCAAATCCTAAGTCTCTAGGTACCTAATCGACTACTTTAAATATGTCATTATAGTGCTTCAACTTGGTCAACCCTTCTAAGAATAGAGTATTCTAGTAATCGGGCTTAGCCTTGGGGTTAAAAGAGGATGTGGCCATTATATCAATTTGGAGATAAAATAGGAAGGTATTAAGTTTAGGAGGAAAGAAACATAGGGGTATGCAATTCTATTTAGAAAGAAAGGAGTTAAAGTGTTTTTGAAGGTATATAATGATAATCATTAGTGGTATTTCCTTAGGATTTTATAAATGCACACACTCATCATCCTGTATTAATGGTATTTGGCAGCTCACTGCAAATTCAAATTTGAGTTGGTGGTTAGATCTTATCTCTTTATTTTCCAATATTGATTTAAATTTAGAATTCATGATCCTCCACCACCAACTAGATTTAGAAATGATGATGGGATGTTTTAAAGCTATCTAATCAAGCCTAGATTACTATTTCATTAATTCCTTATGCATGGTATTCATGTAGTCACATCTCTTCTAGGTTTCCCAAATAACTCTTGCTCTATGCCATGTTTCATCTATTCACTGACCTTCCTTTTAAAGGTCAACACCTAAGCATGGATTCATACTTCATGTGCCACCCTTAGGAAGGGTGAGGTATCACTTAAGGACATATGGAACCTTATGATTAGTCCTTAGGATCCATTTGTAACCTATTCTAACTATGGGGCCTTAGGTAGACACCCATTCATATGACTTTTTATGATTCAAGGTGCCCTTTGAGTGGGATATGCTCTCTTAGACTCTAACATCTTTGACAAGTATGGGGGACTAACTATTCTAATAACTAGCAACATGGTGATTTTTGTGGGTAGGGCTCTCTTAGGCTCTGAAATCTCTAATAGGTCCAAGGGACTAGTCACTTTAACAACTAGAGATGTGTCATGCTATGCATGGGTTGGGCCCTCCCAGTCTTTGATATATTTGACAGATCTAGGAGACTAGCTAATTTGATAAATGGTGATGTGACACTCTCTTAGTGGGTTAGGCACTCCTAGGATCTAACATTTATGATAGGTCTAGTGGACTGACCACTATGAAAACTAGAAATGTGGTACCCTCTAATTGGGTTGAGCTCTCCCAGGCTCTGACATCTCTGATAGGTTTGGGGAATTGGTCACCTTGACAACTAGAAATGTTTCACCCTCTAATTTATTCATTTTCATATGTGAAATCCATAAAAAAACTAATAAATGAAAATACACACAATACATTAATAACTTACTTGACTATCATTGAGATTTTGATTTATCATAAAATGTGTTGGGTCTATTGATCTAGGAAAGGAACAAGACTTTAGGAACTCCATTTAAAAGCTAACCTATAAAGTTATCACCATGAATACTTAAAATAAGAAGCTTACCTTAGTCAAAAAATAAACAAGGCTTGTTAATGCTTAGGAAAATTGGGGTGACACCATATTCCAAGGCTCTAGTTTAGGCAAAGCTGATGAGAATAATATAAAGGACTCAAGAGCACTGGTTTGATAATTTTGATACAGGGGTCCCCCATTTTGAGGAAAAAGGGGTATGTTGGCCATAACAAATTACAACTTTCATGGGGAAAGTGATGACAAGTACTTAAAACCTAACCAATTAAGTTTTATTTCCTTGCACAAAACATAATTTTTAAGAGGGATCTTCATACATAGTAAAAAATAAAAGGCTCTAAATTATCATAATATCAAGTTGCATACTGAGTTTTCACCCTATATATAACCACCAATATGTGTAAGAAGTGATTTTTTCATTTTCCATTTAATTCTAGATTTTATTTCAGTAATAGAGGTTGGACTAGATATCAATCTCCATTTGAGGTGTTAATGGCTTGATGGATTGGAGGGGAGATGGTTGGGAAATTAATCTACTTCCAGACTTACATCCATAGTCCTAATAGAGATACCTCTGGTCCCATTCATGGCTTTGCTCCACTGCCATCCAGGCTAAAAAACCTATGATGGAAGTTACCTATATAGCTCTTTCAAGGAAGACTCAAAATTTAGATTTTGCATGCTTTTATTATCCTTTTCCAATATTTTTAATGAAAAAAATTATTATATTAGTTTTATGGATTGAGGGTTCAAGACCAAGCCAAGGGTGAAAAGATGATGAATAAGCCTTGAGTACCTAACTAGTCTTTAATTTACTCGTATAATCTTGTATTTTATTGAGATGTTATATTAAGTGAAACTTGATTGATTTATTAGGATGTGGGATGTTCTAAAATCCACTTAATTCTCCTATAATCCTTGAACTCTTATAATTGAAATGTTACAAGTTTCAATTACCATCCCTAACTTATTCAGATCAAAGGATTTAGCTTGGTTCTTCCTAATTCTTAATGATCATTATTGAGCTTCAACCATCACCTATAGTAGATACTAACAGGGATGGGCATTAAAGGAACACAATAAAAAATCTCAAACCAGAGGGACAAAACATACAAAAAAAGGAAACACATAGTAAAAGTAAACACATAATGAAATCAAACCTATCTAATATATACACTACCACCCTTGCTTAGATTACTCAAAAATTATGTTGGAGAGGACAACTAATAAATAGTGATTTATACACTACTCATTCAATGGAAGTGGTAGCTCATTGCTCTTAATATCCCTGAGATGTAAAGCATTTTGACCTAGGATTTTGGCTATTTGGTATGGGCCAATCCAGAGGGGATCAAATTTTGAATGTTGGCCTTTATTCTCATGAGCCTTATCCCAATTAAGACTAGGTCAGAGATTTTGAAGGTCTTGATCTTATCTCTTTTATCAAAATGCCTTTTTACTATATCATGGTGTTTGTTAAGGCTTAATAGAGCCTCATCCCAAACTTCTTCTAACTAAATTAGGTCCAGGAGTCTAAAATTCACCTTACCATCTAGATCCATGATTTGTTGCATGAATTTATAAGTTGATAGCTTGAGTATATTCGACATGATTAGATCCAATACATAAGCTATAAGGAAAGGAGAGATTTTGAGGGGTTTTTTATACTTGGTGCAGTCTACCCATAGGGTGAACTTTAGTAATGAGTGCCATTCTTAGGGCTTCTTTCTACTAATTTATTAATGGAATCTATTAAATTATTCTTAGTGGACTCCACCACTCTATTCCATTATGGGTAGTGATTGGATGAGAACCTTAGCATGATTCCATTATCATAGGCCCACTCTATGAATTTTTCAAATTGAAAGGTAGGACCATTATCACACACCAAAGAGATGGGGACCCCAAAATAGGTGGTTATGGTGTTTTCTAGGAACTTGATGACTTCAAAAGTGGTGCTTATTTTAGTTAAAACTACCTCATACCACCTTACATAATAGTTTGTATTTATGAGGACAAAACTATGGATGGATGATGAATTGGGGTTGATGACCCCCATGAAATCCATCCCTTATTATGAAAATGGTGTAGACTCTACGATAAGCTACAATGGCATTGTTGTATGGGTTTCTCTTCTAGCAAAGGTCTAACATTGATGGTAAAAGGGAACATGAACATGCATATATTTTAATAGTGTGGGCTAGTAGTAGCTTTCACAAAGAGCTTTTTGGGACATGGCATTTGTTACAGGGTGGCTAATTCCCAATATTTCATGGAAACTTACCATTATTTCTTTGGTCTCTTATCATGACATATACTGGAGGTAGATTATTTTATGGTTAGCTATGAAGATAACTCCCTTATTTAACAAATATTATGCAACCTTCAATTAGAGGTCCCTCTTTTGTGTGTGGTTAAGTCCCAGAGGTGCATCTCCATAAAGTAAGAAACACATGATTAGGGCATAACATTCTAATTATAGTAATTTCTTTTAGTCCACTTGGTGTAGTATAATCCTTGGGTATATCTCTATTATTATCTAAGGCCTTGCCCTCTAACCAGTTTACCCATCTTGATTTTTAAGTTACACTCTTGTAAGTTTATCATCCACTAACCTCTTTTTTCACCCAACTCATTCTACTCCAACATCTATTTTATAGCTAGGTTTGAGATAATTGCATGTACTTTATTCTAGAGGATGTAATGTCTAAATTTATTTACCACCTTGACTAGGGTGTAGGTGTGCTTTTCTAGGGTAGAATATCTTATCTTGGTATACTTAATATTGGTGATCATAAAAGCAAAAGGATAGATATATAATTCTTACATATTATTACATCTTGATTTTCCTCTATACTTACTAGTCTATTTATTACCAAGTCTATGGTTAGTAATTAGTTTTATTTATGACTTAAGTAACTAGATTAGTAGTATGATGATTTTAGACAATGTTTATTACTTAGGATAATGATAGTTAACTAGTAGTTAGATGTTTTTATTTTGTTATGGTACATTTTAATAATGATTATATAATATATTTTGTTACAATAGTTTATTATGATTTCTACATAATATGGTCTAGCTACTATTATCTTATACTAATGTGGATACAGGATGAAGTCCACCCTCCTAACTGTGACCAAGGGAGTGTATCATTAGAGAGGATGGTGTAGATAGAGAAAAGTGGGGGAGTAGAGAATGAGATGGGAACCTTGCACACAACACATAAATTATATGTATGTTTGTTATGCATTAATTGGTAGATATTTATTTCTTTTATCATGCATTTAGTTACTAATGTTTTTTTCTCCATTTGGATGTGTTTGATTATCATGTTTGCATTTATGAGATCTTATGATGGCTAAGATTTTAATATGTTTATCTTACTCCATTATTTACAACTATGTACCATGCAGGTTGAATTAGTGTGGCATATGTTTGATGAGACAAATTAAATTTTTTTACTTAACTTACCTCATGTATTTATATTCTCCATGACTTGTGATCTGAATTCCTTGATTTGTATTGCTATGATGTGAAGTCTAATTCTACTATCTTGACATGGTTGCACTTTTATTGGGTAATATCTAGTTTGAACAGTATACTAGCATTATATGTAGAGTGATTAATGTATTTTTATAAAGCAAATTACTTTAGTATATGGTTTTCAGACAAACCTTAGGACATGTTTGAGTTAGTTGAAGTCATTATTATAATTAAATGGGTTTGAATTACCTTATTGATTTTATGGTTTTAATCTTAGAACATATGTGATTAATTAAAAATCATATTATATTGGCAAGGAGGTGATTTTTGTGTGGACAATGATTATAATTAAACCAAGTTGATTTATGAAGGTTTTAAATATTTAGTTAAGGAGTATGCATGTTTTAGTGGTTGAAGGCATAATTTGAAGTTTGAATAAAGGAATTAATGCTAGGTTAAGTCGAAATCCTTTCAAGCTATGCCACTTTTCATGGTAAATAATTGGCATTGCTTAAGTGAGGACCATCATTTGGTTTTATAATGTTTAGAATATTATGAACTTTGGAATATTCTAGAGAATCTAGGGTTAAGTCATTGAGTTTATAAACTCTTTGATTCATAATACAAAGCTTGATAAATTATTTTGGTTGCATGGTTTTATGATGATGAAGTTTTCTACTGGTTAATTGGACTATTGAGAAATTATAGGAAATGATTAGGTCAAAAAATTTACATGCATGTTGGAAAATTTTGGAGATAAATGGGAGCCATGGGATAGGAAGAAAAAAAGGATGGTGGAAAAATAGAGGAGAGCAAAAGATGGTGGTGAGAGGAATAGATAATATTATTTGGTTTGGTTTTACCTAGAACTATGTTTGAGGTAGGGTCCTTTGTGACATGTTTATATTTTTTCATTATGGATATATTTTTTAAATGCAATTTGTATACCATTGGTTAAATACACTAGATTTTGTGGAATTCTATTGATAATTTTAAAATCAAAATAGGTACAAGGTTATCCATGGTCGACCCTAAGGATGGGTATGGTCCATCCAGAGGGTCGAGCATGTACAAAACCCTCATACTTGGCAATGGCTATGTGTGCATTCTTATATATTAAAAATGTTGAGTATAACACCCTCTTACTAACACTAGTTATGTATGCATGTTTAAAATGTTAATAAAAAATCCTAGGATTTTGAGCTAAGGTTTCAAGAAACTTAAAGGTATTATATATGATAGTTATACAATTCAATTTTAGGATATATATATATATATTGAATAAAGTTTGAATCTATAGGTGTATCAATTGTGTTAAAAATATTATACTAGTTGTAAAAGTATAAATCATTGCTCTTATTTTCACTAGGCATTTGTTTGTAGTATTAAGGTATGATGTGTGTGTGTGTGTGTGTGTGTGTGTGTGTGTGTGTGTGTGTGTGTGTGTGTGTGTGTGTGTGTGTGTGTGTGTGTGTGTGTGTGTGTGTGTGTGTGTGTGTGTGTGTGTGTGTGTGTGTGTGTGTGTGTGTGTGTGTGTGTGTGTGTGTGTGTGTGTGTGTGTGTGTGTGTGCGTGCGTGCATGTGCGTGTGCGTGTGCGTGTGCGTGTGCGTGTGCGTGTGCGTGTGCGTGCGTGCGTGCGTGCGTGCGTGCGTGTGTGTGTGTGTGTGTGTGTGTGTGTGTGTGTGTGTGTGTGTGTGTGTGTGTGTGTGTGTGTGTGTGTGTGTGTGTGTGTGTGTGTGTGTGTGTGTGTGTGTGTGTGTGTGTGTGTGTGTGTGTGTGATTTTTAAATGACCTCAAGGATGGGTTCAACCTGTCCACAAGGTTAAATATGAAGGAACTTCTATTTCAATAGCTAGTGGTTGGGAATATTTTGTATTGAGATATTAAAATAGTTGTGTATATATTTTCATATTGATATAGGGTTTTGATTTTGGTAAATTTATAAAGACATGAGAATTTGGATAAGATAGTTAAAAATATAGATTTGATGGCATATATGTGTCTAGATTGGTTTAGTTTTGTTAAAGGGTTTTTGATTTAGTTGATTCAAGGTTAAATGTAGTATATTCAGGTAGGAGTCAATGAACTAGGTATTGATTCTAATATTCATATAATCTTCAAACATATATATTATTCCATTTTATGGTTGTTAAGAAGTCAAACTAGATCCATGTTTTGTTAATCTTTATTACTTGGCTTTTGGATTATTAAGGCATGGATATTTGAACTAAGCATTTAGTTTATGGTTTGAATATGTAAGAAGGTTTTTTGGGTTTTGATACTTGTGAATACTTTAGTGTTTTAGATAGATAGAGGACTGAATATTGATAGTTGAGCCTATAGCTATTAGTCAAATCATGGTTATATGAAAATTGCATTTTATGTTGTGAAATAGTATTAAACAAGTTATTTTTATATGGTAGTAATTTGAATAAAATATTGATGTAATGTTTGATGTGCATTATATATACATACACATACATATGTATGCAGTCCAATTTTTTATGTAATGAAAGTGGTTGTGCATGATTAAATGTTTTATTTTGGTATGATATATATGTTATCATTTTGATCTTGTGTGGGATTAAACCTGAATTATATTTCTCTTGAATTAAAAATTGAAACTTTCTTAGAATCAAAACACTATATTATGTAATGGTAATTAATGTATGATTACATACTGGTAATTTTGTTTGGATTTATATAAAGAAATTCTATAGTTTTATAAGACTGCCATGAGGACAAGGGATTTTTTTAATTTGAGATTAGTATTTATTATAAAGATAGACCTATACAAATGTTGGTTATAAATAAATGATCATTAAAATTTTAATTGTGAATGAAATGTTTACTACCATTGTTTTTATGTTAAAATGGAATCAGATGTTTAATCAAAGAGGTTTATTTAAATATTTAATAGTTGATTAGGGTATTTCGATGTTCATAATGAAGTATCAAAAAATTTATGATGTTTTTGTATAAGTACATACTATTACATTCATTATGTAAATATTTATATGTTTGAAATCTATGGATTTTAGCATTATTATGCTTATCTGATATTATTGACATTAAATAAGTTGGTGTAACATAATTCACATACTTAATTAGTAACATTAATAGACAAATAAAAGTTATTCAAATGAGTTGTGTGTGTGAATTTGACTGATCTTGAGATCTGGAAAACTATATTAAATCTTTGGCCAAAGTAATGTTTATGGTTTTAACATTGTAATTTCACCAGTTTGATTTAGTTTGCATGTATTCCATGATATCATGTTAGAATGTATTTATTTATGATATGTTTCATGTGATAGTTCTCTCACAACACATGGGTTTCTAGTTGAATTTCTTGATTTCTACACTATCACTATCTACCCATTTGTGAAGGGAGGGCCATTCCCTTGTTGGGAGATTGTGCAGGGGATAAATGGTTCATGGTTGGTGTGAAAAATCACTAGAATGATACTCTCCCTCCCCTTCCATTAGTCAAATAATAGAGGCTTTAATCAGGATTATTTTTGGATAATAATGAGCTCTTGAGACATGTATGTTTTATGGAGCATTATATAATTTTAATTTGTTATGCAGATATGTAATAATGTATACTTGTACTGTTTGATGTAATTTATATCACAAAAGTTGGATGTAATGTATCGATACTTGTAGTAATTAATTAGAAAGGCTAAATTATTAACTTGGATTAATATTTTATATTATATTATTGAACTTATGCAAACAAATTAGCATGTGTTATATTGATCACTAGCTATTTGAATCACACACGTAACCTTCTAGAAAATAAAATAGTTTATATTAAAAGATGCATATAGTTAGGGATCATTAATGCTTAGTTAATTCTAAAGTTTAGTTTACAAAACATAACATAACTCTAGTTCACCTTGAGGGGTTGTTACATGTATAGTCTGAGATGATGAGAATTGGGGATTGGATAATAACATCCTTAATGTCCTAAAAATCCTTCTTTGATTATGCATGCCATTCCAATTTTGCATCCTATTTCAACATTATATTCAATGGTTTTAATATTTCAAAAAAATTATTAGAAATAAATTTAAGCATAAATTTAATTTTCCCAAAGAAATATTTTAATTCTCTCTAACTATTAGGTAAGGGTAGTTTGGAAATTACATCCTCCATTTTGGGGTCGATAGTGATACCTTATTTTGTGATAATGTGACTAACAATCTTACCTCCAATGATATCAAAAATTCTATTCTTTGTATTTAAGTAAATTACATACTTTTTGCATATTTTAAATACCTTTTCCATGTGATGCATGTGATCCAACCTATAGTTTGAAAAAATAGATAAGTCATCCATATATATTATTACACATTTACCTATTAGTATTTCAAAAGTGAAGTCCATTTACCTTTGGAAAGTGACACTGACATTGATCAACATAAATGTCATTTTTTTATCATCAAATGCATCACACTTGGTGGTGAAAGCAGTTTTAGTCTTATCTTTGGGGTTGACCAAGATCTAGTTGTATCTAGAGAAGCCATCCAAAAAGGACATAATTTGAGATCCACTCACCATTTGGATCATATCATCAAGGGAGGGAAATGGGTAATTTTATTTATCCAAAGCTTGGTTTAAGTTTTTTAAGTCCACACACAAGTAAATTTCTCCAATTTTATTTCACATAGGCACCAGGTGGGTCACCCAGGTAGAGTGGTAAATTAGGAAAATCATCCCTCTAGAAAGCAACTTATGAACTTCCTTGTGTATTAAGGGTTCCATGATTAGGTTTAATGGCCCCTATCTTTGCCTAATTAGCTTTTGACTACATTTTAGGGGGAAAGTGTGAGTCATCACTCTCAAGTCAAAGAACTTAAGGTCCCCATAGGCACATGAAATCACATCTTTATATCTCAATAGTAACCCTTATAACTATTCTAATTCATGGTCCATCCTATCAAGACCCACATTAACTATCTAGGGATTTTATGTAGGATGAGGTTGGTGAGTTGGGACTTTTGGTCTTCAAACTTGGCAATTTTTTCTTGGAAGGTGGGGCCTAAATCACAAAATGCTATCTCTAATGAGATAATCCCATTTAGGATATGATTCCCAAGAATATTCATGATACTATCTTTATTCATCTCATTTTTGGGGTTATCTCCATCTTTCTCACCTATAACTTGGGTCTTGAATATTCCCTCATTACAAAGAATTTGGATGATTTTGTGGTCATCCTCGAAGACTTAAACATTTGTCATATTTTTAGGGATAGAGAGACATGAGATGAGTTCCACATATAACTCTTGTAACTCAATGTCATCTAGGGGAGGTGCCTATGTGGGCCACCCAGGTAGAGTGGTAAATCAGGAAAATAATCCCTATAGAAATCAACTCATGAACTTCCTTATGTATTAAGGATTTCATGATTAGGTTTAATGGCCTATATCTTTGCCTAATTAGTTTTTGAATACATTTTAGGGGGATAGTGTGAGTGATCAATCTCAGGTCAAAGAACTTAAGGTCCCCATAGGCACATGAAATCACATCTTTATATCTTAATAGTAGCCCTTGTAACTATTCTAAGTCATGGTCCATCCTGTCAAGACCCACATTAACTATCTAGGGATTTTATGTAGGATGAGGTTGGTGAGTTGGGACTTTTGGTCTTCAAACTTAGGAATTTTTTCTTGGAAGGTGGGATATAAATCATAAAATGCTATCTCTAATGAGATCATCCCATTTAGGATATGATTCCCATGAATATTCAAGATCCTATCTTCATCCATCCAATTTTTGGGGTTGTTTCCATCTTTCTCATCTATAACTTGGGTCTTGAATATTCCCTTATTACAAAGAATTTGGATGATTTTGTGGTCATCCTCAAATACTTGAACATTTTTCATATTTTTAGGGATAGAGGGACATGAGATGAGTTCCACATATAACTCATGTAACTCAATGTCATCTATGGGAGGTGCTTATGTGGGCCACCCAGGTAGAGTGGTAAATTAGGAAAATTATACCTATAAAAAGCAACTTATGAACTTCCTTTTGTATTAAGGGTTCCATGATTAGGTTTAATGGCCTTTATCTTTTCCTATTTAGTTTTTGACTACATTTTAGGGGGATAGTGTGAGTGATCACTCTCAGGTCAAAGAACTTAAGCTCCCCATAGGCACATGAAATCACATCTTTATATCTCAATAGTAACCCTTGTAACTATTCTAATTCATGGTCCATACTGTCAAGACACACATTAACTATCTAGGGATTTTATGTAGGATGAGGTTGGTGAGTTGGGAATTTTGGTCTTCAAACTTGGGAATTTTTTCTTGGAAGGTGGGGTCTAAATCATAAAATGCTATCTCTAATGAGATAATCCCATTTAGGATATGATTCCCATGAATATTCAAGATCCTATCTTTATCCATCTAATTTTTGGGGTTGTCTCCATCTTTCTCATCAATAACTTGGGTCTTGAATATTCCCTCATTACAAAAAAATTGGATGATTTTGTGGTCATCCTCAAAGACTTGAACATTTGTCATATTTTTAAGGATAGAGGGACATGCGATGAGTTCCAAAGATAACTCTTGTAACTCAATGTCATCTAGGGGAGGTGCATATGTGGGCCACCTAGGTAGAGTGGTAAATTAGGAAAATTATCCCTATAGAAATCAACTTATGAACTTCCTTGTGTATTACAGGTTCCATGATTAGGTTTAATGGCCTCTATCTTTGCCTAATTAGTTTTTGACTACATTTTAGGGGGATAGTGTGAGTGATCACTCTCAAGCCAAAAAACTTAAGGTCCCCATAGGTACATGAAATCACATCTTTATATCTCAATATTAACCCTTGTAACTATTCTAATTCATGGTTTATCCTGTCAAGACTCACATTAACTATCTAGGGATTTTATGTAGGATGAGGTTGGTGAGTTGGGACTTTTGGTCTTCAAACTTGGGAATTTTTTCTTAGAAGGTGGGGTCTAAATCATAAAATGATATCTCTAATGAGATCATCCCATTTAGGATATGATTCCCATGAATATTTAGGATCATATCTTTATCTGTCTCATTTTTGGGGTTGTTTCCGTATTTCTCATCTATAACTTGGGTCTTGAATATTCCCTCATTACAAATAATTTGGATGATTTTGTGGTTATCCTCAAAGACTTGAACATTTATCATATTTTTAGGGATAGAAGGACATTAGATGAGTTCCACATATAACTCTTGTAACTCAATGTCATATAGGGGAGGTCCCTATGTGGGCCACCTAGGTAGAGTGGTAAATCAAGAAAATTATCCCTATAGAAAGAAACTTATGAACTTCCTTGTGTATTAAGGGTTTCATAATTAGGTTTAATGGCCTCTATATTTACCTAATTAGTTTTTGACTTCATTTTAGGGGGATAGTGTGAGTGATCACTCTCAGGTCGAAGAACTTAAGGTCCCCATAGGCACATGAAATCACATATTTATATCTCAATAGTAACCCTTGTAACTATTCTAATTCATGGTCCATCTTTTCAAGACCCACATTAACTATCTAGGAATTTTATGTAGGATGAGGTTGGTGAGTTGGGACTTTTGGTCTTCAAACTTAGGAATTTTTTCTTGGAAGGTGGGGTCTAAATCATAAAATCCTATCTCTAATGAGATCATCCCATTTAGGATATGATTCCCATGAATATTAAGGATCCTATCTTTATCCATCTCATTTTTTGGGTTGTCTGCATATTTCTCATCTATAACTTGGGTCTTGAATATTCCCTCAATATAAAGAATTTGGATGATTTTGTGGTCATCCTCAAAGACTTGAACATTTGTCATATTTTTTGGGATAGAGGGACATGAGATGAGTTACACATATAGTTCTTCTAACTCAATGTCATCTAGGGGAGTTAAGTTTGTTATCATAGATGCTAGTGATTTAGCTACTCAATTTTCCTCTCATGGGATAGGGATGATATTAAATATGTTAAACATATTGATTAGGTCCCAAGCCCTATACTTAAATATCTTGAGGTATGATAGCTTGCATTAAAATTTATTTTTGATTTGGTTGACCACCAAATTAGATTCATTAAATATTCTCAGTTCATTTTCCTTATATTTCAATACAAATTACAACCCTAAGATTCAAGCTTCATACTCCACTAGATTATTTGTGTAGGGAAATAACAAACTATATAATACTAAATGTTTTTCCCTAGAGGATAGTGTGAGTGATCACTCTCAGGTCAAATAACTTAAGGTCCCATAGGAACATGAAATCACATCTTTATATCTCAATAGTAACCCTTGTAACTATTCTAATTCATGGTCCATCCTATCAAGACCCACATTAACTATCTAGGTATTTTATGTAGGATGAGGTTGGTGAGTTGGGACTTTTGGTCTTAAAACTTAGGAATTTTTTCTTGGAAGGTGGGGTCTAAATCATAAAATGCTATCTCTAATAAGATAATCCCATTTAGGATATGATTCCCATGAATATTCAAGATCCTATCTTTATCCATCTCATTTTTGGGGTTGTCTCCATCTTTCTCATCTATAACTTGGGTCTTTAATATTCCCTCATTACAAATAATTTGGATTATTTTGTGGTCATCCTTGAATACTTGAAAATTTGTCATACTTTTAAGGATAGAGGGACATGAGATGAGTTCCACAAATAACTCTTGTAACTCAATGTCATCTAGGGGAGGTGCCTTTGTGGAACACCCCAATAGAGTGGTAAATTAGGAAAATAATCCCTATAAAAATAAAATTATGAACTTCCTTGTGTATTAAGGGTTTTATGATTAGGTTTAATGGCATCTATCTTTGCCTAATTAGTTTTTGAATACATTTTAGGAGGATAGTTTGAGTGATCACTCTAAGGTCAAATAACTTAAGGTCCCCATAGGCACATGAAATCACATCTTTATATCCCAATAGTAACCCTTGTAACTATTATAATTCATGGTCCATCCTATCAAGACTCACATTAACTATCTATGGATTTTATGTAGGATGAGATTGGTGAGTTGGGACTTTTGGTCTTCAAACTTGGCAATTTTTTCTTGGAAGGTGGGGTCTAAATCATAAAATGTTATCTCTAATGAGATAATCCCATTTAGGATATGATTCCCATGAATATTTAGGATCATATCTTTATCCATCTCATTTTTGGGGTTGTCTCCATCTTTCTCATCTATAACTTGGGTCTTGAATATTCCCTCATTACAAAGAATTTGGATGATTTTTTGGTTATCCTCGAAGACTTGAACATTTGTCATATTTTTAGGGATAGAGGGACATTAGATGAGTTGCACATATAACTCTTGTAACTCAATGTCATATAGGGGAAGTGCCTATGTGGGCCACCTAGGTAGAGTGGTAAATCAAGAAAATTATCCCTATAGAAAGAAACTTATGTATTTCCTTGTGTATTAAGAGTTTCATAATTAGGTTTAATGGCCTCTATCTTTGCCTAATTAGTTTTTGACTACATTTTAGGGGGATAGTGTGAATGATCACTCTTAGGTCAAAGAACTTAAGGTCCCCATAGGCACGTGAAATCACATCTTTATATCTCAATAGTAACCCTTGTAACTATTCTAATTCATGGTCCATATTTTTGAGACCCACATTAACTATCTAGGGATTTTATGTAGGATGAGGTTAGTGAGTTGGGACTTTTGGACTTCAAACTTGGGAATTTTTTATTAGAAGCTGGGGTCTAAATCATAAAATGCCATCTCTTATGAGATCATCCCATTTAGGATATGATTCCCATGAATATTCAGGATCTTATCTTTATCCATCTCATTTTTGGGGATGTCTCCATCTTTCTCATCTATAACTTGGGTCTTGAATATTCCCTCATTACAAATAATTTGGATGATTTTTTGGTCATCCTCAAAGACTTGAACATTTGTCATATTTTTAGGGATAGAGGGACATGAGATGAGTTCCACATATAAATATTGTAACTCAATGTCATCTAGGGGAGTTGAGTTTGCTATCATAGATGCTAGTGAGTTAGCTATTAAAATTTCTTCTCGAGGGATAGGGATGATATTAAATATGTTAAACATATTGATTAGGTCCCAAGCCCTATACTTAAATATCTTGAGGTATGATAGCTTGCATTAAAATTTATTTTTGATTTAGTTGACCACTAACTTAGATTCATTAAATACTCTTAGTTCATTTGCCTTATATTTCAATACAAATTACAACCCTAAGATTTGAGCTTCATACTCCACCAGATTATTTGTTTAGGGAAATTACAAACTATACAATGTTAAATGTTTTTCCTTAGAGGATATATAAGCATAACACTAGCCCCACTACATTTTTTGAAATGAGTTCCATATATATTGAGAGATGATAGATGGAAAGTTTGGTCTATGACTAGCTTGATCTTTGGGTGGATTTGTGCTTAATGTGTAGATTCTTGGGTTTGAGGAAGTTAGGTTTACATTCTCATTAATAGAATTGTACTTAGTTATCTTATTTTTCATGTAGGTTTATTTATCTACCTATATTTGGTTGTATATTCCTTTCCATGATAACAATATATGGGAGAAATTTGTGTCCATATACCCATTTAGGGCTTTGGACCAATCTCTACTTAGGAGCATGTCATAATCTTTGGGTATCTTCACTTCTTAGATGTCTATGAAATATTGAATCCTAGGCTTAAACTCTAACTAGATGTGGAAATTGAGAAGTTCACCTATCACTTATACTTATGACTTATCTAGATAGATCATTACCTTATTTTAATTTATGGGGACTAACTTGAGATTCTCACATATGCTTTCTAGCATCACATTGGCTGAGGCTCCGAATCTACTAAGAAATTATTTAGATTATTTCCAAATAACCAAATGGTTAAGAGGAAATGGGGCACATACATATTTTTGTTTTGAATGAGCACATGGGTGTGAATTACTCTTAGTTTTGGCTAGGGTTAGTGGGGTCAACTTCTAAGTCAAGGATTTTAACAGGAGATCTCATTGCTCAGTGATTTGAGCAAGATCAAGAGATTTGATATTTTTCATATCCTAAAGTATGTTATAACCCACTTTAATTTGGAATGGTGGGGTTTCCATTTGTGCCGTAGGTTCTTGAGGTCTTTGAGGTGGGGGTCATTCCTAATAATTTGGTCCAGTGGGGTTGCACCATTATTAGGGGGAGTCAAGTTAGTAAGTGGTTATTGGTATTATCTATTTTTAAGGGAATATTTTCTCTTATAGAATTGTTGAAATGTTTACACCTCACTAATACCCTCATCTAGTTCATTTTATTCTTGGTAATGGAAATCCATGGTTTATAACACCATTGTAATACTAGGGTATTTACACATGTTGGAGGATTCAAGGTGATTGGGGACCACTTTGTATTCTTCTATTATATTCTATAAGATATCAAAAGTATAACTAACCTCTATGTAGTCCAATTCCCCATGGGATTCCATGTTATGTGTTAGTGCCCAAAATTGCATTCAAGCAATTGGGCCCTTATCAAATACAAATTCCTAAGTCCTTAGCCCAAGTTATATCTTCATATGTTCTCTCCAAGGTCAAGTTCATGTGAAAATTGGCTAAGTCCTAGTTTGGTCTTTTCTTGGTGAATGTGTCTCTCCCTTAGACTATTTTGAGATTTCCACATGAACACAATGTCTAATGGAAATAAGTATTTGATATTTTTATATCAAACAAAAAGTCTAAAGACTTATTTCTATCAGACATTTTTTTGTTACAAAAAGTTTGAAGGAATTCAAAATCTTGGCCAAGTCCCATTTGCATCAGGCTAAATGTTTTACATAAAATTCGAAGGGTAATTTATTTCAGATATTTTATCCATAAAAAAAAGTCTGAAGGGAACTTTCCCTTTGGTTATTTTCCCACACAAAAAATATAAAAAATGTAGAGCCTTATTTTGTTTTGGCCAAAACATTTGTGCAAAAAATATGAAGGGCACTTACCCTTCGACAAAAGTGCAAAGGTCTAATTTATTCAACAAAATAGATAAGTCTAATTCCTTTGGGAAAAGTGTAAGGTCCATTTGTTTTAGACTTTTTGTCTATGACAAAAAGTTTGAAAGGCACTTGCCCTTTAGACATTTTTTCCATGGAATTTTTTTTTGAAAGAAAAGTGTAAATTCTTTCAGAAAAAATGTAAAGTCCTTATTTTTTTCAAAAAATTTATCCATGGAAAAAAGTTTGAAGGGAACTTGCCCTTCGATCATTTTTCCTGCACAAAAAGCCTAACAAAATTCCTTTCTTTATAAAAAGGGTAAGCTCAATTTATTCAAAGAAAATGCCAATTTTAATTTCTATGGTGAAATTGTTTTAAAAAAAATGTCTAAAACAATTGCTCTGATGATGAAAAAATGTTGAAGACTCAAGTTTTGTAGGAAAAGTACAAAGGCCAATTTCTTTGAGGAAACTATTTTGGATAAAATGTCTGAAACAATTCTCTTGATAAAAAAAGGGATTGGGAGTAGAAGTGCCAAAGACAAAAGCCCATAATAATTGTTGTGGGAAAAATGTGCTGAAGATAGAGAAGCCAAAGAAAAAAGGCCCAAGAAAATTATTTTGAAGACAAAAGGGTCAATGAAAGGAATTCCAAAAATAAAATATCTGATAAGCAGAGTCTTGATGAAATTTTTTAATCTTCATAGGTGATGGGATTACAAACATCATTGATAGGTGCATAGATGCCAAATTTAAGCCATAAAAGGTAGTTGTTGGGGTTTAAATGTTCAAATATATTTGCATGAGTGTCAATATTAGGCCTCATAAAGTATTCATTTGATTTCAAATAGAGGAAAATATATGGTGCACATTAATGCAAAGCATGATGATTAGATGATTTATGATCAATGTTGAATAGTCAAAGAAACTTGGGATGAACAAGACAATGATAAGTGTCATCATCATGGGACCCTATTAGAAATCAAATGGAATGTGGAGAAAATTATTGATCCCTATGGATATAAAATTAATGGTCTACACTTGATCCATTCCAATGAGATCAACATTGTGTAATGATAGTAGACTATTCAATGAAGCTCCAAGCAAATACAGGACCACCACATGGTGAGAACATGTTAGCCTAATATAGTTGACATAATAGGGTGAAGAAAGACTATGGGGATTAAAAATGGCATGAAATCTAGTCCAAATATATCTATCAACTGATAGCACTTGGTCTTCTAAATTAAGATCGATGGTTTACGTTAATCTATACACACAAATCAACAATACAAGTGAGAGCTGACTTGATAAAAGGCTCAAAAATTATAAAAAAGTGACACATGTCTAATGAGTGATAAAGGTAAAATTTAAATATAAGGAACAATATGAGATGGATAATTCCACATGGGCATACACATCATATTCAAAGGTCTTATATAGAGTAGTTCACAGAGCTTTCATTGGTGACAAGCAGATTGACTAGGCAAGTTTCAAATAAACCATGGGAGTTCTATAGGAAGTTTCAAGGCACCTTTTTATCCATAGGGAATAGGTTGATTGGAAAATTCATAAATCCCATTTATGAATATAGGAGAAATATATAACATGCTTCTAGCATGTATTGAATACAAAGGGGCTTATGTTTATATAATTAACGACTTCTATGTAGATCTCGAGTAAAGCCTATATGATGGGGAGTTTTAAAAGGGTGAAAATTATGTGTTTAGTAAATTATAATCCAATGTGGTTTTACTAACCCCTTATGTGCTCATTTGAATACTTCTCTAGGGAATCTTCCCAAGGGGACTATAAGTGTCAATTGCAACTTGGCAATTCGTAGATGTGTAAGTGGGGCCAAAAATTCCACAATAAATTAATGGTGGGAGTAATGCATTTATGCATTAAAAAGATTTTTTTAAAAAAGGGATGGATGTATTGAAAAAGACAAATTTGTTAAAGGGAAAAAATTTCAAAAGGGTAAAATATGTGAAAAAGTAGTTTGGAGTCAAAATAAAGAAAGTTAAAATGACCTAAGTCTTTTGCATTTGTCATTATTGTGCTTGCCCAAGCTCCTCCACGAACAAGGTATTACATGTTTACAAATCTAAGGTGGGTCACTCTAGAGAATATAATTTAGAGGGCCATGGATCTATAATATTCCTAATAAATCATGGAAAAATTAGTTTATTCTATGGCATGCATGAGAGGGAGGGTAGTTATCCAGGAGTTTTTAGCTCTATAAGTAAGTGGTCCAGGGTAATTTTAGGTAGTTACACATAAAGATAAAGATTTTTGGCCCTCTACCATGATTATTCTCCTTTCAACTCATTTTAAAAGCATCTCCCACCATGAAACTAGAAGTTTTTTGTAAAATCTTCATCATTCTTTGTAGAGATATTTATAACATTGCTTTTTCTTACAAATGGATGAAGATTTTAGGCATGACAAGGGAATATTTTCCATCTGGATGCATCTTGGTGAATTTAAAAGTTTTTTTTAACTTTTTAGAGTTGTGACCCATAGTTATAGATTTAAAAAATGTATAAATAGGGGGGCATCTCCTCTATTCAAGGTTGTTGGCCATTATTTTCATTATTGTTGGTCACTATTTTAGGTGTCCATTTTGCCTAAGTCTAGGTTTTGTAAAAAAAATTTAGTATCAATTATTGTGTATATTTTATCTCTCTTACTAAGGTGGTTATGGTTGTACAACCATTATCAATCTTTGAGAGAATGGTTATGTCTCTGTTGTTAAAAGAGCAATCTCACCATGCTTGTCCCTATGGCATAATTTTGAAGTATTGATGTCTATAATATTTCTTTTCAAGTTAATGAAACTATTGTGGTTATTTGTTATTTACTATTAATGAAGTGTAGTGATCTATTTTGAAAATGTTGTTGACTAGATATCTAGTTTTATGTTCATTAGTAGTTATCATTTTGATTATGGATCTAGGTTATAAAACCCTTTTTACATCATTTTAAAATATATTAGTAAATAAATTGTTAGTGCACCCTATTTTTATGGATTCAACATGGAAAAGCATTTGAAATATTAGTTTTAGTGTATGTTCTAGTCTCTTAGGGATCATTTGGTATTTACCGTTATCTTGAATTTAATTTTTTTTTGCATCTTTGCTAAGGAATATTGTCATGAAATACTACCATATACCCTATTATTTGGAAACCACTAACATGCCACTCTCCTTATTTTTAAACATCTAACTTGTCCTACCCTATCCTACCTTTAAAATAAACTACCCTATTGCATACTATAAGTGTTATTTACCTTATAAATACATAAGATCTTACATATTGGATAAAGTATGCCTGATGCATTTTCAAGGCAAATAACACTTATAATATGTAATAGAGTGTGTTATTTGTAGGGTAGGATATGGTAGGACAAGTTAGATTATTAAAAATAAGGAGGGTGGTGTGCTAGTGGTTTCCAAATAGTAGGGTATCTAGGAAATGTGAGAGTTATGCACTCTAACCCTATGGAGAAAATTTGTAAACCCTCCAACCTATAGATGATCCTATAATAATTTATGAGTCTTTCAATCATTGTTGAAGGTAGCCTATATTTTTAGATGTTCACCACCCATTCTGTTGGAAATTGCAACTAAAAGTAGGATAGGCTCTTGCTTGAGGAAACTGAGGATGCAAGAGATATAAGTGAAAATAAGTTTAAAATTATATTTCCAATATAAGAGAGAGATACTCACAATCCTTTTAATTATTAAAATCCACATCCCAATGTGATACAAATCATAACTCAAACAAGTTTCCTTATGATAAGAATTAACACATGTTTGTCTCATTATGAAGTTGGATGATGAAGTGCTCAGGCACTATACATGATATAAGCATGTAATATATTTGTCCTATAGTCATAAATGGGATTTATGTATTATCTAATTAACCTATTCCCTATGTATATACAAGTGCCTTTAAACTTCTTGTAGAACCCCACGATTCATTTGAAACTTGCCTAGTTAATCCACTTATCACTAGTGAAAGCTTAAAAAACTACTCTATATAGGACCTTTGAATATGAAATGCACGCCCATGTGGTATTTGCCATTTCACATTGTTATTTATCTTGAAATTTGACCTTTTTCACCCATTAAACACTTGTCACTTTATTATAGGTTCTGATCGCTTTGTCAAGTTAGTTCTCACTTATACCATTGATTTATGTGCATGGATCAATGGGGACCATTGATCCTGATCTAGAAGACCAAGCACTATCAATTTATATCTATATTTGGCCCTAAGGTCATGCCACTTGGCAGCTCTATAGACTTTCTATACCCTACTATGTTAGCTTTGCTAGGTTAATGTGTTCTCATCACGTGGTGGTTTTAGATTTTTGTGGCACTTCATTGAATAGTCCACTATCATTATGCACTATTGGTCTCATTAGCATGAATCAATTATAAACCATTGATTTTATATACATATGGATTAGTCCTTTGCTTCTCACTCTTTTGGATTTTTGACAAGGTCCTATGATGATGACACTTATTACTGTCTTGCTCATCTTGGGTTTCCTTGACTATTTAGCTTTGACCACGTATCATCTAATCACCTTACTCCCCATTAATGTACACCATAGAGTTTCCTCTATTTGAAATCAAATGACTATTTTATAGCACCTAAAATTGATGCTCACATGACTATCTTGGAACATTTGAACCCCAACAACTAACTTTAGTGGCTTAAAGTTGACATCTATGTGCCTATCAATGATGTCTGTGAGCCCATCACCTATGAAAATTCATAAATTTAATTAGGAATTTGATTATTGGATCTTTTGTTTTCAACATTCCTACTTTCATCATTTCTTTGGTCTTTTGAAGAATTTTTTTGATCCTTTTATCTTCAGCTTCTCTATCTTTGGAATAATTATCTTGAAATAATTATTATGGGATTTTGTCTTTGGCACTTCTACTCTAAGGCCCTTTTTTTATTAGGAGAGTTGTTTCAAACATTTTGTCTAAAATAATTTACCTAAAGAAACTAAACTTTGCACTTTTCTCACAAAACTTGAGTCTTCAACATTTTGTCATCATCAAGATAATTGTTTTAGAGATTTTATTCTAAAGATTTTCATTACAAAAATTGAACTTGGCATTTTATTTGAAGAAATTGAGCTTACCCTTTTCTAAAGAAAGGACTTTTTTTAGGATTTTTGTGTAGGCAAAATTCTAGAAGGGCAAGTGCCCTTCAAATTTTTTGTTGTGGATACAATGTCTAAAAAAAATAAGGACTATATATTTTTTCTAAAGGAATTTGGACTTTTCTTTTAGTCTTTTTTTCCATGGGTAAAATTCCCAAAGGGAAAGTGCCCTTTAGAATTTTTGCCACAAAAAAAGTTTGAAACAAATTGACCTTGCACTTTTCTTGAAGGAATTAGACTTAGCTCTTTTTTTGAAGAAATTGGATCTTTGAACTTTTATCAAAGGGTAAGTGCCCTTCAATTTTTTTTTCATAAATGTTTTGGCCAAAATAAAATAAGAATCTACATTTCTTTCAATATTTTTACATAGTAAAATGCCTAAATGGCAAGTGCCCTTTAGAATTTTTGTTGTGGATAAAATGTCCAAAAGAAAAGGCCCTTTGGATTTTTTATGAAATAATTAGCCTGATGCAAATGGGACTTGGCCAAGACATTAAATTCTTTGGATTTTTTGTAATGAACAAAATGTTTGAAGGAAATAAGTCTTTGAAATTTTTATTTGAGACAAAAATATAGAATACATATTTTTGTCAGACATTGTGTTCACACAAAATGCTTGAAAAAGTCTAAGGGAGAGACACATTCACCAAGCAAAGACCAAATTAGGACTTATCCAATTTTAACATTAATTTGAAATTAGAACAAGCATCTAAAGATAGAACTTGGGCTAAGGACTTAGGTATTTATACCTGACAAGGAACCAATTACTTCAGTGTAATTTTGGGCATTAACATTGGCTCTTTCTAGTAGATATATACCCCCTACAGGTGTGAAAAGAAACCCAAAACATAAGACTAGGTGCCAATCAATTAGGCTATAGAGTCAAGAGTTAGAAATTTTTATAAAACATTCATGAAGGCTCAAAAAACATGATAAAATTAACAAAAATAGATCAGGAGGATTTGGAAATGAACACATGACAAAAACATGAAAGGAAACAAAATATACAAATAAGGCCCAAAGTAGAGGGGCAACAAAACAACAAAATAATATAATTTATATACAATGTACACATGTGAAAATGGAATTACTCTAGGAAGTACTTCAGATGTTTGACATTAACTTGCAGCTCTAGTATTTCACCATCTAAGTCTTTCAAGAAGAAATTATGCTCCCCAATCTAGTAGTCAATGGAATAGGGACCCATCCAAAAGGCATCAAATTTTCCATGTTTTCCTTTCTCCTCATGCTTGTTGTCCCAAAGTAGAACCAAATCACCTACTTATAAGGTACCTAGAGTGACCTTCCTATCAAATATTTTCTTCAACTTTTTCTTTAACTTGAGGTGTCTTTCATGAGCTTGTCTTCAAATTTCATCAAGTTCAATAATCTAGTTCATCTTGCTCTCATAGTGGTTCATTTGCTTATCACCTTCTATTTTCTACATGATCTAATAAGTGGGAAATTGTAAATTCATAGGCAAAATTGTTTGATCTCTATAAAAAAACTTAAAAGGGATTTTTCATATAGCTCTCTTAGGCATGATATTATCAACCCAATGCAAATGGGACTTGGACAAGACATTTAATTCCTTCAAACTTTTTGTTTGAGTTAAAAATCTTGAAGACCTATTTTTGTTGGACATTGTGTTCATATAAAAAACCCAAAAAATTCTAAGGTAGACACACATTCAGCAAGAAAAGACCAAATTAGGACTTAGCCAATTTTCACATGAACTTGACCTTGGAGAAAATATCTGAAGATAGAACTTGCGATGGGGACTTAGGAATTTTTACTTGACAAGGGCCCAATTACTTTAGTAAAATTTTGGGCACTAACATTGAATCTCACCCATTGATGCATACCCCCTATGGGTGTGTAAATAACACCAAAATGTAAGACCAGGTGCCAATCCATTGGGCTATAGAGTCAAGACTTATAAATTTTTAGTAAACATTCATGAAGGTTTAATAAAACATGGTAGACTTATCAAAAATAGATCAGAAGGATCTGTAAATGAGCACATTATAAAAAAAATGAAAAGAAAGGAACTATACAAACAAGGCCTAAAGTAGAGGGGAAAAAAAATAATATAAGGATAAACAAACAAAACTATACAATTTATATACGATATACACAGGTGCAAATGGACTCAAAAGAGGAAGTTATGTAGATGTCTACCATTAAATGGTAGCTCTAGTATTTCACCATCCAAATCTCTCAAGAAGAAAGTATGCTCCCTAATTTGGTAGTCAATGAAATAAGGACCCATCAACAAGGCATAAAATTTTCCATGTTTTCCTTTCTCCTCATGCATACTATCCCAAAGTAGAACCAAATCACCTACATGGAAGGTTCTTGGAGTGACCTTCCTATCAAATATTTTTTTAGATTTTTATTGAACTTGAGGTTTCTTTCATGAGCTTGTCTTCAAATTTCATCAAGCTCAATAATTTGGTTTATCCTACTCTCATAGTGGTTGATTTTCTCATCATCTTCTAGTTGTTATATGAGCTAATAAGTGGGCAATTGTAAATTCATAGGCAAAATTTCTTGAGTTCCATAAACAAGATCAAAAGGGATTTTTATTGTAGCTCTCTTAATCATGATCCTATCATCCCATAACATCCCATAAAGTAAGATCCTATCATCCCATAAGGAAAACTTTAGCTATTCATCCCATTTCTTCTTATTTGATTCTAAAGTTCATCTAATGATCTTGAGCAAGTTCTTATTATTGGATTTTGCTTGCCCCTTCTCATGAGGGTTTTAATCATAAGCATAGGTCAATTCAATCCTATACTCTTTACATAATGCCACTAAAGGTTTGGATTTAAAACTAATATAATTATTAACAACTATTTTTATAGGCACACCAAATCTACAAAAAATCTAATTTAGTAAAAAATCCACAACTAATTGGTGTGTAGTCTTGTTTGTAGGGATCACCTCAACCCATTTTGTGAAGTATTCAGTTGGAACTAGTATCCATATATGTCCATTGCCTCACAAATCAACAATTTCTCTAATGAAATCCATTCCCCATTGTCTGAATGGGCCTTCAATCATCATAGAATGTAAGGGAAGATAACCTAAAGTTTTCATCCTCTCAACAAAGCACTGAAATTTCTCACACTTTTTAACTATCTGTAAAACATCCTTAAACAATTATGGCCACCACTAACAAGCTCTCAAAATGTTATGATCTATAACCTTAGGTGTGAAATGTCCACCACATACTCTACTATGTAAGTCTTCAATCAGGTCAATAGTTTGTTCTTCTAGCATGCATCTTAGGAGAACCCAATCTGGATTCTTCCATGCTAGTCTATTCTTAGTTAAGAGGCATTTTTGGGAAACAAACTTAAGAGTTATTTGATTATTATCCAAGTCATGGGGAGAACTCAGATTTTTCAAGTAGTAAAAAACATCTATATACCATAGAGAAATGTTAAATTGACTTAATGATTCATCAACATTAAAAACAATAATGTTTACCTCAAAAAATTGTAAATTAGTCTCAGCGATAAGCTTGGCTAGACCCATCCCTCTTATTAACTTGGTGGTTTGAATATCCATGTCATATTATTATAAATTGTTGACTCACCTACATCTTTTGTTAGATACTTCAATATGAGTTAAAATATCCTTCACCATGGTGTGTGGGACATAGGCAATATTCCTTGACCTCAGAATATACATCCTAAACATTTTAATAGCCTTCGAAACAATGAAATCTTATTTTTCCATGATAGTATAATTCAATTTAGGACCTTGACTAGCTTTACTAAATAAATTTATGGGTTTCTCATGACCATCCTCATTCTTTTACAATAATATAGTAGTAATAATATTACATGATATCAAATATAATATTTGGAATGACTTTGTGTAATTAGGGTTAGCCAAAATAGGAGTAGACTTTAAACCTCCCTTGATGTCATTAAATGCTTGTACATTCTTGTCCTCCCACTTGATGACCTGGTACTTCATCAACATGAAATTAATAGGTAGAGTGATCTCTACAAAATTAGACACAAAACTCCTTACAAAGTTAATTTATCCAAAGAATGATTGAATTATTTTCTTGGATTATAAGATAGGAACTTTGTCAATGGCATTGACCCTTTTGGGATCAATCATGACACCATATTTGGAAACTATATGTCCCAATAACTTGGCCTTTGGTACTCCAAAGTGGAACTTCTTTAGATTAATAAAAATGCTAAACTCCTTGCATTTGATAAACACTTTTTCTAGATGTTCCAAATGTTCTTCTCTAGTCTTGGAGTACATAGTGATGTTGTCCTGATACATAATAATGAATTGGTTAATTATCCATGAAAAATCAACATCCATAGATAACTAGAATGTTTCACCAACATTAATCAACTTGAAATTAATCCTCATGTACACATACATTCCCTCAGGTGTAGTGAATGTAGTCTTAGATCTCTCAAATTCCTTCACCACAACTTGGTTATACCCTGAGAAGTCATCTAAAGTGGACAACATCTCTGATCTAGTAACACTTTGTAGTAGGTTCTCCAAATTGGGTAAGGAATAATAATATTTAAAAAAAGTCTTTTTAAAATTTTGCAAATTCACACATAAGCAAATGTCACCTTTATTCTTCTACATAGGGACTAAGTTTGCCACCTATGATGAATACCTAATGGGCTGAATGATTCTACCATCCCTTAGATTTTTTAATTCATCATGCATCTTAGTGGATAAGATGGGGTTAATGGGCCTCTATTTCTACCTAAAAGGCTTAATATTAGGATGTAATGGGATGGCATGTTGAAACAAGTCTTTCCTATACACTTTTAGCTTAGAATAAGACCATGTTAAGCAATCCTAGTACTTCCTTAATAGCTTCATGTAAGCTTGTTTCTCATCTACACTTAGGTGAGTACACAACCAAACCTTTCTTAGATTCTCATGAGAACCCAAATTGAACTTAGTCACATCTTTTGAGATGAATGAGTCTCTTGATTTGATTTGATTATCTCCATTAAAAGTTGCTTCTAAGCTCACCAGTCCTCTAGGGAGCAAGTTTGTCTTTAGATAAATAATATCCTTCCCAAATAGGGTTTTTTCCATCACAAACCTAAACCATAGATTCTAGGTTAATGAGTTGATCATGGAACTTAGCCTCATAATTTAGAAACCTTCTAATTTGATCATCATCTTCAAACACCTACCAATGATGAATGTTATTTGGGATTGAAGGCCTGAAAAGCACCTCCACTTGATACTGATAATGAGGGATCATATTTACAATATCAAATTGAACACCTAGCCCTACAAGTCTATCATCCTCTTAATTGAAACTTCTATCATGATAACAAAGATTTAATGTATCAAATAATTCAAGTAGATCAAAAAAATCATTATGACATTATTTCAACCTTTTATTCTTGGTGGCATAAGCATTACAGACTTGTTTAATCACTAACTCAAAACTGGCCTTGACAATCAAACTTTTAATTTCATGTTTGTGGGAAATCCTTAAACCAAGCAAGAGTGACTCATACTTATAAATATTATTAGTGCACTCAAAGTACAACTAAAAATAAAACATGAAACATTTAACATTGGGGGCATAAAAAACAACCCCAGTTTCATTTCCAAGATTGGAGTAAGTGCCACCAAATTACATCCTCCAATCTGCTTCTTTGTTGTCAAGTTCAACATGAAGAGCATCAGGATATTCACTAACATCAACATTTCCAAAGTTGGAAAGCTCAACATCCATGTAAAACACTTCATTAAGAGCATGTTTTGGATCTTTAATTACATGCAACATCTTTATCTCTCTATAAATATTGACCATCTTACCCTCCAAAGGAATGGTGGCATATGAAAGGCTGATATACACACTTCCACCCACACTAACAACCCATTTACATGATAACAACATACCTAATTTAGGTGGGTAGTCTATAATTACCACATCCATATTTAAATACTTTCTTGGATACACTACCAATTATACCACCAACCCCTTGACTTGTCCAACAACTAAAACCTATCGTGAGTCCATGGCATAATATTTGCCAAACATTGATGTAATCTTCATTCCAAGCCCATGAAAGACACCTCAATTTCAAGAAAAAGCTGAAGAAAATATTTTAATGGAAAGTCACTCTAAGAAACTTCCAAGTAGGTAATTTGGTTCTACTTTAGAACATCAGGTATGAGGAGAAATAAAAACATGACAAATTTGATGCTTTGTGGATGGGTCTCTATTCTATTAATTGATGGATTGGAGAGCATACTTTCTTATTGAGAGACTTGGATGGTGGAATAATAGAACTACCAATTAATGGAAGACATTTGAATCACTTCTTGTATTGAGTCCATTTGCACATGTATATATTGTTTATAAATTATGTAGTTTTGTTTCTTTGTTCTTATGTTGTTTTGTTGCCCCTCTACTTTGGGCCTTGTTTATACAGTTTGTTTCCTCTCATGTTTTTTTCATGTGTTCATTTATAGATCCTCTTGATCTATTTTTGTTAAGTTTGCCATGTTTTTTGAGCCTTTATGAATGTTTTCTAAAAATTATTAAGTCTTAACTCTATATCCCAATGGATTGGCACCCGATCTTACATTTTGGCATTCTTTGCACACTTATAGGGGGTATACATCCCCAGATGAGAGAAAATGTTAGTGCTTATAATTATACTGAAGCAATTAAGCCCTTATCAAGTACAAATTCCTAAGTCTTCATCCCAAGTTCTATCTTTAGATTTTTGTTCCAAGGTCAAGTTTATGTGAAAATTGGCTAAGTCCTAATATGGTATTTGCTTGGAGAATGTGTCTCTCCCTTAGTTTTTTTAGGATTTTTTTGCAAACATAATGTCCAAAAGAAATAGTTGTTTGATTTTTTGTCTCAGAAAAAAATTAAAGACTTATTTTTGTCAAACATTTTATCTACTATAAAAAGTTAAAAGGATTTCAATGTCTTGGCCAAGTCCCATTTGCTTTGGGCTAAGTGTTTTGTAAAAAATCTAAAGGGTAATTTCTTTTAGAAATTTTGTTTGCAAATTTTTTTTTGAAGGGCACTTGCCCTTTGGGAATTTTTCCCACATAAAAATATTTAAAGAAATACAAAGTCTTATTTTCTTCTAGCCAAAATGTTTGTGCAAAAAATTTGAAGGGAAGTTACCCTTTGACAAAAGTAAAAATGTCTGATTTCTTTGACAAAAGATCTAAGTCTAGTTCTTTGGGAAAAAGTGTAAAGTCCATTTATTTTGGAATTTTTGTTTGTGGAAAAAAGTTCTAAGGGAACTTGCCCTTCAGGCATTTTGCCTAGGGTAAAAAATCTTGAAAGAAAATTATAAATTTCTTCAAAAAAATGTAAAGTCCTTATTTGTTCCAAACATTTTATCCATAGTAAAAAGTCTAAAGGGCACTTTCCCTTTGAGTATTTTGCCCACAAAAAATACCCAAAAAAATTTCCTTTCTTTGACAAAAGGGTAAGCTCAATTTCTTTAGATAATCAATTTTTACGGTAAAATTGTTTTGGATAAAATGTCTGAAATAATTGTCCCAATGATGATAAAATGTTGAAGACTCAAGTTTTACAAGAAAAGTGCAAAGGATAATTTCTTTGGGGAAATTATTTTAGAAAAAATGTTAGAAATAATTCTCCTAATAAATAAAGGGCTTGGGATTAAAAGTGACAAAGACAAAATTCCACAATAATTATTGCAAGATAATTGTGTTGAAAATAGAGAATCTAAAGACAAAAGGATCAAGAAAATTATTCCAAAGAACAAAGGGCTGATGAAATCAAGAATTTTGAAAATAAAAGATCTGATAACCAAAGTCTTGATGAAATTTTTGAATTTTCATAGGTGATGAGCTCACAAACATCATTGACAAGCATGCGAATGTTAATTTTAAGCCATAAAAGGTAGTTGTTGAGGTTTAAATGCTCCAAAATAGTTACATGAGTGTCAATTTTAGACCCCATAAAGTAGTCATTTGAGTTTAAATGGATGAAAATCTATGGTGTACATTAATGTGGAGCAAGATGATCAAATGATGTGTGATCAAAGTTGAATAGTCAAAGAAACTTGGGATAAGTGAGATAATAACAAGTATCATCTTTGTGGGACCCTATCAAAAATATGATGGAGCATGAAATAAAGGTGGATCCCTATGTATATAAAATCAATAGTCTACACTTGATCTATGATAATGAGATTAGTGGTGCATAATGGTAGTGGAATATTCAACAAATCTCTAAGTAAATCCAAGACCACCATGTGATGAGAATGCATTAGCCTAGAATAAATAACATAGTAGGGTACAAAAAGCCTATGGTGATAACAAGTGGCATGAACTCAAGGTAAAATATAAATAGTAGATGATTATACTTGGTCTTCCAGATCAAGATCAATGATCTACATCGATCTGTGCACATAAATCAATAGCATGAATGAGAGCTAACTCGATAAAGGGATCCAAACCTATAAGAAAGTGACGTGTTTAATTCATGACAAATTTCACATTTCAATATAAGTATTATCATGAAATGGTGAATACCACATGGGTATGCATGTCATATTCAAAGGTCATATGTAGAGAAATTCATGGAGATTTCACTAATGATAAGTGGATTGAATAGGCAAGTTTCTAATGAACCATGGGAGTTCCACATGAAGTTTAAAGGCATTTTTGTATACATAGGGAATATGTTGATTATAAAATGCATAAATCCCATTTATGACTTCAATACAAATATATTACATGCTTGTAGAATGTATATAATACAAAGGGGCTTATGTTTATATAATTAATGACCTATGTGCATATATGAAGTAAAGCCTATACAATAGGGAGTTTTAAAAGGGTGACAATTATGTGTTCATTAAATTATAATCCAATATGTATTTAATAACCCCTCATGTGCTCATTCAAAGACCTCCTTGGGGAATCTTCCCATGGGGACTATAAGTGTCAATTGTAACTTGGTAATTTGTAGATGTGCAAGTGGGGCCAAAACTTCCCTAATAGATCAATGGTGGGAATAATGTATTTATGCATTAAAAAGAAAATTTTAACAAAGGGAAAATTGTATTAAAAAATAAAAAATTACTAAAGGGACAAAAATTTAAAAGGGGAAAATATGTGAAAAAGCATATTAGAGACAAAAATAAGAAAGTTAAAATGACCTAAGTCTTTTGCTTTTGTCATTATTGTGTTTGCCTAGGATCCTCCATGAGTGAAATATTGTAGGTTTGAAAATAAAAGGTGGGCCACTCTAGATAAGATCATTAATAGGGCCATGGATCCAAAATATTCCTAAGAAATCATGGAAAAATCAAGTTATTCCATGGCATGCATGAGAGGGAGGGTAGCTATCCAGGAGTTTCCAACTATGTAAGCAAGTGGTCCAGGGCATTTTTAGGTAGTCAAAAATAAATAAAAAGTTTTTTCTACCCTTTACCATGAATATTATCCTTCTAGCTCATGTGAAATGCATCTCCCACCATGAAACCAAAAGTTTATAATAAAATTTTCATCATTCTTTGTAGAGGTAGTTAGAACATTGATTTTTCTTACAAATGGATGAAGATTTTAGGCATGGTAAGGGAATATTTTATATCTAGATGCATCTTAGCATATTTTAAAGTTTGTTTTACAATTTTTTGAGTTGTGAACCATAGTTCCAGATTTAAAAAAATGAATAAATAGGGGGGCCTCTCCTCTATTCAAGGTTGTTGGCCATTATGTTGGTTATTGTTGGTTGTTATTTTATGTGTCCATTTTCCTTAAGTATGGGTTCTATATAAATATTTTTGGGATCAATTATTGTGTGTATATTTTATCTCTATTAATAATTTGGTTGTGGTTGTAAAACCATTAACAAGATTTGAGAGCATTTTCATGTCTCCCTTATCAAAAGAGCAATCTCACCATGTTTGTCCCCATGGTTGGATTTTAAAGTCTTGACATCTGCAATATTTATTTTAAAGTTAATAAAAATGCCTGTGGTTATTTTATATTTCCTATTAATGAAGTGAAATGAACTATTTTACAAATATTGTTGACTAGATATCTAGTTTTATGTTCATTACTGGTTATCATTTTAACCATGGATCCAGGTTATAAAACCCTTTCTAAATCATTTTAGAATCTATTGTTGAATAACTTGTTAGGACACCCTAGTTTTATGGATTCAACATGGAAAATAATTTGAAAGATTAGTTTCAGTGTATGTTCTAATCTCTCAATGATTATTTGGTATTTACCATTATCTTGCATTCAAAGTTTTTATGCATCTTTGCTAAGGAATATTATCATGAAATACTACTAGATACCCTCTTGTTTGGAAACAATCAACACACCACCCTCTTTTTTAATAATCTTACGTGTCCTACCCTATCCTAACCTATAAATAATATACCCTTTTTCATACTATAAGTGTTATTTAACTTGTAGATGTATAAGATCTTGCATATTTGAAATGTGTTTACAGTTTGTGCTTTAAATTCTAGTGCAGTAGTTTTTCATTTGACCCCTCTTGTTGAATATTTTATAGAATGAATATTGTAGTCATCTCCTCATCTATCTATAGTAGCTTATAAATTACTTAGAGCATTTTTGAATTTCACGTGACAACCCTTCATGGGTGAAGTGTGAAAAATTGGTTATGCCCTAGTCATATTTTTTCCTTGTGCCAAAATTCCCCATGGACATTAAATTACATAATATTTCCATATAAGCAAGATACCCCATACGTCCTCTCACCTTGGTTTAAGTAGAGCCAAAAGTATCAAGGATTTGACCATACCCTTTATAGGTACCTCTCAATCATTTTCTAAATTTAGTCTAATCTTGATGTAAAACCCTTCCCTAGCTACAGTGACATTCTAGTGGGTTTTTCATATTTATTTGCCATTTTATTTCAAGTGTGTAAGGTTGAGTGTACAAGGTGTACAAATGGGAAACAACATTATATACTCAACACTAGTTAGGTAAGGCTATCTCAAAGATATTGATTTTAGGAAGCTTATTAGGCGAGGCTTCTAGGGGATTATGATGATGGTTATAGTCCCTAATTGGTCCCTGATACGTGAATTTTATGTTGGAACTTTATACATTAGAGTTACTCAACTAATTTTATATCCCAATGAAATAATTTCTAAGTTTTTATACCATTTGATGAATGGCATCCAACTCATTCTTAGTAGACTCTTGAGGTGTGCTTTGGGTATTGTTAGCTATTACCAAAATTACCTAGTCTTGTGTCTGAGGGAATAATTCATGGCCCTTAGGTTAAGGAAACCTAGTTGTTATTTTGAAGTGGGATGAATTAGTGAGATTTGATGCATTATAGGGAACAACTGAAGCATTGGGTCATTTTGATTAATGTTGGGTAAGAAGCTTAACATGGGAATTTATGGTAGCACACTAAGAGTGGGGGCTATCATGTGACTTTGGGGGTTTAGTTTTTTATCTACCTTTATATCCCCTATATAATCCATGTATAGGTCTGTTATGGTTGCATCTCTCCTTAAGAACATGGTTGTCCAAGGGTCTAGTGCATTCTTATATATTTCAAGTGCTAGTTGAGGATTAGGTTGATAAAGCATGGTGACCTGACTGTATATCTTTTGAATCCTAGCATTGAAGTTATAAAGAGGCTCATTGGGAACCCTTTTTATATAATAAATTTGATGGTATAGAACACTGGGGCATATCACTTGCCTAAATTGGGTAAGGAAAATAGTACTAAAATGGTCCCAATTCAAGATATAGTGTTTAGGGAGGTTGAGAAACTAATCATATGCTGAGTCCATTAGTGCGAGGGGTAAAATCCTAAATGTCACATCCTCATGTTATAAATCTATAATAATTATGATAGTTTTATAGGAATTTATATGCTCTTCAGTAGTTCTTCCCATGTCATGGGTGAAATGGGGAAAATACCTCTAAGGGGTTCCTAAGTAAATCATGGACAACTCTTAAGATGTTAATGGCAGAGAGCCAACTAACTAGGCCATCTTAGGCTATAAATTTAGAAGAGTTTTTGGGGACAAAATAATTGGAATTAAGGTAGGTCTAGGTTTTTTGAGCCTAGGTTTTCTATGTAAAAGTAGAGGGTAAACTACCAATCTGCTATGGTGGGACCTAACCCTATTAACAAATGAAATAGTCTCTAGGATACTTCATAATAAAATAGTGGTTAGTAAAATATATCAATGGGAATAATCTCAACACACCTATAAACCAATAACAAGTTTGAAATACATGGGTTCCAACCCTCTTGCTAGAGCTAGTTATTGTCCAATCTAGACTTAGCTTCATTCAATACCCATGAGATTGGATATTACATAAAAGGGAATATGGGAATAATGATCAAATTTCATCCTCCATTTTAGGACTAGTTTGGGATCAACCTAGGGCATGAATTTAGGTATTTGACTTCACAATGGAGTCTACAAGAATAGTCTCCAAGAGATGTAGTGTCACCACCAAAAGTTTAATATGAAGTTCTTGCACATATATCTAATTATCAAAGGTTGTTATTTGGGTTTATGTATTGTGATATTATATTTATAAATACAAGGGGAGAGGGTAGTTCAATCTTAAAAAAACACAAAAGAGAGAGGAGAGTAAGGCAAAAAAGGGAACCTCTAGCTCTAGAATGAAATTAATGTGTTAACTATTAAACCAAGTGCCCTTGCCATAATTATACCACTATAGATTGAGTTTCACTAAAGTTATACCTCCATGAACACACAATGGCCAAAGTCTAAGGAAATATGGGGTATGCCTCAAATATGAACCATCATTAAATACAAGTACTAGGATTTTATATTAAACTACACATAAACACCCAATGGTAATTTGTAAATTAACGCAGAAATTAACAATACTATAGAAGAGAAATGAGAGAACTTACATAGTGATTATAATATCCAAGAACATCATAACCATTAAAAACATGTAGTATCAAAGTATTAGTCCAATTAATATATCATTGACAAGTATTTAAAATGGAGATGAAAGATAATTAAGATATAGAACAAGCCCTTTATAGAAAAAATTAATTGTATTCATTAAAATAGTAAGTGTTGTTATAGTAATCAATCTTAGATAACTCTATAGTCCAAAGAGATGAAGGAAAAAGTAGGTAAAATATTGTATATACTCTGACAACACTTTTGACCAAGTTTTTATTGATGCTTATATTATAATATGACATTGCCTTATATATATGAGGATGGGATTCACCTCCAAATAGCTTAAGATTCCCATCCTAGGCCATGATGGCCACTCATGATAGTTATAACCTTAATTAAAAATTTAAAAAAAAACCCTCAATCCCATAAAAATATATATGGGGGACCACTTAGTTGATATGCAGAGGTAGTTTTGTAGGTTTGGATTCTAACTACTTAGATCTTACATCCCTAGATTTTAACATAACTACCACGAGGTTAAATTCCTTATCTAATTTAGCAAGGTTCATTAGGGGTTCCCTAAATATCACCTTAGATTTAGTCACCAACCTTTGGTAGACCTAAAAGGGAAGCTCAATTGACACTTGAAACCTAAATACTTGATCGATGTTCATCATGGATTGCATTGATAGCTCAATAATAGCCTGAGACCCTTCCTTGTTTACTTTGGTGACCTTCTCCCTCGTGACCTAGTCAAATTAACCCAGGTGGACTCCAAATTATCCACTATCTAGTAGGGTTCCATTTAGGTAGAATAACATAGAGATATCAACCTCCTTGAAGTAGGTCAATATCTTCTTCCTTCCCTCTTACAAGGTTCTAGTTATATTAAAAGTCATAGTCATCAATTCCTCCATATATAACTTCATATTCTTGGTGTATGTCTGATTCAACCCTAAGTCTAAGGTGGGAATTTATTTTAATTATATAACATAGCTTTTTTAATTACTTTTAATAACTTCCTACACTTCCTATCTATCTTCACAATCCTCTCTAAATGAGCTTGAGGCTACTAGATAAGTGCATCAATATTAGCCATAGTCTCTACCTCCTTCCATAGAATTGAGAAGAGTGGTAGTAGGGCATCTTTGACCTATCCAATACACCTGATGGGGAAGATGATCTTAACCTAGGATTCTAATGTCTGAACTTGGATTTACATGTCTTCAAGGAGATTCTCCAACATATCATGAGTTTCTTAGAGAATGGAGAGTGAATCCTCAACCTTCCTTTATTCCCTAGTGGAAGTCCTTACCTTAGTGAGGGAGAATAGATCCTGATGGGTTTGACACATGAATAAGTTACCCTCTTAGATAAACTTTTATATTAGAGTCATTTTCATGCTTTTTGAGGCTTGATCAAATCATGACTACACATCCATGTCACCCTAGACTATCATCTCCAAAACTTACAACCTTAGGAGTATTATTTAGGTTATGAGAGGTGTAGGAAGGGGGGCTAAGATGGTGGTGAAGGGTGGAGTATGAGGTGGATGGGAGATGGAGGAAGAGGAAGGGGTGAATGAAGAAAGTAATGGAGGAGGAGGGGTCATGGGAGTGAAGGGAGGAAAGATGAAAGGGGAGTCCCATGGGAATATATGTGCCCAACACTACTATTTAGTCATTCCCACTTGAGAAGTAATGACTACTAGGAGAGGGGCATTAAATAGAAGGGAAAAAATTAGATGGTTGAATCCAAATCCTTGGAAACCTAAGGTAATAAAATGAGCAACTTGGGGAATGCATTAAGTTACTATGATTGGGGTCATAGGAACTATCAAGGTTGGTGGAATAGGCTAGACTAGAGTCAAAGGTATCTAAATTGAAGCTTAAAGGTGAGATGCCTTTCAATTTTTGGGTCTATTACTTGGGTCACCTCTAGATGAATAGATGGGATAAAAAGAGTTGTAGGGGTTGATAGTGCAGAAATTTTAAATGCTAAGTGAGGTCTTAAGATGATTTAAGGGGGTATCCACTATAGGTCCTACTAATGGAGATATACTCCCAATGTTTGTAGGCATGCTCATAAATGAAGATGTGCCTATAGGTACTTATACTAAAGGTAATCCCAATAAAGGCCCCAAGAAGGTTTTGGGTTATTGAATGGATGGGGTGAAGGGAAATGAAGAGGTAAGGATATTCAAGATGATTGAGGCCAAAGGTACCTAGGTGAACTATGAAGGGGGTATAATGGGGAAAATAGGAAGTTCTAATTGGGGAGCTTATGGTATGGGAGGAAAACTTATGAGTGTTGTGATTAGGAGTTAAAAGGTAGTGGGAGTGAGGGGTGGAAGGGAGATGGAGGAAATAAGAGGCATAAGGGGTGGAACCTATACTAGTACCTAAAAAGAACCCCATTCTAGGCTTGGCTCTAGATTGATAATGACATCAAACCTTAGGGTTTATGTGACCCATGATCAAGGTGTTGGTGGTTGAGTCACCTATGCCTAGGCTACTTGATTTTGAGTAATTCAAGTATGGATTGATTATGTCTAGATAACTAAAGATTTTATATGAGGCAGAGGTAAAGTTGGGGTATGAGGAGTGGGTGCCATAAGTGGTGGTAAAGGAAAAGGTCTAAGAGCTACCAAATGAGGTAGAGGAATTGGGGCATGAGGAATAAGAGCTAACTTAAGAGGTAGAGCTAGAGCTAGAGGACAAAGAAAAGGTTTTAGAATGCCCTAAAAAATCCTATTAGAGATAGTAGGAGGAGTAGGAGTTAGATCCTCCATGGAGTAGATAAGAATTAGAGGGAGAGTAGATGGTATTAATGAGATATTCTTTCCTCTATTATTCTTCCTAGTTATGATTTGGGATAACACCTCCTAATCATCCACCACATCCAAGTAGATCTTATCATCATCCTAAATTTGATTATCATAGTTTATATTAAGGCATGTGGAAAACCATGCTAGGTGGGATATGATCATGCCATTAGGATCCCAATAGTGGAGCTTAGCTCTCCCTAGGGTGAAGGAGTCCCACCTGACTACCATTTTATAGAGGGAATGGAAGGCCTTGTACACATGGTGCCTAATGGAGATCAAAATTAGTGGCATGCATTCTATTAGTGACCTATGAAAAAGATGAAGATACCTTCTACTAGTTGGTAGGTAATCTCTTATTCTAGATGTGATTTGGGATAAAATACTACAAGTAAAGATGTTAATTGAGTATGAAAGTAATTTGAATCACAATGTCCTATTTATAGTATCAATAGTACTTAATGGCATTGATTGAGTCTAAGTTTACATGTGAGAAATGGACCATTGGGGCCTCACTGATCATGTTGTAGACAACTAGATATAAGTGCTTATAAATATATCAAATGTGGTTCTATTACTTGTGGCCATATAGTTTATAAAATACTACATGGACTACCAAGCCCCTAGGAACCCATATAGGAAAATTCAAAGGTTTGAATGTGTGTCTCATAGACCCCATCCATAAGGTAGATCATCATGTATAAATTTTCTCTAGGTCAAGCATCATCTATGGCATTGAAAAAATTGAAGTTGTTTAGTCCTCCCATGTCTAAAACTTCAAATCATGTGAGGATAATATGGAGGAGGGGTACCCATAATTCATTAACATGTAAGAAATCCTAGGCCCCAAACAATTATTTAAATAGAATCATGCCTACCTAGACCTCCTCCTAAAAGGTGCAGACTGTGTATGCATTTATTTCCTCCTTGTTAACCTAGTTAGAATCTAGGTTTTTAGCCCATTCTTGTAAGACTTAATACATTTATAAGGTATTTACCACTACAACATCATAATAAAATGTGAAATTTGAGAGGGATAATACACCTTATAGGTGTTACCAGAGAGTTTAGTGATCTAGTGCTGATATTTGGGAAAGAAAACCCAGTCATGAACCCCATCTTGAACTTAGATGGTGGTGAGAAGTAGGTTTTTGAAAACTTAAGCCTATATAAATTCATATGGTTTGGTTGTGGCCCTATGAAGACCATATTTCTTATAGGCCTAAAGTACATCTTCAAATTCTTCATGTTCATCATTGTTAGAGCCCAAGTCTCTAGGCACCTACTCAACTGATTTAAACATGTCATTATAGTGATTAAACTTGGTAAATCCTTCTAAGAATATGGTATTTTGGTACTCAGGCTCAGACATGGGGTTCAAAGAGGATCTAGCCACTGAAGAAAGTTTGAGGGGTAATAGGAAGGTACTGAGCATAAGAGGCAAGAAATGTATGGGTATGTGATGAGAATTAGAAAGTGAGGTGTTGAAGTGTTCTTAAAGGTATACAGTGATAACTATTAGTGAAATTTCTTTAGTATTTTATAAATTTACACACTTATCCTCCTATATTAATGGAATTTGGTGGCTCACTTATTAAAAATTCAAATTTGATTTGGTGGCTAGATCTTATCTCTTTATTTATCAATTTGGAGTTAAATTCAGCGCTCCCAATCCTCTATTTCTAACTAGATTTAATAATGGGGATCAGATGTTTTAAATTTGTCTAATTAGGTCTAACTTTCTATTTCATCAATGACTTATGTATGGTAGGAACATGGTCACATCTCTTTAAGGCTTCCCAATTAACTCATACTTTATGCCATGTGTCATCCACTCACTAACCCTCTTATTAATAGTTGACACCTAATCATCGATTTATCCTTTATGTCACAACCTTAGAAAGGGTAAGGTGTCATTTAAGTAAATGTGGCACCCTCTAATATGTCCTTATACTCTATTTATACCTTATTTTTACCATTTTAAGGCCTTAAGTAGATTGCCGTTGATATGCCTTGTGTTATGTGACACCTTCTAAGTGGGGTGGGATAACATAGGATTTGACATCTCTAATAGGTTAAGGGGATTGGATAATTTAACAACTATTGACATGACACTGTTTGAGTGGGTCAAGCTCTCCTAGGCTCTAAGATATCTAATAAGTATAGGGGATTAGCCACTCTAACAACTAGTAACATGGTACCATCTGAGTGGGTTGGGATCTCTTAGGCTATGACATCTCTAAAAAGTCTAAGGGAGTATCCAATCTAACAATTGGTGATGTGGTTCCCTCTGAGTGGGTTAGGCTCTCCTGATATTTGACATTTTAAAAAGGATTAGGGGAATAGTTTCTCTAACAACTAGCATCTTAGTACCCTCTAAGTGGGTCAAGCTCTCTTAGGCTCTAAAATCTTTAACATGTCTAAGGGACTATCTAGTCTAACAATGGTGATGTGGCACACTTTGATTAGTCTAGGCTCTCCTGGGCTCTGAAATCTTTGAGGTACTGGACACTTTGACAATTGGTGATGTGATGCCCTTTGATTTTTCTATTTTCTCCTATAAAAACCATAAAAAATACAAAGAAATGAAAATACATGTAATACATTAATAACTTACCTGAATGTAATTAAGATGTTTATTTAACATGAAGGGAATTGGGTCTATTGCTCCAAGAAAGGAACAAGACTTTGGGAACTCCCTTTAAAAGCTAACCTATGAAGTTATCATCATGAATCCTTAAAATAATAAGCTTACCTTAGTCATAAAATAAATAAGGCTCGTTATTGCTTAAAATAATTTGGGAAACACCATATTTCAAGGGTCTAGTTTAGGTGAAGTTGATGAGAATAAAATAAAGGACCCATGAACACTAGTTTGATAATTTTAATAGAGAGGTCCCCCATTTTAAGGAAAAGGATGCATGTTAGCCATAATAACTTTCACTTATAAAACCTATTTAATGTTTGTTCTAGACTGAGTTGAGAGTTTCAAGACTACCTTGGCTCTAACCTTGTTGGCCTTTTCCACTCTTCTATTCATGACCTAGTCAAAGTAACCCAAGTGAAATTTTAACTCACCTCTATCTAGTAGGGTTCCATTTAGGTGGAATAACAAAGTGATGTTGACCTCCTTGAAGTAGGTCAACATTATTTCCCTACTCTCTTTTAGAGGGCCTAAAATTGTCTATGTCAAGGCCAACCACTCTTTAATTGAGGTCCTCATAGTCCCAACATAAGTCTAATAAAGGCTCATGTCTAGGGTAGGAATTAGTTTTATATTTAGGAACATACCCTTATGGATAACCATGATAAGCTTTTATCACTTACTATCCATGAGATCAATCCTTTCTAAGTACACTTAGGGCCACTGGAGATGTTCTTTGCTTTGGTCCAATTCTTTAACCACCTTGTTAAGGGTTAAGAAGAGATGTATGAGGGCCTCCTTGAATCTCCTAATTAATTCCATAGGGAAGGTGATATTCACTTATGCATCAAGCATCTAGACCTACTATTGTGTGTCTTATATGAGTTTATCTTAAAAATCATGCATGGCCCAAAGCACAAAGACTTGATCACTAGCCACTAATTTTTTATAAGTTTTGTTGAATTTGATAGATCACATGGTATCCTCATTATAAAAAATTCTATGTGAGGATCCTCATCATGTCCCTTGAGGTCCTATAAAACTTCCATTTAGAAGGGGGTTCTAGTGAGGTAGAAGAGATGGAGGTGATAGGTGGAGGCCTAGATAGAGGAGGAATGGATTAGGTGGAGGGAGTGAGGGATGAGAATAATAGAGGAGGAGAAGGTATGGGGGAATAAGGAGGTAGGATGAAATGGGAAACCCTTGGTAACATCTAGGCTTACCATTGGCTTTGGATCAAATTGACCTATGAGAAATGATTATAGGGAGAGAGGCATCTAGTAGGAAGGAGGGAATTGAATGACTAAATCCAAATACTTGGGGGAATAGGATAATGTAAAAGGGAGGCCTATGAATGATATGGGGATCAATATGGGGTTGAAGAGTTGGAGTTACCTTTTACTTCTTCTTGGCCATCTTAAATGGATCATATTACACTACTATGATGGAAGAAGATATAGTGGAAATGGAAGTAGGGGATGACTAAGGAGCTTTTTGGCTGACTACATCTTCTATTGACATTACCAAGGCCAATTTAACTATGTAAATGGGTGCTCTTATTATTGGGGGTACATCTAGACCTATTGAAGAAAGAATAATTAGAGGTGGTTCAAGCTATGAAAGAACTAGTGGAAGTGCTATTGGGATACCTATGAATGGAATGACTTAGGTAGAGGGAAATTAGGATGTTCGGATAGTATGCATAACTAAATCTAAAGGAACTTGGGTTAAGTTTAAAGGGTGCAAAATAGGAAAGAGGGGAGGTGCCATCTAAATGGGTTATTTTAGGAATGGAAAACTAGGAGGAGATCTAATGGGTTGTTAGGGAATGGTAAAAATAAGGGAAGGTACTCTAGGGAATCCAACAATTAGTCATACTTGGGGATCACCTCTAGGCTATTATTAATATTAAATCATAACACCTACACAACTACTAGTTAAAAAAATAGAAATTTGAGAGGTGGTGGAGGTGGAGTAAAGGGATGGGGAGGATAATATTGAAGAGGATAAGGTTGAGGAGGATAAAGGTATAAGACTCCTTGTAATATTATCTTCAAAATTTGAGGACTTTTTTGAGCATCCTCTTGGGCCTATGCTAACTTAGAGGAGGTAGGGATAAATGGTTTAGATGGCCCAAGCTAAACCTACTTCCCTTTCTTCATATTCCTGACCTTGAATTGGGTGAGCAAATCCTTATAATATATGGGGTTGAAGTAGACTTAGTCTTCCTCATTGGGATGGTATCCATACTTGATGTTGATTTAAGATTGATACCTACTCACATAGACCCTGATGGTGCCATGGGGCCCCTAATCTTTGTGTTATGCCCTACCCAAGGCATAATAATTTCTACCTATAACCATTTTATGCAATAGGTATATACTCTAGTACACATTATTCTTGATTTTAATGTGGAAAGATAGGTATTACTTTTATTAGAGATTGGTACAATAACCGAATATGCCCTCAACTAGTTGATAAACAATCTCTTGATCTGCCAACTAGCCTATAACTTGGTAAGGGATGTGGAGGGTAACCTTTAGGGTAGTGACCACTCAAATTATGGTATCATTGATATATTACTAGTAATCACTTATGGGGGTGAGATAATAACTTATCTCATTAGAGAGATGAGGCATGGATACCTCATTGATGACCATATAGACCACTGGCTAGAAGGACTCACAAATATCTTGGATGTGGTTCTGGTAATGGTGGAAATTCATTTTATAAAACACTAAATGGACTATTACACCTCTATGAACTCATACTATAAAGGTAGAGATATTAAATAGAATGGTGGCATAGACTAAATCCACAAAGTAGCTCATCATGTAAAAATTACCTCTACACCAAGCCTCTAACATTGCCTTGATAAATTTGAAATTTCTCACACCCCCAAAGGCTAAGACTTGATCACCTATAAGGACTATATATAGTAGGGACACCCATAATATATTAATGTGCACATAATTTATCACTCTAAATAGTTGATCCAATAGGATCATCCCTACATGGATCCCCTCCTTGAAGGTGAAAACTATGTTAGAGTTTATGTCTATCTTTTTATCTAAATTAAAAATTGGGTTCTCCACCCAGTCCTTTAAGACATCATAAATCTGATATGCATTGGTTCATGTATCAACTATAGTAATATCATAGAGACTATGTATTCAAGGATGTTGTATTAGGATTTGAATGCACTCCCCAAAATATCCAAAATCCTATATTAGGAGCCTAGAAAACACACCAAATCATGAATACCATCCTGTACTCTCTTGGTAGTGAGTAACAAATTACTGAACAGGTCTACACAAGGTAAAAATTATGGTTTGGCTACATCTTTGTGTAATCCACACTTATTGTATGCATAGATTTAATATTATAAATTGATGTATATTTACATTAGATAAGTTACCAAAACATCATTAACTGGCTTTGATCTTGTAAAAGTTCACATTCAATGCTTCACTTACCCTTCAAGGTCTCATATCCATTGGTATCTACCAACTTGGATTCTAGACTATATAGTGCCTATCCATAGTTTTTTTTTTCAATAATTTTTAAACTTACACTCTATTTTATTAGACTCCCCTATGAGTCTATAATAACTATCTCATATTATCTCCAATACTCCTTCAACTTTCTCTAGTTGCACTTCACATATTAGTTCCTTCTTAGCCAATTTAGTTAGGTCTCAAGGACCTCATCTTAAACTAAGTTACAAAGAGTCAACATTAATGAATATATGGTCTTAAAATATCATAAAATACTTATCTAATCCCATTTCAAGTGATAAAACACTCTTCAATACCCATTTCCACTTTCCAAGCTAATTGTGACGTTATAAGGCTTGTATCCCTTTTTCTAAGGTTTTCAATTGATTTACCAAATATAGGAACTCTTTTAAATAATTAATAAATTTTATATAGTATCTCTATCCACATTGAGGTGTGTGTAAATTTTCATGACTTAATTCATTTTCTAGCTAGCACTTCCTTTAGAAATTACCCCTATTTTATGCCTAACTAACCCTCAAACCTTGACATAGTCCTAAAATCCGTACATGTATGTACAATCTCAGACTCAAAACATTTTGTTATATTTAATTAGTAAAAAAAAGTCAAATAAAAAAATTATAGGCTTTTTTCATGGTTATAACTCTCAAAAACCTCAAAACCCTAATCTAGGGTTTGTTTTACCTTGCACAGGCCTGTGGGCATACAAAATTTAATATCTAGAGTTACATAACGTTTAAAAATATAAAATTACTTTTATTATGTTCTTTTAACCTCAAAAAAATCTTTAAATAGTTTTTATGACTTATCCCACTCTCTAAAGGCTTAGAAATCATAATACATAGTGGACTATGTTCTCTTTGGTTAACTGTGCACCATTTCAATAATCTTTACACATTCCAATGCATTAAAACCCCTATCTAGACCTTATTTGAGAATATTCCACATATAATAATGATATTAATTTAAAAATTTAATATAAATCCACTTTCTAATGATCATTTTCACTTCCTTCATACTCTACTTGTGTAAACCATGCTTTGACTATGTAATCTGTGTCAAGAAATTAGGGGTCTCTATCTTACTAGTAAGTCTCACAAATACTTATAGGGTTTTTTTTATGCATATATAGATTTAACATATAAATTAATTTTCAAAATAACTATCACCTCTCCACCTTTAACTCTACTTGGGTTTCTTGATATTGAACATACAAAATAAGGGTTTCTTAGGACTGTGAAACATGGGTCTGATAGTTACAACGAGGCTTGCCACATGTTTATAAATTATGTATTAACATTTAAATAATTATTTGAACACAAATGATAATCTTTAAATCAAAATTATCTATTACCATTACTTTTTGAATCATCTTCATGGTTCATGCCTTAAGAACCAAATAATTTGTTTCCATTACTTGACTATGTGAATAGTCTACAGGGGTTTAAAGAACCTAACACCTTTACACTTAGTTTTTCCATTTTTCATGGGTTATCAAAAAAATTTCCTATACTATATTAACACATACAATAATTAATTTCATCTTGATAATCTATATAAGATGCTTTAAAGCTCTTATTCTTGAATTGTGACCTACTCATATTGGTACTAACTTACAACCTTACAAGATGTTAACTAGATTATAGCCTCAAGGGACATCCAAATACCATGTATAGTAACAATAATCCAATTATAAATAGGAATACAAGTATATATAATCATACATTTATTTATTCATGAGGTCATCAAAACATTATAGATTTTTTCCTTTTTAGGACTTTACCATCTTCCTTGAGGAGTTTGTCATCTCTCTTACATTTATCCCTATTTTTTATTCATGGATAAATCTCTCCTCCTCTCCCACTTGTCATCTTTATTAAAAACTCACGTAAAATTCTCTTTTTCACCAACTTCACGTTGGTTTCTTGAGTAGTTACATCTAACTTCCCAACCACAGCTAACTCAATGCTTAGGGTGGAGTACTTGAGTAATTGATTACTAAAAACTTGACAAAATATGTTCCATCCTACCTTAAATGACTTATTATATCCCATTAAAACCATTTTACTGATCTAAACACTCCTTACTTGCATTTGACCCTTCTAGGCTCAATTTAAATATTTGAATTTTTAAATTCCCTATTTTAGAGGGAAAGCTCATAGAGCCTATAAAACTCACTCTTATTGTCTCAAATGAACTTCTAAGACACAAATGGACCTAAGAAGGTCCCTTAAAAAAATTGACATCAAAATTTTAGCACCTTTGACTTCTTATTGACAAAAACACAAAAATGAGGTTTCTTAGCTTGATGCTCTTACATCATACTCCCTGGGAGGGACAAAAATCAAATGCCACCTTCTTCCTCTTTTTCCAATTATACTTCCATTGTTTTTATTTTTTGTATTCTTCATGGCTTTTCTTAGGTCCATCTTGTATACTTTTTTTTATTTTTGATCTTATTCATTGTATTCCTTACTTTATTCTTCCATTTCTTTCTTCTCAACTCTTTTTCTACTACCATTATCCACATTTCCACTTCTTGTTCAATAAATTCATGAGTCTCATAATCTTCTTCATCCTCTTTCTCTTCTGCACCTACATATACAACATCATTCACATGCATTTCATGGATGTCATGAGGCCAAATTGACTCTTAAATCATTTCTATAGCTCATATGCTTTATTTGTTCTTCATCCCAGTTGTATTTTGCTTCATATCATCTTACTTATCTTCCTCCAAAAACTTGTCTCTTATATGTGCATCTTGTAAACTTGTTCCATCTTCTTCCTCATGCTTTTTTCCTCCCATCTCATTTGCTATATCATAATATAAACATGTCTTTTTCTTACCTTACCTTGATTTCATTTGCTTCTCTTTTTCATGCTTGTTCATGAGTGCTTGTGATTCCTCTTCTTCCTTATTCATTTTATTATGATGTTCAACCTATTATTTTTATTCCATACCTATAATATTCATCTCATTAATTCTTACCATTCCTTATTCAAGATTCTTGTTCACTACTCTATAGCTATCATCCTCTAAACCTCCAATCCTTCTTCATTTTATTCTTATTTGAGATCATTATTGAGCTTCTCTTGTTGATGTACACCTGTATATAGTCCTTTCAATGGACTAAATTATGTTTCCAACATTTCTAAATCTTATTTCAACTTGAGTGCATCTATTTATTCAACATCCTCATTAAACCGTGGTTCACATTGCTCTTCACTTGATTGGGAAACTTGTTCTTTATCTTCTCCTTGCACTTCCTCATATATGAGAGTAATATCAACCTCCTCATGTTTGATACCTTTCTTATCAAGAAATATTTGAGGTGATTCATCCTCATATTGATATTATACACACTCATTCATCAAGGCAATGGTTTCCATATACAAGAGATCTTCATCATTGGAATCAAATTCACACATGTCATCATATAATACATTTGAAAATAAATCTTACAAACACTTATCTTATTTAATGCACTTATTTAGCTGTACCTTCACCTTATTTTCTTTGTTTGCCTTCTCTACCTCTCTTGTTTTCCTCATGGGCTTACTATCTCCTTCAATATTCATGCTTCTTTGAGATACTCATGTAATATGATCTTTGTGTGCTCTTTAAAACTCTTTACCACCCATTTTTTACCTTGTACCTTCTTTGGCTTCCACTTATTTATCTTTACACCTCTTTCATGTTTCATGCACTGGTCATCTATCATGCCAACTTGGTGTTCCTTTCCATTTGTCCTTTATTTCCATACTTTTGTTTGTTTTCCACCTATTATTTTGCCTTGATTGACCTCTTGTTTGAGGTTCATATTTTCCTTCTCATCACATTTTCATTTCATCCACTTATTCCATACATATCCATGCCCTTATTCTATTTTTGAGGGCTGTAATTTTTCATTCTTCCTCCCAATGTGCATATTAGAATTTTCTTCTTCATATATGCAATCAAAATCAAAATTTAAACACTTTCACCTCTAAAGGCAACTGCTACAGTCTTAATTATTCATTCATGTCTTCATGGGTGACCTTCATGTCTTATTTGCATTATTTTCTCTTATTTTAGGTTCTAGACTTGGTAATGTATCATATAAATCCTCTTTCTCTTCATCTTCTACATGTGGATTTCTCTTAACCTTCATCATGTTGTCTTCTATAAAAAACTCTCTTTATTTGTCATCATCTTGCCACTTGATGGGTGATGTTCTTGGTCCATATTTCACAAAATTTGAGGCCTTATTCTTGGCCTTCTCTAATTTATTATTCATACCTGCATACACAAACTTGAAAGCAATGTTAGCATACAAAATGAGAGACCGTCTATTTGAATATCCTTAGCATAGACATTACCCATCTTCACTTCTTGTCTTCATTCTCATGTTCTCTTCTTGGAACTTCTATCTTATTCTTATTCTCATCAATGAGACATCTCTTCTCTATCTCTCTATATTTTTTCTCACTTGTCAACATCTCTCTTCTCATGCCTCTTTGGATTGCCTTCTCTCTCTTCTTCTCATCATTCAAGGCACTCATTTTGTGCCTTCTTTCTATCATAAGTGACTCTAGTGGCCACTTCACTCTTCTTCTCACATTATATCCTACCCATTGGTTTTATTGTTCTATTATTAGCTTCATTATGATCTCTAACCTCTCTATGCCTTGTCCCAATTATCTTCTTATGTCTTCTACTTCTATTTCTATATCCATCTTGTCTCACTTTCTTTGTTTTCTATATCTATCTAGACCTTCCTCTTGGAAAGTTTATCCATATTTACTCTTAGAAATTTATTCATCCTTTCCTCTTATTTTTTTACTATATATAGGACCAATTATTATCCTTTTTGACTCTATTTTTGAGTCTTCTTCCTTCTATTTTCTCTCTTAAAGCTCCAATGCTCTCTTTTCTCTCTATCTTTTCTAGCCTTTTTTTGACTAGATTCTAGTCCTTTATCATAGGACTTTGGGGCTCTATCTCTTCTATTTTCAACCTTATATTCCTATATTT